>BSBK01001702.1:5000-500000 GCA_027943335.1 Chamaecyparis obtusa
TAGCATCATCGACACAAAAGGAAACACCATCATCATTCTTATTTGCATAGAGATGCTCACAAGAAAACCTTTCTGGCATATCCTCATAGTCTAATTTTGGAACACTAGAACACACTTCTTTATCTGGCAAAAGATCATAACTAATGTAAAATTTGGAACCATTAGACATGTTGTCCTGATTTTTCAGCGCTGTATATGGAAAGTAATCAGCCCCTTGAATACATGTTTGAACATCAAAAAAAACCTTTGAAATTCAATCGTGTGTATGTCAAGAAAGTGTTCAAGAAGATCACTTTGAACTACAACTTGTGGCTTTAGATTAAATTCATTTTGTGAGGCATCATCATGCTGAATTGGAAAAATGAAAGATTCATTTTCTGCTCAGTGACTGATATGTTTTTGCTGGCTTGTTTCAACATCTTCTAAGAATAGAGCATCAGCACTCTTTACATCCAAATCTTGGAAGAAAGAACACACCTCTGGCTGAAGCAAATACTCTAGTATAGAATTTGAAACTTCTTCCATACTTTCATTAAATGTTTCAAATTGTGGCTCAAACAAATCAGTAAGCATCCCATTGCACATGTCTTCCCTTCGCATATGTCTCATTGACATAGCTCACTATTGTAGGGTAGATTGTCAGCACTATTAACCTCTTCTTGATAAGACATTGATTCCATATCATAAAAAAATATCAGAATCTTCAATATCTATATCAAACCAATTGACTTCCATTTCTAGTTCAATCTCACATTGAGTTATCATGGTTTCATATTTGGGCTCATAAAAGCCTTTATCCATCTTCGGGTCAATAACTTCACATGGTGAATCCAAAGATAAAAACATACAAATTGAAAAATCAGTTTCATCATCATTGTCATTTGAAATGAAAGAATGCATTATTGCTCTAGTCATATCAGTCTTTTCACAATCATCTTCAACACATGATAATTGCTCATTCTCTTCACAAGGCTGTCGATAAGCCATTTCCTTATCTTCAAGAAGATTAGGATCACTCTGACTCCTTGAATCTTTGATGTAGGAGCATCTTGGGTGTAAGAGCAATCTTGCATCACCCAAAACTATTTATGTTTTTGTATTCAATAAGGGCTATCTTGTGCAGAGCTACTATTTATGGAAACTTTCTATTTTTAGTAAGTTGGTCTTACGATCTTGGAATGTTCTAAATTTACATGTGGAGGTTCATCTCGGTCATATCAGCTTGCCAGCAAAGTTTCATGGCTAGATCAGGTCTAGTTTTGAAGATATTGAAGATTTTTGATATTGGCAGTAGGGTATAGAAACTTTGAACTTAGTTTTGAAGGCTTTAGAGGCCCCAGATGAGGTCAAAAATTTGGGTGACGAGCACTTGCATGAATTAAGCCTATAGAGCACTTTGTGGCATTTATGAAATGGGGTTATAATAGTCAATCAGGTCAACTGGTGATGACTTATGGTCTCTGAAAGTCAGGCCACCTGAAATGGCAGAAAATAATTTTCTTTCAAAATTTCTATTCAGGTTTCAAAAGTTATTTTGAGCTAACTTTGATGTAATAAATTGAAAAATAAAATAATTCTAAGTTTGGTCAGCCCTTAGGGCTGAATTTCTAGAACCTTCTCAGGCGGTGGAAAATGCCTATATAAAGAAGGCCCTCAGTGTTGTCTAGGGAAGTTCTGGGTAGTAGATCTAGATATTGATTCGAGGCTTAGTCCTACAGAATATTGTAAGGGAATGCCCATTGGGCTTTGCATATTGTAATTCTGAAAGTTTGTAATTCCACATTTGTGGAGATAATAAGAAGCCAATTTTCTATTCTTGCATATTGTCATTGTTTCTCTATTTCTATTATGTGTTTATGGTATTAAGGGGAGCACCCTTCATCAAGTGGTATCAGAGCAGGAGTTCTTGAGTATGTAAATAGATCACCAACTGTGAGGTAGTTTGCACCAAGACCGTGGTTAGGGTTTCAGTGTGCATCATGAAAATGCCTCCACGAAGGGAACGTGGTAGAAGAGCTAGTGTTGTAACACCTGAGGTCAGAGTGCTCCAGAGACAAGTGCGAGCATTGCAAGAGGAGATTCATAGAGGAATGAATCTTAATGTTAGAGATGAAAGTGAGGATGAAGCTGAAGAAGAAGATCGAGGAGAAGTCAAAGTTGTGAACCCAGAGGAAGAAAGACCTTTTCAGGCCATTTCCAAGATCAGGAAAAGACCTAAGATCGAGGTTCCTACATTTTCAGGGAATCTTAACCCAGAGGAATTGATTGACTAGATCAATGAATGTGAAGAATATTTTGAGTATGAAGATATTGAGGATTCTGATAGGGTCAAATTCATGAAGGCCAGACTGAAAGGTCATGCAAAGATCTGGTGGCAAGAGATTCAATTGGAGTGAAATAGAAGAGGGAAAGATAAAATCACAAGATGGGATCGGATGGTGGATAAATTGAAGTGACAATTCATCCTTGTTGATTATGAGCTTGACCTACTGAAGAAAATGTAAAGTTTGAAGCAAGCGGGATGATCTATTCAGGAGTATACAAAGGAGTTCTATCGAATCCTCATCAGAACAGGCCATGCAGAAGTTGATAAGGAGAAAGTTGCTCGTTACCTTAGTGGGTTGAGGCCTAGCATTTAGGAGGAGCTGAATCTGGTTCGAATGAATAGTATTGAAGAGGCATACCAATTTGCCCTAAAAGTAGAGGAAAAGTTGAACAAGAAGTTCAAGAGAAGACAAAATGGAAGAGGTCGCGGTGGATGATCTGGTGGATGGTCATATGGAGGCCAAAATGAAGATCTGAAAAAGAAGGATGAGGCCAGTAGCAGTCAAAATTAGAGAGGAAACAATTCCAATCATTTCCAAGATCAAAATAATAGAGATTAGAGAGGAAGAGGAAGAGGAAGAGGACAAGGTTCAAGAAGAGGAGGCTTCTGTGGAACATGTTTTCATTGTGGAGAAGAAGGTCATAGGGCATTTGAATGTCCTCAATGCCAAGGAAGGATGGATAGGAAGAATGAAGGCCAGGCTAGAGTGGCACATGTAGATGAAGATGCCAAATCCTCAAATTCTGAAGATGCTGAAAGAGGAGAAACATTGATCAATAGAAGAGTCCTACTGAGTAGTGAGAATGAACCTGAACAAAGGAGGAGCCTGTTTCTCACTAGATGCAAGTGTGAGGGTAAATGCTATGATGTGATTATTGATAGTGGAAGCACTAACAATTTGGTGTTAGAAGAGATGGTGACAAAGTTGAAGCTCAAGAGACAGAAACACCCAAATCCATATTAGATTGCCTGGGTGCAGGATGACCACAAGCTCATGGTTAGTGAATAGTGCCTGGTAAAGTTCAAGATCGGCGGGGTACCAAGATGAGGTACTATGTGATATCATATCTATGGATGCATGTCATATGTTGTTGGGTAGACCGTGACAGTTTGACAGATGTGCTGTACATGATGGTCAAGTGAATACCTAATCCCTGACAAAGGATGGAGTGTGAAATAAGCTAAAGCCATTAAAGGAGACCGAAGAAAAGGTATGTGGTAATGAAAGAATAACATTTGTTGATGGAAGAAAATTCCTAGATGGTATGAGGCATGAGCATGTGTGTTTTTCTTTAATTCTAAAAGCTGGTAAAGAAGAAGTAGAGGATGTACTTGTAGAGGTTGCATATTTGTTGAATGAGTTTTAGGATATTGTATCTGATAATGTACCTAATGGATTACCACCAATAAGGAAGATCAATCATCAGATGGATTTTATTTCAGGAGCCAATTTGCAAAACAAGGCAGCACACAAAATGACACCAGCAAAAAGTGAAGAGTTGAACAGACAAGTACATGAGTTATTGCAGAAGGGGTTGATTTGAGAGAGTCTGAGTCCTTGTACTGTACTAGTGGTATTAGCACCAAAGAAGAATGGAGAATGGAGGATGTGTATAGATTCCAGAGCAATAAATAAGATCACAATCAAGTATAGGTTTCCATTGCCATGAATGGATGATATTATGGATTGTTTAAGTGGAGCTGTGTATTTCTCAAAGATAGATCTAGAGAGTGGATATCACCAGATTCGGATCACAGAAGGAGATGAATGGAAGACTACCTTCAAGACAAAGGAAGGATTGTATGAGTGGTTAGTCATGCCTTTTGGGCTAGCCAATGCACCGAGAACTTTCATGCGGCTCATGAATGAGGTTCTGAAAGAATTTTTGGGTAAGTTTGTCATTGTGTACCTAGATGATATTTTGATCTTTAGGAAGATATTGGAAGAGCATATGATGCATATTCGTATGGTGTTTGAGAAAATGAGAGATGAGAAATTTTTGATTAATTTGAAGAAGTGTAGTTTTGTGAAGAAAGAGTTAGTGTATTTGGGATTTTTAGTTTCAATAGAAGGTCTAAAAATGGACCTAGAGAAGGTATAGGCTATCCTTGAATGGCCTACTCCAAGGAGTGCTACTGAGGTAAGATCTTTTCATGGTCTAGCTAGTTTTTATAGAAAGTTTATCAAAAATTTTAGCAGTATTTGTGGTCCCTTGACTGAGACAATGAGAGGAGATAGAAAAGAGTTTAAGTGGACTAATGGGGCAGAAAAGAGTTTTCAATTGTTGAAACAAAAAGTTACAGAACAACTTGTTTTGGCACTTCCAGATTTTAATAAGATGTTTCAAGTAGACTATGATGCTAGTGGTACTGCAATAGGAGCTGTTATGAGCCAAGAAGGTAAACCTATTTCTTATTTTAGTGAGAAGTTAAATGATGCCAAGAGAAAATATTCTGTTTATGATCAAGAATTTTATGCTATAGTTCAGGCATTGAAAAAGTGGAGACACTATCTACTTCCTAAAGAGTTTGTTTTGTATACTGATCATCAAGCTTTGCAATATTTGAATAGTCAAGGAAAGTTGAATCAAAGGCATTTGAAATGGGTTGAGTTTTTGCAGAGTTATACATTTGTTTTGAAACACAGAAGTGGAAAGTCTAAAAGGGTTGTAGATGCTCTTAGCAGAAGGCAACTATTGCTGACAAAGATGCAGATTGAGGTGGTTGGGTTCAAGGAACTCAAAAATTTGTATCCAAAGGATCCTAATTTTGGTGAAGCTTGGAAAGCTTGTCAAAAACCTATTACTCTAGACAGGATGAAATGGATGGATTTTATCATCTAGGATGATATGCTATTCAGAGGGAGTTATTTGTGCATTCCATGAATTTCTATGAGGGAGAATCTCATCAAGGAGAAGCATAGCAAAGGATTGGCTAGACATTTTGGTCGAGATAAAACCCTTGTTTTGGTTAGTGAAAATTATTATTTGCCACAGTTGCAGAAAGATGTGAAGAAGTTTGTACAGAGTTGCAGAGTATGTCAGATGGTGAAGGGATTGAAG
The DNA here is from genome assembly GCA_027943335.1 of Chamaecyparis obtusa. Taxonomy (NCBI): domain Eukaryota; kingdom Viridiplantae; phylum Streptophyta; class Pinopsida; order Cupressales; family Cupressaceae; genus Chamaecyparis; species Chamaecyparis obtusa. The sequence continues at coordinate 10,389 of BSBK01001702.1, forward strand.
CAGAATAAAGGGTTGTATCAGCCATTACCTATACTAGAGAAGCCTTGGGAGGATATCAATATGGAATTTGTTTTTGGTTTACCAAGGACACAGCGGGAGCATGATTCAATTTTTGTAGTAGTTGACAGATTTTTGAAGATGGCACATTTCATTCCCTACAAGAAGACTAGTGATGTTGTTCATATAGCAGAATTTTTTTTCAAAGAAGTAGTGAGACTACATGGTTTGTCAAAGACCATAGTTTCAGATAGAGACGCTAAGTTCATTGGATATTTCTGGCGTACATTGTGGAAGAAGTTGAAGATAGATTTGAAATTAAGTTCATCACATCATCCATAGACTGATGGACAGACAAAGGTGGTGAATAGGAGTTTGGGAAATTTACTGAGATGTTTGGTTGGAGACAAGCCAACATGATGGGATTTGATTTTACCATAGGTAGAATTTGCATATAATAATTCTATCAATAGGAGAACTGGTAAATCAACATTCCAGATTGTATATGGGAGTAGTCCCAAAAATGTATCAGAATTAAGAAAGATAGATAAAGGAGAAATAAGTAGTGCTGAAGCTAAGAATTTTGCAGAACACTTGAAGAACATCCACGAGGAGGTGAGAAAGCATATTACCAAGATGAATGCGTAGTATAAGGCTAAGGTAGATGAGAAAAGGAGGCATAAGGAATTTCAGGTTGGAGATGAAGTCATGGTTCATTTGTGGAAGGAGTGATTTCCAGTTGGTACATATAACAAGTTGAAAATGAAGAAGTTTGGGCCATGTAAGATACTGAAGAAGCATGATTCAGGAAATGCATATGAGGTAGAATTTCCTACTGAGCTGAATATTTCACCAGTGTTTAACATTTTAGATCTGATAGAGTATCATGAAGGAGGTGTTGAAGATGAGGTTACAACAGCACAGTGGAGTATTCCAGCAACCAGTTCAAATATCAAGGAGATTGAAGACATAATGGATAGTTGTGCTAGCAGAAGCACAAGGAACAGGACATATGAAGAGTATTTGGTCAAATGGAAAGGATGACCTGTCGAAGATTCATCATGGCTAACAAAGGAGGAGGTTAACCATCTTGGTTTTCCTCTGCACACCTGAGTCATGATGGGGTCACTAATCAAATTACCTTAGGTGTCTGATGCAGGAGCATCCTGGGTGTAAGAGCAATCTTGCATCACCCAAAAATATTTATGTTTTTGTATTCAATAAGGGCTATCTTGTGCAGAGCTGTTATTTATGGAAACTTTATATTTTTAGTAAGTTGGTCTTACGATCTCAAAATGTTCTTAATTTACATGTGGAGGTTCGTCTCGGTCATATCAGCTTGCCAGCAAAGTTTCATGGCTAGATTAGGTCTAGTTTTGAAGATATTGAAGATTTTTGGTATTGGCAGCAGGGTACAGAAACTTTGAACTCAGTTTTAAAGGCTTTAGAGGCCCCGAATGAGGTCTAAAATTTGGGTGATAGGTGCTTGCGTGGGTCAAGCTTGTAGAGCGCTTCGTGGCATTTACAAAATGAGGTTATAATAGTCAATCGGGTCAACTGGTGATGACTTATGGTCTCCGGAAGTCAGGCCATCTGAAATGGTAGAAAATAATTTTCCTTCAAAATTTCTATTTGGGTTTCAAAAGTTATTTTGAGCTAACTTTGATGTAATAAATTGAAAAATAAAATAATTATAAGTTTGGTCAGCCCTTAGGGCTAAAATTTTGGAACCTTCTTGGGCGGTGGAAAATGCCTATATAAAGAAGGCCTGTAGTGTTGTCTAGGGAAGTTATGGGTAGTAGATCTGGGTATTGATTTGAGGCTTAGTCCTACATAATATTGTAAGGGAATGCCCATGTGGCTTTGCATATTGTAATTCTGAAAGTTTGTAATTCCACATTTGTGGAGATAATAAGAAGCCAATTTTCTATTCTTGCATATTGTTGTTGTTTCTTTGTTTCTGTTATGTGTTTATGGTATTAAGGGGAGCACCCTTCATCAATCTTCTTCTCCACTATCAGTCCTATTGAAATCTGATAGAACTTCATCACTCGAGGCTTTATCATTATGAGATAAAAAATTTGTCCCCTCTTCATTTTCAATACTTGACTGCAAACAATAAGTCTCTATAGCCTCACAACTAGAAGAACTAGTTTCAAATCTACTTGGTGTATAACCCTTGTATATATCTATCTCTGCATCAAGAAAAATCTACGAGTCTTCCCTAACCATGTTGACTTCTATATCAGGGACATTCATTGTTTGCTACAAATTTTCTTTATTCACATTCTGTTTAGAAGCATAACTTGAAACATGATTAGTAAGATTGGTAGAGATGGAGACTCTTTGACATTGAGTTTCATTTTCTGATTTACACCTATCTTCTTCGATCAGAACACTATGAGAACAAACTCCAGTGGATAAAAACCCTTTGGAAATTCCATATCTCAAATTATTTTCAATGTCCATCATTGTCATAAAAGCCAGATGTAAACTATTTGGCTCTTTATTTCTTAACAAGAAGCTCATCTTTTTATCAAAAGCACCCAAATAAATCACTAAACATACTTAATCATTAGGTCTTTAACTCTTTTGAATGCCATTTAATGTTTCGACAAATCTGATGTTGAAAGATTGGACTAACTCATCTTCTTCTATTTGAATCTCCATCAATTTGTTCAGTAGAATGCTCACATCTACTCTTTCAACAAACTGTTCCATGAAAGTTGAATTGAAGTCCTCCCATGAAGAAATAGAATTTGCTGGCAAGGAATAAAACCTGATCGTGTCATCATCTTTCAATGTCTGAACCAGAAACTTCATGATGACATCTTCATGACAAATCTCGAAGTCTCCCATTAGATCAGAAAACTCTTGCAAATGCTCACATGCTAAATATGATCATTTCCCATTAAACTCTTGCAAATGTTTCCTAATCTAAGTAGGAATCTCATTCGGGAAACCATGTATGCCATCAAAAAATAATGGTGCATACCTTTGTATAGATAGACTTCTACTCGAATCTATTATGGGTTTCTCTTCCTCTTAATGAGACTCTCAAATTTTTATCACAAATAACTTATGCAACCGTAAAGATTATCAAATCATACACATTCCTCCCAAGATACAACCCAAATTTCCTAACAAATCCAAAAAATTATGCAGACCACAATTCTAAAATCCTTTTTATATGGTGACTTTTTCACCCAATAAGGATTATACAAATATAAAACATTCAATGAGAAATACGTGGTAATTTTTTTGATGCTGCAATTTTTTCTTTCGCTGAAAAAAATGGCAAATTTCAGACCTCATTTCACAGCTCCATTGGGTTCTTTGTATAGAGTCACCATCTCCTTGAAGAAGAATATAATTTATCTCTATATACTTTTTCCAGCCAACACAAAGCTTCACCACAATGTCAAATACTATTTATCAGAGCTGCATACATCATATCTTTTGTTCTGAACTTGCACTGATCAAACATAGGATCTCAGAGTCACCACTCACAACTTGGTGAGATGATATTAAAAATTTTTGAATCTAACTCTATACACTTCAATCCAAACCACTGGATAAATAAATAATTAGGTCGGGAGTCTAGCTCTACTCATACACGTGCTATTCATAATTGATTGTAGCAATTCCCCATTAGAGTCTGATGAACTACAACTGATTTAGAACTTGAATGAAGAATCTATGATTTAAGATCACTGAGGAGTTGCTGATTAGATATGCAAGATGATTAAATTAGTATTATGTTGTCATTGATGTCAACTAGCTTGATAGTACTTATCTTGTAAGTTACTATACTAATACATCTGAAGAAAGGTGAAAGAGATGAAGAATAGAAATATCTACATAAGGAAGATGTATATGTTAGATGAGGATAAGGAATACATTGAGTAACTTGTTGATGAGTCTATGACTTGATGATATTGAATTTATTATGTTGCATTCATTTATGATGAAGAATAGAGCTGAAAGACACAAAGCAATGTTGTCGGTAAATAAAGTATTCCGGCATACACTGATGGAGTGTAGTGTATACTAAGCATAGTGTTAACCGAGCTTGTGTTCACCGACGCATTTCTTTGTTAACCAAGAAAAATAGAAATGAATTAAATGATTAGTTTAGCTAATAAAGTGATGAGTTTTAAAGTGTATGAAATCGAGGTAACAAATAAGGGTTTTTATGGAGATCAACAGCTAACATAATTCAAGGAAGATCTAATGGAGCAGATTGAAATGTTTTACTGATACATCAGCGGAAGAAGGTTACAATGAAAAAATCAATGAATAAGATTAAGTGGAAAAATCTAATGGACAAAAAGAAAATGATTTACTCGTCTATATAAGAGACATTGGTTTCATTATTAAAAGGATGCCGAAAGAAGAAGATACTACAGAATTATCATGTGAAGGAGTCTTCATGCATTCTGATCATACTGGTTAGTGAGAACCAAACTAAAAAAAATTTACCAAGCTATAGAGATTAATTATCAATAGACAGTATTTTGATATAGTATTGAAACTGAAGTGACATATTGATCAAAAAGATTTGAATGAGCTGAACATTGATCTGTAAACTACAATTGAAGTTGTTTCAAGGCAGATCATCTACTGTTACATATTTAACCATTGTACATAGTCAAATCTCTTAACTGAGTGGACTAAGAAAGTCTTTTATGTTTCATTCATAGAGTGAACATTGTTATCCTGTCAACCCCAGAGTGACTGCTGGTTGGATGATAACTTCTGGTCTAAAATACTCTAACAAGGTCACACCTAACAGTGTTTTTGTAAACCTTTAATAGGGTTGGGTCTTCACTGACCTCACTTCAGAAGAGTGAACATTTTTGGGTTGCTGGTCCCAGATAGTTTTTCCTTCACAGGGTTTCCATGTTAAATCTCTTACATTATGTGTTGATTGTGATATTTTTTTATAATCATACTTTGCATACTACATGTTAGATTTGATCGGTAACTACTATAAGTTTTAGGCTGACAATCAGTAAAAAACACAGACAGTGAAATTATTCTATGTTTATCGAGTAGTAGAAGTTGAAGAATTGTTTTGGATTATACATTTTGTTTTTTGGCACACTAGATAACTGATTCACCCCCCTCTCAGTTATTCTAACAATTGGTATTAGAGTTGTGGTTTCTTAGAACTGAGTTTTAAGGACTCCAGAAAAAAGGTCTCAAGATGTATAAGAGGGAAGTTCCAAAGCTGAACAAAGAGAACTTCACAGTATGACAAAGCCAAATGAAGTTGCACATATCTGGTATTGGGAATTCTACACTAGAACTGATGCAAAATGGCTACATTGAACCGACACCGGGTCCCCTGACACTTGATCAACTGAAGGAGAGGCATGAACATAATATTACTATGATGGAACTTGTTGCTACTTGTACCGATGCTAAATTTGAAGACATTAAAGGATGCACTACTACCAAAGCCATGTGGGATAAACTGACTCTAATATACAGTAGAGATTTGAATGTTAAGAGAGCCATAGCAGAAAGCCTAAGAGGTCAATTTGATGATATGAAGATGAAAGAAGGTGAGAACATTGTGCAATACAAAAATAGACTAAAAGAGGTAGTACATGCTATTAGAGCATCAGATGGAGTTATTGAGGATGAAACAATGATAAGCAAGATTCTCAGAACTTTACTACCAGTTTATGCAATCAGGATCTTTGCAATTCATGAAACAAGAGCTACATCCAACCTTACTCTTGACACACTGATCGGTAAGCTTACAACCTTTGAATTGAATAACTTTGACAACAGTGTTGTACCTTTTGTTGAATCCACTTTCATGTCTTCTTTGAAGATTGGTAAGTCTAGTAGTAGGAATGGTAAGAATAATGATAGTGATAATGGTATCGATGATGAACTTGATGAGCTTGAAGCTCTTAAGGCCAGAAGATTACCCAAAGGTAAAGGAAGGTATAGAGGTAAGCTACCTTTGGCATGATTTAATTGTAAAGAAGTTGGCCACATCACTGCTAGATTTCTGAATAAGAAAGATGATGATAGATCCAAAGATCGATCCGAAGGAAGCTATGGGAGAAGAGTCAACAGAGGCTACCAAAACAACAATAGAGATAACTGAGATAGCTATGAAAAAGGGAAAAAGGTATGTGACATAGCTGAAGAATTTGAATCTGAATCTAACACTGATGATGATGTAGAAGTAGTGTTTGTTGCTATGAAGGATGATTCAGAGGAAGAGGGAAAACATGAAGAAACAACACTAATCTCTAAAGTAAGCAGAAATGATACATGGATAATAGATAGTGGCTGTACACATCAAATGACTGGTGATATAGAGAAATTTGATCTACTTGATGAATATGATGGAGGATCTATAAGGATGGGAAATGATACACCCTATATGGTAAGAGGTAAAGGTTCACTAATGATTAATGATAGAATAAAATGTGAAAATGCATATTGGGTAGATGGACTGAACTATAATTTGTTAAGTGTGGCATGGCTGAATAACTTAGGCCACCAAATTTCTTTTGAGAGTAGGAAGGTAAAAATCTATGATGATGGAGGAAGACTTGTTAGAACTAGTACACAATCCAGAGGTAATCTATTTTATCTTGATATTGATCAATCTTCTTGTTTATTAATGAAGGATGAAGATGCATGGTTGTGGCATAAAAGGTTATGCCATGTGAAATTTGATAACATGATCAAGATTAGTAAGAGGAAAAGAGTTAGAGGGTTGCTTAACTTATCAAAACTGGATCATGCTATGTGTCAAGAATGTCAAAAAGGTAAGATGACTAAGTCTAGTTTTAAAAGAAAAGACTACTCAACAAAGAAGATACTTGAGTTGGTTCATACCAACCTATGTGGTCCTATGAGAACTCAGAGTTATTATGGTGATAGATACTTTATTCTTTTTGTTGATGACTATACCAGACTGATGACAGTTATGTTCTTAAAAGAAAAATTTGAAGCATTTAAGATGTTTAAGTGGTATAAGGCAAAGGTAGAAAAAGAGACAGGAAAAGAATTAAAATGCTTAAAATATGATAGAGGAGGTGAATTTATCTCTGATGAATTTACTAATTTCTATAATGAGCATGGTATCAAAAGATAGGTCTCTGCACCGAGAACACCTCAACAGAACAAGTCAATCATTGACTATGCAAGAACATTAATGCTACAAAAGAATATTTCTTAGACATACTGGAGGGAAGCTGTCAGTACATCTGTATATGTGCTTAACCAAGTACAACTAAAGGACACCAATTGGACACCCTATGAGCTATGGTTTGGACACAAACCTACTGTAAGTTATTTCAAGATTTTTGGAAGAAAATGTTTTATTTTGAAAAATGAGAGAAATGGGAAATTTAATTCTAAAGGTGATGAAGGAATATTCTTAGGATATTCTAAAGAGTAAAGCATACAAATTTTTGAATAAGGTTACAAATAAGATAATTGAAAGTACTAATGTCCGTGTTGATGAGTTTGATGACAAGAACATAGAGGAAAGGAAAAAGGAACTAGAAGACTACGGTAGATTCACTTACATTGAACATCCTGACTATCTACAAAAGTTGCAACCTGCGATAACCGATCAGTAAGAAAATAACCCCGAGGAACATGAAAGGGAAACCGACAAACAAGATGGAGCTACTAAGAAAGCACATGAACTTGAACAGGATGGAGAAGAAAGGAGAAACTGAGTACTGGCTAGTTTTGTCAGAAGACATCATCTTGAGACACAAATTATTGGAGATAGACAAGCTAGCATGTAGACAAGAAACAAAGCAAGACAAGGTACATGTCTAGTTTGTGAATTTGAACCAAAAAATGTGAAAGTTGCATTAGAGAATGAAGAATGGGTTAATGAAATGAAAGAGGAAATAGAAAAAATAGAGAAGAAAACAACTTGGTCCTTAGTACCCTGACCTAGAGATAAAAATGTTATCTGTACTAAGTGGATATTCAGGAACAAACTGAATGAAAATGGTGAAGTGACAAGAAATAAAGCAAGATTGGTATGCAAGGGATATGCATAGGAAGAAGGCATTGAATATGGTGAGACATTTTCTCCTATTGCTAGATTGGAAGGATTTAGGATGCTACTTGCATATGCTGCACACAAGAAATTTAAGGTTTATCAAATGGATGTGAAGTCAGCATTTCTGAATGGTATACTTGAAGAAGAGGTCTACATAGCACAACCTGAATGATTCATTGATCCTGACAATAGAGACATGGTATGTAGATTACACAAAGCTTTATATGGTTTGAAGCAAGCACCAAGAGCTTGGTATGAAAGGCTACATACTTACTTGTTAAGTATTGGATTTGTAAGAACTAGTGAAAACAACAATTTGTACATGAAAGGTGATTCTGATGACACTATTCTTATTGCTGAAATTTTTGTTGATGATATTATTTTTGGAGGTCAAGATCATGTATGTAAATCTTTTTCTGATGACATGAGGACTGAGTTTGAAATGTCTATGGTCAGAGAGATTAAATTCTTTCTAGGACTACAAGCGATTCAACAGAGTGATGGGATATTCATCACACAGTCCAAGTACATAAAGGAAGTCTTGAAGACATTTGGCATGGAAGATGCTAAACCTATGGGAACACTGATGGCTACTAGATGTAAATTGACAAAGGAAGATGAAACTAAAGAGGTAAACCAGACACTTTACTGATCCATGATTGGTAAGCTAATGTATGTAGTTCATAGTAGACCAGATATAGCACATGTTGTGGGAATTGTTGCTATATTTTTTGCTAATCCTAAAGAATCACACATGATTGCTACTAAAAGGATCTTAAGATACCTGAAAAAGATAGAGGATTATGCTTTATGGTATCCTAAGGAAGGTAATTTTGATCTGATGGTCTATACCAATGCTGATTGGGTTGGAAATGTGGATGACAAAAAAAACACCACTGGAGGAGCATTCTTCTTTAGTGAAAGACATGTAACCTAGAAAAGTAAAAAGTGGGCTTGTATTTCTCTATCTATAGCTAAAGCAGAGTATGTTGATTCTGCTACTAATTGCTCAAACATTGCATATATCAAGAAAGTGTTAGAAGGAATGAATGAGGTAATCATTGAGCTAGTGATTATATACTGTGACAACACAAGTGCTATCAATATTTCAAAGAATCTAGTGATGCACTCTAAGACAAAGCATATATCAATTAAGTATCATTACTTAAGAGAACAAGTGCAAAAGAAGCAAGTGAAGTTATAATTTGTTACATTTAAAGAACAACTTGCAGATATCTTTACAAAGCCTCTATCGAAGGACACATTTGAATATTTGAGGACTAGACTTGGGGCCCACCCCCTGTGTACCAATCACTAATGTGATCTAGATGTTGCATCATCTTAAACTTATCAGAAGATCACACATGTTGATGTGGCATAGTTCACACTTTGGATAATGTTCAAGGTTGTGATTAAGTTTGAAGAACTAAAACAGATTGGGATATCAGTATAATAGAGATATAGAGAGGGTATTGGACAATAGAGAGTTATTTAGCTACTATAGAGATGACTATTTATTTGTTTATTTTCCATTATTTTCAAAGGGAGAGATAAATAATATGAAACAAAAGTTACACATGCAACAATGAGAACTATCTAAGGGAGAGATAATATGAAAGAAACAAAACATTGAAGATCAGTTACAGAGAACAGAAGCAAGAATTTTTGAACTAAAAAGAGCATATTTGATGATTGGCATTACAACATTATAAAACACATGTTTAGTAATGTAGTGGTTAAACATATTAAGCTAGGGAGAGCTTGTACAACATTTGTTTACAGAGTTTTAGAATACATGTTTGGTATGTGTATTTTACACTTCATATTACTTGAGTTGCCATCAATGCTAAAGGGAGAGATTGATGAACTACAACTGATTTAGAACCTAAATGAAGAATCTGTGATTTAAGATCACTGAGGAGTTGTTGATTAGATATGCAAGATGATTAAATTAGTATTATGTTGTCATTGATGTCAACTAGCTTGATAGTACTTATCTTGTAAGTTACTATACCGATACATCTGAAGAAAGGTGAAAGAGATGAAGAACATAAATATCTACATAAGGAAGATGTATATGTTAGATGAGGATAAGGAATATATTGAGTGACTTGTTGATGAGTCAATGACTTGATGATATTGATTTTATTATGTTTCATTCATCTATGATGAAGAATAGAGCTGAAAGACATAAAGCATTGTTGTCGGTAAATAAAGCATTCCAGTATACACTGACGGAGTGTAGTGTATACCGAGTGCAATGTTAACTGAGCTTGTGTTCACTGACGCATTTCTTTGTTAACCAAGCAAAATAGAAAGGAATTAAATGATTAGTTTAGCCAATAAAGTGATGAGCTGTAAAGTGTATGAAATCGAGGTAATAGATAAGGTTTTTTATGAAGATCAACGACTAACATAATTCAAGGAAGATCTAATGGAGAAGATTGAAACGTGTTATTGACACATCTACCGAAGAAGGTTACAGTGGCAAAATCAATGAATAAAATTAAGCGGAAAAATCTAATGGACAAAAAGAAAATGATTTACTCATCTATATAAGAGACATTGGTTTCATTGTTGAAAGGATACCGGAAGAAGAAGATACTATAGAATTATCATGTGAAGGAGTCTTCATGCATTCTGATCATACTGGCTAGTGAGAACCAAATTGCAAAATAATTACCGAGCTATGGAGAGTAATTACCGACAGACAATATGTTGATATAGTATTGAAACTGAAGTGACATATTGATCAAAAAGATTTGAATGAGCTGAACATTGATCTATAAACTACAATTGGAGTTGTTTCAAGGTAGATCATCTACTGTTACATATTTAACCATTGTACACAGTCAAATCTCTTAACCGAGTGGACTAAGAAAGTCTTTTTATGTTTCATTCATAGAGTGAACATTGCTATCCTGTCAACCCCAGAGTGACTGCCGGTTGGATGATAACTTCTGGTCTAAAATCCTCTAACAAGGTCACACCTAACAGTGTGTTTGTAAACCTTTAACAAGGTTGGGTCTTCACCGACCTCACTTCAGAAGAGTGAACATTTTTTGGTTGCCAGTCCTAGATGGTTTTTGCCTTCACAGGGTTTCCACGTTAAATCTCTTATGTTATGTGTTGATTGTTATATTTGTTTATTATCATACTTTGCATATTACATGTTAGATTTGATCGATAACTACTATAAGTTTTAAGTTGACAATCGGTAAAAAACACAGATAGTGAAAGTATTTTATGTTTACTGAGTAGCAGAAGTTGAAGAATTGTTTTGGATTATACATTTTGTTTTTTGGCACACTGGATAACTGATTCACCCCCCTCTCAATTATTCTAATAGATTCTCCATTTTGTTGGTTCTTGAAAAGATTTTACACTCCATAAGACACTAATATACTTAAGACTGATTTTGAGAAGGGGTTAGTTCCAAATATGGGGAAATCTGAAGGTAGCGGGACCAACTATAGGGACAAGACTGCCCTCTTCACATCTGGCTATGCAGAACCAAGGTGGGTGCACCGAATCTAGTGATCATATAACACTTTTACCACTTTAAACTAGATTCAACAAAGAAGATAATGATAAGAAAATACCGGATGGAAACTACTCATCTATTAATTCTCAATTATCATGAAATAACTGAGGCCTAAATACATAAAAATAAAAGGATTGAAAAGATTTTGATTTAACTTTGTACAATAGAACACATCCTAACCAGACATATATCAGCATAGAGTTTACTTGTTTCAGATCAGTGCCTTATCCATTGGGAAAATCATCTAGTATACTATAGAATACAAAGACTGATTACTATCATTTCATCAAAGACCCAAGTCATAAATATAAATCCCCAAAACCATAGTGCTTATAGAAATCCTTGTGCAAACCCCATAAATTTGCGTTTCATCTAGAGCATAATTTAATCTAATTAAAACCAAAACTAAAGATAGACAACACATGCATAGATAAACTCCATACAAAGAATCAAAATATTCAAAACCCATAAGACTTGACATAGATGGAGATAAATGGAACTGAAAACTTGAATTAAGAATGAGGATGTAAGCCTCTGCATTTACCTTCCTTCAAGATTCAAAGCCACTGAGACAATATGCAAAACATTTGCAACTTTCTACTATGTTTTGATACAAACTAGACAAAACATGCCCTACTCCTTGACTGAAGGTTCAGGATGTAACCTTGTGAACTAGAAAACCAGTAGCCTCTATAAATGGTCTTGGAAATCCTTATAAAGGATTGCAACAAGCTTAGGACCATTTAGGGCTTTTTTAGGGCAACATAGTCAACCCTGAGACTATCAAAAATATCTCAGACAAATCTAATACTATTTCATTCTAGAACATCTCTCTACAAAATATCTGCATCCTTACCCAAATCTGATCTCAAAATACAAAGTTCATTACTATTCCTTCCCACTTGACCAGATCTAATTTTCAATGCCACCATTGCATTCCTTGTTTCATGTCATTTCCAAGAATATATTATACTCATATGTTTGGGTAAAAATGAAGTCTGTAGGCATCTTTTCATTTTCATAAACAAGTCCAATCTCTGAATTTTGAATTTGTTATATAGTTGAAACTTTACCAACTTTTAAATCTTTGCACATAGCTTTAATTTTGAAGTGGGCCACATATGCCACATGGCATGACCTGGTTGGGTCAACTGGCCACCTCATCACCCTATCAGACCCCTACATCACACTTGTGCCTCTTATCACTCTCTAGTTGGCTTGTCTCACTGACTAGGCATCCTCCTTCAACATCCTCACCACCTCATCACCTTGCCACAAGGTAGCACGTCACTACCCCACAGTGATAACTATTGTGCACCTTCATTTTTTGAGGGATAGCTATGACTATCAGATCCTTTGGCATGTATCTCAAGGTGGATGGCTGGCTATCCATTTGATCACTCAGTCACTACTCTGTCACTACTTCTGCCAAGTGTCAAGTTCTCATTGGCTCACTGATCCATTAGGGCATTTGATTGCACCATCCTTCCATATCACCAAGTTGACAGGTGTCATCACATCATTGTCACGTAGTGACTATCCTCTGGACATCTTCCTCTTTGTAGGGTTGTGATGACCGTTGATCTTTCAGGCACATAACCCGAGGTACCCGACCTAAAAATTCACATTACATCAAAATTACATTACCTTTACATGTGGGACCCATCATGCCAAGTCATCATCTTCATTAGTGCCAACTGGCTGCCTTGATCCATGTGTGTGCACAGGCTATCTCTAGCTAGGTGTTCGCTTTAGACACCATATGATTGTGTAGATTTCCTTATAAACATCTCCATTTCATTCCACACAAACAATGTGGGATTATTTCCTTCACAATTATTAAACTTTTATTCAAAATATACCTTTGTGTGTGCCAGCTAGCTAGGCCCACATAGGTCTGAGAGGCCCCACACCACTTGACCTCCTCCTTTCTTCTTTACATCTTCCCTTGACCATCCTTTATTTTAAAAACCTCAGTGCACCAACTCTTCTTACATGTGGGATTTACCAGACAGTGCAATCCTTATTTTCAAACAGCCCCTCATAGATCCCTACAAACATGATGGGCATTGTATACTCCATGAGAAATGGTGTGCACACCCCCCAATGCACACAACATTGTCTTAGCACATAGGTCTATAGGATGGTGCACACCATTTCAACCAACATGTGCAGCCCTTCCAAGTATATTCATCTTATTTCATGCGTATCAGTCCTCCCAATCTGCACAACATTATACCCTATGCACAACCTTGTTTCTCTTTGCTTTAACACCCTGCAGCTCCAACACATGCATAACCCAAATATATGTGCAGGTAGGAAAAAAGGTGCACCCATCTCATTCGAACCCCAATATAAAATGGTGTCCAGTATCATTAAAAGAGAAGCCTACAAACAAAATATTTGCAGCCTTCCCATTAGTGCGTGAGGTAACTACAAGATAGAAAGTGCCTAGCTATTTGAGAGATTTTTCTAGCCTCCACAAGGTGCACACAAATGTCCCTCCTCATGCTGGTTGATTTCCGTAGCACCCCAAATGGAGGCCTACGCAAGCCTTGAAGGCTCAAGCACATCCTTCAAACCTCACAGCTCCCTCTCCATCTTTCTTTGATCTAGTATATTAATTTTCCATTGTTACCTTTAAAATGCCCAGATTGTTTTCAATCTTTGCATCAATTACGTGATTGCTAGATATTTGGGCTTTCAAGCTTTCACACTCCTCCCTTAAGCAATTAAGCATAGAAGTCAAATAATTTATCTGTTCATCCCGTGCACCCAAATCTTGAATGTTCTTCAAAATCTAATTTTGAAATTCGTGAATTGATGAATCTAGTATAGAAACAATGAAAAAAGTTTGCAATGCATTAGCAACCTCAATTTCCTCCAATTGACTAGCAAGATTCATAATTTCAAATCCCTTGTTCATCAACTTAGTTTTAGATAACTCCTTCAAATTCTTCTTTCTACAACCTGTATGTTTCTCCCATTTTGGAATGCTCATCCTTGCAGCTTTCCACATTCAATATACTCACAAAGGATTAAGTGGTATTTATGTGAATAATATGCCTTTGTTCCATCATTCATAACAACCAAGTGATCTAGGACACTATGAGCCTTAGTGTCACTTTTCTTCCTTTCTACATTACTGGTTTTGAGGGTATACCATTTAATGGAAGAGCACCAAGGTTTTCCTTTAAATTAATGAGGCAGGCTGGACCCCAAGTGGGTCTGGCCTAAATTTTTTTTGAATTCAATCAACTGAGCATTAAAAAAAACCAAAATAAATGGTTCCTACAACTGGATCCAATTTGGACAACCATAAACTTTAAAAAACTTCAATTTCTATTACTTTGCTAGTCACCACAATCTGAATAAAATGTCCTTAGTCTCACCATTAAAACACTGATCAAAACATATCACTGAATGCTAAAACTTGGCAGAAACAAACCTTGTAGTACAGATTATCACCCTATCAGATGACTTTGTATAGAAATGAACAGGGAAAGATATTTTAAAAGTTGAAATGAGCTATTCAGAATTGTTTGGAAAACACAAACTAGAAACATTGGAAATGGCCTTGGAAGAGGATGGATTAAAAATATAAAAAATGAGTTGAGGGAGAGCCACTGAATCTAGTAGAAGAATCATATTCAAGAAATGCAACAAAAAAACCATCAACTAGAGACAAGCATCTATCAAAAAGCTATGAATTTCTTAAAATGGTTACTTTGGAAAGTTATTCTAGTCATACTATTCATCATTATTGAACACCCTTGTCCTAATCTTGCAACCCATGAAACAAAACCTTTATAGTTTGAAACCCTAGGTGAATGATCTCTCTCACATAGAAAGAAAGGCTTTAATTAGTTTTACCAAAGGATCAACTGACTGTCAATGATTAATCTCCAAAGTCATGCCTCTAGAACATCTTGAACAGAAAGGCAGAGAAACTATAGAAATTGGCTTTGGAATTGATTGAGAAAAATGATCAATCAGACTCATCATAGTGTGAAACTTATTAGGGGAAGTCACTTCCATGTATATATTATGAACCAGCCTTCAATTCATCCTGGCCACTGACTGGATGTAATTTGCATGACCTCAAAGTAGGCTACTTCAAAATTGCATTCCCACATTCAGGAAAATTGAATAAAATGCAAACAAAAGAAGCTTGGTAAACTGATCATACAAACCCCTAGGAATCTAAAAATAGGCATGGAGACACACTCTCATTCCTAAAATATGGTGCAATATTCCTTTCACCATGACTATCAACCAAATGTCAAATGTAAACCTCCAAAGTAGGCCCTTCAGTAAAAAACTGAATAGGATAAAAAGTGCAAATTTGTAGAATGCCCTTCAAATGGGTACCTTCAAAATATGTCATAACTAAGATATGGGAGTTGCAACCAACTGCATATGCTTAATGAGAGGTGAGGAGCACATGTCCTAAGCCCTATCTCATGAAAATTATCAGGTCCTTTGTTATATGGACTTGAAATTAGGTCTTTTAAATTGTTCTTTTGAAGCAGTGGACTTAGCCTTAGGAGAGTTCTGAATATGGGCTCAAAACTATCTGGATTTTTGAGAGTACCAATAGTTTTCATACTTGGGAACATGGATATTTCTTGGTGTCTTGTGAGCTCAAGTTTAGATCTTCCTTATGGTTTCTATTAGTTGTTGATTTGTTTTAGAGCTAGACTAGCTGAGAGATTGCATAAATACTTTTGATTGTATTTGGCCCTAACCTAAAAGGCCTTATAGCTGGGCATGTTAATGAAATTCAATTGAAAACATTACCTTGTTGTGTTATTATGCATTGTGGTGTTTGGCTACATGTGAGGACTATCCTTAATTGGATTTTCCTTATTTGTCCTATGTCAGGTGGTATCAGAGCTTGAAGATCTTGAGTGTGTAAACTGATCTCCTAGTTGAGGCTATTTCACTAGGACCTTCTTGGTGACTTATTGCTTTTGGTTTTCAAAGATCTTGAAGGATTCCTCTGAGAAGATGGGACCCTAGAGTGATTAAAGATCTCTATGATGCTATGGAATCAAATATTACAAAGAAGGTGAAATCTAATTTTAGATCTTAGATGGAATTGTTGAAGAATGAAATGATCGTTGAGGTCATGAGGGCTATGGCTAGTGTACCTTAGAATCTTGGTACTGAAGATGGTTATGAGGAAGCTACTAAAGACTTTGAAGCTGCTAGATCTAGTAGAGATGATTGAAGAGATAGATCTGGTGAAGATAGAACTAGTCAGTTACATAGATCTAGAGCTTGGTTAAATAATAGTTACCAAATGGAAGTTTCTACTTTCTCTAGTACTTTGAGACCTAAGGACTTGATTGATTTTATTGGTGAATTGGAAGATTTCTTTGAGCTTAAATAAATTGAAGATCCTCTTAGAGTAAGATTGGCACAAACTAAGTTGAAAGGACATGCTGCTCTTTGGTGGAAATAATTACAAAGAGATAGAGAAGATGAAGGTGAAATGAAGATCAATTGGTGGAGGCTGATGGTGACTAAATTGAAAGCTAAGTTCATACCTACCAACTATGAGCTTGACTTACTTAAGAAGTTGCAAAATCTAAAGTAGAAAGATTTGATTATGGAAGACTATACTGAGGAGTTCTACAAATTGACTATTTGGTCTGGACATAGAGAACTTGGTAAGGAAAAGGTAGCTTGGTATGTGAATGGTTTGAGATTCAATATTCATGATGAGCTTGGTATGTTGAAGATTGATTCGATTGAGGATGCTTATCATTATGCTCTAAATGAAGAAGATAAGTTGAAAAGGAGACAAAATAGTAATCCTCGAGGGAAGGAGAAGATTGATCACTCAGTGAAGGTTAAACCAACTGCTAAAGATGAACCAAAACCTATGGAACCAAAGAAGAAGATAGGTAGGGTTATCTTTAAGGGAACTTTTTATAATTGTGGTGAAGAAGGACACCCTTCTTTTGAGTGTACATAGAAGAATTTTGGTGACCAACTGACTACTATGGTAAATGAGAACATTCAGAATGAACCTGAATCTAAGAACTTGATGGTTCAGAGAACATTGCTCGGTACAAAGGAGGAACCTTGTCAGAGGAGTAATTTGTTTAGAACTTGGTGCAAGTCTGGAGGTAAACTTTGTGATGTAATTGTTGATAGTGGTAGTACTAATAACCTTGTTGCTGAGGACATGGTTTAGAAACTTGGTTTAAATAGAATGAGACATCCTCATCCTTATAGGATTGGCTGGTTACAAGATGTTCATGCTCTAGAAGTGAGGGAACATTCTTTTGTTGATCTTCAGATTGGCCAGTATAAGGATCTTGTGCTATGTGATATTGTGGAGATGAATAGTTGTGATATATTTCTTGGTAGACCTTGGAAATATGATTGTAGAGCTATGTATGATTGTGTGAAGAATTTATTTACTCTTAAGAAGGATGACAAGAAGTTTTCCCTGATGCCTTTTCTAGATACAACACTCGGTAAGAGGAGTCTGAGTATTGGTAGTTGAGTTGAGTTGGTAGATCTTGAGTTGAATGATGATCAGTGTGGAGAACAAGCTCATGTGTTATCAAGGAAAAACTTGAAGAGACAAAGGAAACAGAAGTGGAAAAGTTTGCAAGGTGAAGAGTTGGAGGATTTGTATGTGAAGAACCAGTTTGGGGTTTATGTGCTAAATCCTGAAATATGTTCTTCCAGCCTATGAGAACATCTTTTTGAACCTAGGATATCTAATACAGGGGTATTCTAAGGTACTCGGTGAATCTGCATGGTGGTGTGTTGTTTTGGTTCTATGTTACTCGGCTAGAGCTTTAACAGACTATCTCGGTTATTGAAGGAAGCTCAGTCATTGAAGGAACTTAGTGAAACCTCTGGCACTTGGTGGAACTTGTACTTGGCAATGTGTATATTTCTTGGTGAAGCTTGGCATGGTTGGTTGTTTCACTAGTGCTTGGTTGTTTCTCTAGCACTCGGTTGTTCTAGTTTATCGACTCGAGTTCTTGGAGATTTGGTTGGTTAGCTTGGTGCATTTATTGTTGGTAGCTTTTTTTGTATTCTTGTATGTAGATCTTTAGGCCAACATGGAGAATTAAGTGTTTGTAAGGTTATTTGAGAGCTGGTTGTTGTTGCATTTAATATTTTTTTGTAGTACGAGTCAACTTGGCTTAGGAGTTAATTGTTTCTTCCAACCGGTTTGTGGCTGAAGATTAGTATTTAAGGAGTGTTTGGGTAGTTAATTAGGAGTCAGATTGGTGGAAGATAGAAGATGAGATTTGGATCTTGTGAGATCTTGTAGATTAGATTGTTATCTGATAGTTTTTAATAGTAGAGCTAGTGGTGTGCATGCTTGGGAACAAGGAGATTTCTTGGAGGCTTGCGAGCTCAAGTTCAGATCCTCCTTAGGGTTTTCATTAGTTGCTAATTTGTTTCAGAGTTGGACTAGCTAAGAGATTGCAAAAATATTTTGATTGAATTTGGCCCTAACCCAAAAGGTCTTACTATTAGGAATGAATGCAAAGTATTTTGGCAGTCATTCTATAGCAGTTGTTGTTGCATTCATGACTTGGATTGTCATTGATGTCAACACAGTGATATTCTCGATATTAGCAGGAAAGTAGGTACAGTTTTGTTTTGCACACATGTTGTATTGTAGATTGGATTTTTCACAGTTGACGGTATGTTCTTTGGTGTGTTATTAACCTATGGTTAATAGCGCAAAAAGAAATTCATTCATTTGTGAGTGTTATGAGCATTTTGGTGAAAGAAGTGTTTAGATAGTGTTTCTGTGAAGCGATGTTCAGAAATCAGAGGATATCTCTTAGCTAGGATGGAATCTGATTTTGTACAGTTAAAGGGATGTTGGAGACTCATTAATGATGATGTGGTTCATAGTGAAAACTTCGAGGATATGTTTGGAGAAAGTTACAGTATCTGGAAGCCAACAGTTTTATATGAATTATGTGTGTAGCATGTAGAATTTATTATTTTGTAATTAAGGACCGACTCAATTGTAATTATTTGAGTTTGGTATATAAGAAGGAATGTTTTCCTTATTTTAATGTGTACTATGAAGATTGAGATGCGAATATATGCATGAAGTGAAGAAAAGAGCTAATTCAGTGATGAAGGAAGACTTGTGAGTACAGAGATCTGGAATTGTGATCTTGTGTAGTAGAGAGTGTGATTTTGGCATAGTGTGAAGGATGTAATATATTTCATATTATTCTATTGAATAATTCTAAGATCTTTTGGACAGTGGGTTCAGAGATCTTGCCTTGAAGCTGTTTGGGTAGTGGGTCCTTTTGTCTTCCATAAACTCTTAACCGGGTTAGAATCTTTTAACAGGGATTCAAAATCTCCTAACAGGGATTTATATGTACCAAATGTATTTCATAAGACTCCTAACAAGGTCCATCCTCTAACAAGGAACTTTCATATTAGTGCATCATTTTGTGGGCATCATTCCCACCGGGGTTTACTCTTTTCAAGAGGTTCCCTAGTTAACATATCTTGTGTTATTGTGCAATTGTGTATGATTATCTTTCTATGGTTGATCAGTACATTGATTACATTGTTTAAAGTAGTTGAATGGATAAATTATCTGATAACTGATTCACCCCCCTCCTCTTAGTTATCTTGGGGATCTTTACTTTCTAACAATTGGTATCAGAGCAGTAGGTCCTTGAAAGAAAAGTTTAACAACTTAAGGAGATCCATGGAAAATTTTAGAAAAGAAAGCCCTAAGTTTGATGGAGTAAATTTTGATAGCTGGAAAGAAAAGATGAAGACACATCTATTGTGTTTAGGACCAAGTTATTGGTTGATTACAAAGAATGAGAAGACTATCATTGAGGAAGACAATCTAGAGGCAGGAACTAAAGATGAACTAGATCTATTTATGTGTAACATACTTGCAAGAGAAGCACTTTTGTCAGCACTATCGGAGAATGAATATAGTCAGGTAAGATGTTTGAAAATATCTCATGCAATTTGGAAATCTTTACATTCTACTTTTGTAGGTGATGAACATGCAAAGAAGGCTAGATTACATAATTGGATTTGTGCATTTGAAGATATCAGAATGATGGAAGATGAATCTATTAGAAGCTATATTGGTAGGATGTCTGAGATTATAATAGGAATAAAGTCTTGTGGAGATGATAAGACAGAGAATGAAGTGATATGGAAAATTCTGAGAACTTTGACACCAGTATTCAAGTTGACAATGCAAATGATTGAACAAGTGATACCTTGTACATTGAACTTTTCAAGAGAGACTCTTCTTGGAAGATTAGAAATAGCAGAGATGAACTTGAGATTATCAGGAGAGCTACCTAGAATGGAAATAATATTTAGTGCTCTTAACATTAGACCTACAAGAAGTACTAGTGTGAATGGAGATTATGCCAGTAGTAGCAGATCTGAGGAAGATAAGAAGATTGAAGAAGGTATTGCATTACTTGTAAAAAGAGAACCAGATGGTAAGAAAATCTTTAAATGTTGGACTTGTCAAGAATATGGTCATTTTGCATCTAAATGTCCTAAAAGAGGTAAGAAGTATAGAAGCAACTTTAAACCTAGGAGATCTAAAGAATGTTATTATGCAAATGATGAAGCAGGAATTGAAAAACATTTAAGTGACAGTGATAATGATAACTTTGAGGAAATATGATTTGTAAGAATTAAAGAAGAAAGTTCTAAATTTGATAAAAGGGAAGAAAAAGCATTAGTTTCACAAGTTGAAAAGAAATCTGATTGGATTATAGATAGTGGTTGTTGACATCATATGACTGGAGATAAAATAAAGTTTGTTAAGTTAGATAATTATGATGGAGGAATTGTTAGGGTTGGTAACAATGCACCTTATTTGATTAAGGGTATAGGATCTATTATCCTTGATGGAAAGACTAACACTGATGATGTTTACTTTGTTGATGGACTGAGACATAATCTACTAAGCATTGGACAATTGGCTGATAAGGGTTATCAAGTTTGGTTTTCTGAGAAAAATTGTGTGATAAAAGATAAAGATGGAAATCTGATTGGGAAAGGATCCAGAACTAGAGGTAATGTATTTCAGTTGAATCCTACTGAGATGACATGTTTGATAATTAGGATTGATGACAGTTGGTTATGGCATAAAAGGTTTTTTCATATAAACTTTGATAATATTGTCAAGGTGAGCACTACACTTGCGGTAAGAGATTTACCTAGAATTATGAAACCTACTAACATGATTTGCAAAGAATATATGATGGCAAAGCAGAAAGGGAGTTCATTTCCCAACAAGAAGTTCACATCGATAGAGAAGCTGGAGATTGTTCATACAGACTTGAGTGGTCCTACTAGGACTAGAGGATTCTATGGAGAAAGGTATTTTATGATTCTTGTTGATGATTTTACAAGAATGATGTTGATTGCAATTTTGAAAGAAAAATTTGAAGCATTTGATAAATTTAAGATCATGAAAAGCAAAATTGAGAATGAATCTAGAATGAAGATTAAGTGTCTAAGATCTAATAGAGGTGGTGAATTTACATCTAGAGAGCTTAACACCTTTTATGAAATGAATGGTATTAAGAGACAACTTTCAGCCCCTAGAACACTAGAATAAAATGGTATTGCAAAAAGAAGGAACAGGTCAATAACTGAAGCAGCAAGAGCTATGTTGTTTGAAAATGATTTGGCTAAGACTTTTTGGAGAGAAGTAGTGAACACAACAGTATACACTATGAACAGAGTACAAATCAGAGTGGATAAAAACAAGACACCTTATGAATTATGGTTTGGACATACACCCTCAGTTAAGTATTTTAGAATTTTTGGAAGTAAATGTTATATAAAGAGAGATGATGATATAGGAAAGTTTGATCCTAGAAGTGATGAAGGAATATTTCTTGGATATTCTTTAAAAAGAAATGCATATAGATGTTATAACAAAAGATTTAAGACTATTTTTGAAAGTGCAAATGTAAAAGTTGATGAGAAGTTTAAAATTTAGGAAAGAATGCTTGATTATGAATCTGATGGAGAAGCACAACCTCAGCCTAACATTGAAAATGCAGAATTATTTTTTGAAACTAATAGTGATTTGCTGAATGAAAGTCATAGAGAAGAAAATACAAAAGAAAATACAGAAGAAAATAGAGAAGAAAGCAGAGAAGAATCTATAGTCAGAACAAGATCAGTAACTATGACACCTAACAGGTATACTTCAAGACATCACCTTGTTAAGCAAGTTATTGGAAGTTTAGATAGAGGAGTTTTGACTCGAAATAAGGTACATTTATGTTTGATTTCTCAAATTGAACCTAAGACTACTAATGAAGCTTGTGAAGATGAACATTGGATTAATGCTATGAAAGAAGAACTAGAGTAGATTGAAAAAAATAAGACACGGGAATTGGTCCCTAGACCTGAAGACAAGGATGTGATTGGTTCAAAGTGGATATTCAGAAACAAGATGAATGAACAAGGAGAAGTGATAAGAAACAAAGCAAGATTGGTATGTAAAGGATATTCACAACAAGAAGGAATTGACTATGAAGAAACTTTTTCACCTGTGGCCAGACTTGAAGCAGTGAGAATGTTTCTAGCATATGCAACTTACAAGAGATTCAGAGTGTATCAGATGGATATGAAGTCAAAATTTTTGAATGGTTAATTGGAAGAAGTCTACATTGAGTAGCCTGAAGGTTTTCCTTTGACACAAGAAGGAGATATGGTATGCAAGTTAAAGAAAGCTTTATATGGATTAAAACAAGCACCTAGAACCTGGTATGCAAGATTGGATAAGTATTTATTGAAATTGGGATTTATAAAAGGAACAACAGATAGTAACTTATACACAAAAGAAATTGAGAATGGTTTGTTGGTTATAGTTATATTTTTTGATGATATTATCTTTGGAGGAGAAGATGAAGCTAGTGACAAATTTGCAGATGAAATGAAGACTGAATTTGAGATGAGCATGATTGGAGAAATGAAATATTTTTTGGGATTATAGATAACACAAAGAAAGGAAGGTATATTTGTAAGTCAGACTAAGTATTTGAATGACTTATTGAAAATATTTGGAATGGAAGATTCTAAACCTATTGGAACACCTATGGTAATCAAACATAAGTTATCTAGCAAAGATGAGACACCAGCAGTTGAACAGAAAAAGTACAAATCTATGATTGGAGGATTGCAGTACTTGACACATACAAGACCTGATATAGCACATTCAATGGGGATTATAGCAAGATTTCAAGAAAAACTTAGAGAATCACATTATGCAGCAATAAAGAGGATACTGAGATATCTGAAAGGAATAATGGATTATGGATTATGGTATGAGAATTCTGATGATTTTACTTTATGTGCCTATACTGATGTAGATTGGGGAGGTAGCGTTGATGACAAGAAAAGCACCATTGGTGGAGCCTTTTTTCTTGGAGGAAAATTGGTCTCTTGGCTAAGTAAGAAGTAGAATTGTACTTCACAAAGCACAATAGAAGTAGAATATGTTGCAGTAGCAAATAATTGTAATCAGATTATTTGGATGAAGCAAATGTTGAAGGATATTGGAATAAAGTTTGATGAGCCTATTGTTATATATTGTGATAACACTAGTACAGTGAGTATGTCAAAAAATCCTATTTTACATTCTAAGACTAAACATATTGAGATCAAGTATCATGTTGTGAAAGAGAAAGTTGCAGAAAAAGAAGTAAGATTGGAGTACATAAGTACAAAGGAGCAGATAGCAGATATATTTACAAAGCCTTTACCTAAGGATACATTTATGTATCTGAGAGGTATGCTTGGGGTTATGCCCCAACCTATTTTGGAGAATTGATGTAGATGATTGCATCCATCCAGTGGTATATGAGCCCTATCTTTCTTCTGGATTGGATGTTGGAACTTCCTCTATGGGGGAGTTTATGAGCTGAGTCATGAGGACTCTTGTTATTCTATTTTTTTTTTCTGAAAAGTGTCTTTTGACATTAATTTGTTGTTGACTTAGTGATGGAATTTCTGTCATTGATATCAATGGGGGAGAGATAAACATGAAAAACATTGTGGATTGTATGAGAGAGCTGAATAGGAAAACGAAGCAAGATTTAATTTGATATTTTGCAGTGATGTTGCAGTATTGGATTTTTGGAACATTGGATGTTTTTCATCTATGTTTCCATCAATGTCAATGGGGGAGATTGTTAGGAATGAATGAAAATTATTTTGGTAGTCATTCTGTAGTAGTTGTTGTTGCATTCATGACTTGGATTGTCATTGATGTCAACACAGTGATATTCTGGATATTAGTAGGAAAGAAGGTACAGTTTTGTTTTGCACACATGTTGTATTATAGATTGGCTTTTGCACAATTGATGGTATGTTCTTGGGTGTGTTATTAACCTATGGTTAATAGTGAAAAAAGAAATTCATTCATTTGTGAGAGTTATGAGCATTTTGGTGAAAGCAGTGTTTAGACAGTGTTTCTGTGAAGCGATGTTCAGAAATCGGAGGATATCTCTTAGCTGTGATGGAATCTGATTTTGTAAAGTTAAAGGGATGTTGGAGACTCATTAATGATGATGTGGTTCATAGCAAAAACTTTGAGGATATGTTTGGAGAAAGTTACAGTATCTAGAAGCCGACAGTTTTATGTGAATTCTGTGTGTAGCATGTAGAATTTATTATTTTGTAATTAAGGACCGACTCACTTGTAATTATTTGAGTTTGGTATATAAGAAGGAATTTTTTCCTTGTTGTAATGTGTACTATGAAGATTGAGATGTGAATATATGCATGAAGTTAAGAAAAGAGCTAGTGATGAAGGAAGACTTGTGAGTACAGAGATTTGGAATTGTGATCTTGTGTAGCAGAGAGTGTGGTTTTGGAACAGTGTGAAGGAGGTAATATATTTCATATTATTTTTTTGAATAATTCTAAGATATTTTGGACAGTGGGTTTAGAGATCTTGCCTTGAAGCTATTTGGGCAGTGGGTCCTTCTGTCTTCCATAAACTCTTAACCAGGTTAGAATCTTTTAACAGGGATTCAAAATCTCCTAATAGGGATTTATATGTACTGAATGTATTTCATAAGAGTCCTAACATAGTCCATCCTCTAATAGGGAACTTTCATATTAGTGCATCATTTTGTGGGCATCATTCCCACCGGGGTTTACTCTTTTCAAGAGGTTCCCTAGTTAACATATCTTGTGTTATTGTGCAATTGTGTATGATTATCTTTCTATGGTTGATCAGTACATTGATTACATTTTTTAAAGTAGTTGAATGGATAAATTATCTAATAACTGATTCACCCCCCCCCCCTCTTAGTTATCTTAGGGATCTTTACTTTCTAACACTTCTAGCCAGGCATGTTAATGAATATTTAGTTGAAAACATTATCTTGTTGTGTTATTCTACATTGTGGTGTTTGGATGCATGTGAGGACTATCCTTAATTTGATCCTCCTTATTTCTTCTATGTCACTATTGGAGAGTGTGCCACCATGTTCACTTCTAATGTGCCATGAGTTGCGATTCCATGGTTTCTTTTCAATCCTCAAGTCTTTTGTTTGCAAGATCTCGAGCTCTTGCCACTTGTCACCAATCTATCAGATTGATAACTTGTCCTTCATACAACTTTAACTTTAAGAAGATAGGACCCATCCTTTCTTCATAATTTTAGGATTTATAGCAGTCCTCTTCCATTTTTTATGGCTTATCAAAAATCACACCTGCTCCCTGCAATTTCTAATTTTTTTGCTACATTTTGAAAATTGTACTTTTGTACTGTGATTCTAGATAGTTTGGATAGAATTTTAGAAATCATACTACACTGTAATTTTTGACAATTTGATGGAATTTTGGAAATCACACTCCTTTACTACAATTTCTAATGTAATTTCTAAAAGTTTCATGGAAGCTCAAAAATTGCACTCCTTCGCTATGATTTATGATAGTTTTGGAATTTTGGGATTCTCCTTTTCCGCTTCTAACTCCAAAACCTTAAACGCTAGACAACTAAAGGTGCATTAAAATAAATGTGTACTGCATCGACAATCATGACCTAATCTTGATGATAAGGTAGTTGAATATTAAGGCTCTATTGCTTGAACCTCGTGATGAACTTACCAGTTCAGATCAATGATTAATATTTAAAACAGAGATCCTCATAGCCATTTAGGATATAAATATGAAATTTTTGGTGCCAATTCCTGTAAGAAAGAAATAAAAAGAGGAATAAACAAAGAGATTTAGATTTCATGAGGGTTGTTGGAGTAATTTTTGAGACATAATTTTTAATCTTTCCAAACACCAGAAACATGCTTATGTATGGAAACAATGTCCGAAAGATAATTGTTTCTTAAGATCACTGTGTGCAAAAAACTTGACTGCATACCCTTTTCCTAGGTCATGTTTTTTGTTTGAAAGGGTTTTTATTTTAGAAAATACCCCAAGTGTTCCTTAGGTCTTTATATTTTCATGTTACTTTTTGAGCCACTTAAAGGTCTCATATGCACGTGGTCATTTCATCTCCCTAAGCATTCACTAAGTCTTGTAATATATTTGTTAAGTCTTAAAAAATTTAGTGAACAAGTGACCAAGCCTTGGTTTTCATTTTATTTTCTTCAGTCGCATGATCTCCAAGTGATTTTGGTAGTTATTTTTTCTTTCTGGCATTTCAACAATAGTGTTGTCGCATGTTCTCATGGTCCCTAGTGGTTTTCTCCAAACATGTAGTGACCCACCACAACACTCTTCTCCTATTCATCTGATTAAATGGTTAAGTTCAACAAAATTCAGCGATCAAGCGTGGACCGTTGATATGTTTCCTGATCAACAGTTGTCTTCATTTCTCATGTTTTATTATGCATTTAATGATGTATTCAATGATTTGGTGGAGTGGTTATCTCTTATTCTCTTGATTTTGGCAGTTAGTAAGAAAAGTTCAGTGATTGAGAGAATGAAGTGCTCGCTTGATCTGCAAGTTCTAGCAGTTAAGTGTGAAATATTGAGCGATTCAATGATAAGCTTATATAAAGGTATTATTTTCTTTAGTCGCACAATCTCCAAATACCATTTGATAGTTAAGACAAGATATTTAGTGACTTAGTGAACACAATATTCACTTAATCTCATAAAGAAGATAGTTAGTAACATTGCATTCTGAGATTCAATGACAAAAGGAAAGGTGATTTTTCTCTCATAATCATGTAATAAAAGGGTTAATTCCAAAAGAATTAAGTAATTTAGCAAGAACTGTAGATCATATAAAAGATCAATGAACGGTGTTCGATCTCAAGATTGGACCAAGGGTAAGATATTTATCTAGCGATTCAGAGATAATAAGTGTTTGCTAAGTCTCACAGTATAACCAAGGTTAGTAAAGACATTCAGAGATCATGAGAATGAAGTTGTCGCTAGATCTTGAGATTAAACTTTAGTTAAAATAGTCATTCAGAGATCACAAGAAAGTCTTTAGTTGCTTGATC
Organism: Chamaecyparis obtusa; assembly: GCA_027943335.1. Taxonomy (NCBI): domain Eukaryota; kingdom Viridiplantae; phylum Streptophyta; class Pinopsida; order Cupressales; family Cupressaceae; genus Chamaecyparis; species Chamaecyparis obtusa. The sequence goes on from BSBK01001702.1 coordinate 38,491, forward strand.
CTATGATCTAATTGATGTTAATGAAATGATCAAGAGATTGTGAGAATTCTTTCAGTCATTGAATATTAGAATAAGACTAAGGTTAAGTTAGGGTTTATGAGATTCAGAGAATGCCTTTAGTCCCTAGATCTTGTACTCATGTATGAGTTAAAGTTAAGGATTTGAAGATTGTATGAGGGTCATGGATGCAAATGAGATTGAACAATGGTCACCTGATCTCTTAATAAAACCATGGGTCAAGAGAACATTTAGAGATCATGAGAATGCCTTTGTTTGCTTGATCTCTAAATCAAATCACAGTTAATTAAATCATTTTGAGATCAAGAGAGACCTTCAGTCGCTTGATCTCTGAATAATTCCTTGTTAAGTTTGCAACAATGAAAAGGAAAAAGATTTGTTATTATGTGGAAAGGTACTTTGCCAGGATGGAAAAGGTAAAAGAGCCAGCCAATCAGATCATCTATGAGGGTTTTCTCAGTACTTGAGGGTTTGAAAGATGACATAGTAATCATTTTTTTCTTCATTCTTTGTAATTTTTAATACAAACTATTAACATCTTACATTACGGCTAGCTCTGTTTAAAATTTGGTGTTACATAAAGTTGAATGCTAAGATGACTTGGTGAAGATTTGTAGAAATATTGATGATTCCTATGCATTAAATGATCAACAATATATAGATGAGACATTCATGCATTTACACTTACCAATTTTTCAGAGAGCATTAGAGAATTATGAGCAATCACAGTGTGAAAATTGCAGTTTAGATTTGTAGAAGTGTGAGTTTCAATCAGAAAGTTAAAATAAGTCAACCAGAATCAAGACGAGCCTCATCTAGTGAGGAATCTAAGGAGCAAGGTGGCGAGGAAAAGGGGAAGCCTAATTACTTAGAAGAGTTTGTTAAATTGCTCCCAAGATCAAATCAAAATAAGAAGGTTAGTAATGAAGTCTTTCTTCACTATATGGTAGATTGTAGGGATCCTGATACTCCATGTTCTAGCTACATGTTATTCAACTACTTCTATAATAACCATTTGAAAGCTATCCCCATTTGTAATGCATGGGTTTTAGGCATGGATAAGTTAATTGTTCCTGATGTCTTCCTAGATGTTGACCTCATAATTAAGTTAGCTAGGCTTTATGACCCCATAGCAAAAACCATAAAAAAGAGTGACTAGACAACCTTAGTGACTTTGGACAGAGGATCTTTCATGAAATATTTTGATTTCTATTCTTCATCCTCCATAGAGATAGATCTAAAGAAAGAGAAAGAGAAGTATGCAAGTCAGTTAGGACTTCTGAAATCCTAGATGGCCAGACATTTCCCTAGGACTAGAAAATATGTTACCCATCTCCCAACACATATGAATGATCCCTATGAGTATAAATCCCTCAACTACTACATGAAATATCTAGCCTATGGGTTGTGTAGAGTTTTAAGTATGGATGGAGATGTAGAGATGATGCTATCAGATATCCTAATGATTATCCTGGACATTCAGAACTCACAAGAAAATACAAATTATGATTACATTCAATATATAATCGACAGAATTCATGAAGGCTTGGTGATGATTAAACAAGACAAGAAGCCAATAAGGTTCATGCATTACTCCCTCCTAATGCACATGAATTTATACTTCAATGTTAATAAATTGAATGGGCATATGCTAAGGCCTAGGATAATGTTTGAAGGATAGCCCAATCTAGTGCAATATTGGTTGAGGGTGTGGAATTATACTTCTAATGAGAGTGATTTTTGTGCTTTCTGAAATTGGGTAGTTTTTCCAATTTTGAATATGTTTGGAACTAATATAACAAGGCTACCAATTAGGGTGTTAAGGCTCCTTAGGCCCCAACAATATGTTGATAAATGGAAAGCAAGCCACAATTGGGGTGACTTTTATTTGGGTGAGAATTTCATAATAATCAAAGTATATGGATGCCCACAACCCCCACACATCATCCCAAAATATGTTCCTCCAAGAATTGCCCAATTAGAATTCATTTTTGAATTAGTATGGACAAATAAAGAGCATTTGTCACCCCATATAAAGGGAACTTTCACTCCAAGATAGTTCAGGGTAGGTAACTTCCTGATTGGAAAAAGGGCATTACCTCACCTCAACTCATGGTTGAATCATTTTAAGATGACTTTTGGTATTTATAAATATGTGGATCCTAAAAATTTTATTAGGACTGCTAGAATGACATTAATTCCTAGCATTGGTACAATTAGGGAGCTTGCGGGGTGTGATGAGGAGGATGTAATAAGAAATATAATGGATGAAGATGAGATTGGTAAGAGGCTTACCAAATTTTATGATCTTTTGAAATTACAGGCTCAAGTTAGAAAGGCTAAAATTTCCTTTGGAGGTTTCTTCCCTCACCTTCCATATTTGAAGAGAATTGATAGAATGATAGAAATGCATGGTACTCTATCTAGTTAGTTAGATGGCCAACTTGAAGAGAAATTGGAAGTAGTAAAAGATTACTCTTCTTCTGACTATGAAGAATGTATTGATGAGGCACAAGAAGGTGATAGTCCACCCTAAGCCAATGAACCCCCTATCATTGATGCAAGTCAGGATTCACTTGAGGCTATTGGCAAGTTGTCTATACTAAAGTATATGACTAGATATAATGTTGTCATTATGGCAACAAAGTCATATAGCAGTTTTGAGTCAGTGCACTTGATGTAAAGATCATAATTCAGTTAAGTGTTGAAGACTTAATAGTGTACAGAGTTCCTACAGCTCAAAGCATTAGCGCACGTGTGTATAGGTGAATTATAGTATGCACCCTATAAGTTAAGTTTGTTAGACTATATTCTTGCTTAGTCTATGAGTGCATAAGAAGATATGCAAATATGAGAAACTTATAGTCAGTTGAAGTTGCACAACCAGTGTGTGCCAGCAAAGAATAGAGCTTAGAGCCGACAATTAGCATTTTGGTTTGCGATTATAATATAATGTCATATAGGCTATGTGCCTATTGTATTTAGGTTGTTGATATGTTTATATGTATAATTGTAAGCATGCTTAAGTCAATTCATTTGGAAGCATTGTCTGTAATTAGTTATAGGGCCAACCTAATTATGTATTTTGTATGAGCACATAAATATAAGGTGCACCCATTGTATTCGATATGGAAGTCAAGATAGAGATATAATAAGTAGAGAAAAAGTGTGTGAAGACACTAAAATATGTATTAGAGCTTTGCTAGAGTTCAAAGCATCAGCGCATGAAAGGAACTGATCTGACAAGCAGTGTCACAGTAATAGTTCACCTAGTAGATATAGTGTGTATTTGAGATCAGAAGGTTGTAGCCTTCACCACTTGAGCAATGAGCTCTTAGATAGTGCATCCTCTCCCTAATAGGGACAATTGTAAAAGACTCCTAATAGGGTTCGACCCTTAACAAGGTCTACTATACTTAAAGTATTGTAAAGCTACTCCTAATAGGGTAAAGGATCTTCTAGCAAGGATCACAAAACACTAGTGTAGAATATTAGTGGGTGTCAATTCCCACTCGGGTTTTTACCTATTTGGGTTTCCCCGTAATCATATTGGTGTCATGTGTTAATTTCATGTTTCATGTTTATGTGAATGTTTATTTCATTTATGTTCAGCATAAAGATTAAAGTGAAAATTTAAAATACTGTGAACACTGATTCACCCCCCCTCTCAGTGTTCCCATTCCTAAGAATTGGTATCAGAGCTCTGGTCCTCAGTAAAGAAGTTTAACCACTTGAGGAGATTGTGGACAAAGTAGAAATGAAACATCTGAAAAGAAATCTTGAAGCTCCTCTTGAAGATCTAGACAAGTCAGAAAGAGAATCTAAAGAACTAAAGGATAAACTCAGTGATGCTCAATTAGTCATCAAAAAGCTAAGGAAAGATTTGAAAGAATGCTCTACCAGTGATCTAGGGACAATGGTCAAGAAGCTCAATAAAGAAAAAAAATCCTTAAAAGAACAACTTGAAGAGGTTGATGATAAATTGACTAATAGTCAGCAAGTCTATGATGAACAAATCAAAGAGAACCTTCAACTGAATGAAGAACTAAGGCAAGAAAACATGGAAATCTTGGAACTAATGAATAGAAAAGAAAGCTTGGAGTCTGAATTAAAAGAAGAAAAGAATCATATTGAAAAATTACACACCAGCCTTGATTTGATAAAATCTCAGTTGTATGTAAGAAGATCCAAAGGATACACCAGTTGTATTGGATACAATGAAGCACAAAATCAGATGGACAATATGCGAGCAAGAAAGGATTCACAAAAGGACTCTGCTAATGTTGAAAAGACTGAAGATCAAACTATAGATAATGGTGGACAACCTAAGAATGAGTGCAAGCAAGTAGAATGCACTTGTTTTTCTTGTAACAAGCATGGACACATTGCAAGGAACTGTACAGAGCTAAGACCTTTTAATGGCTATTTTTATTCATGCAACAAGTTTGGTCATAGAGCTATGAATTACAAAACTAGTAAGAAGAATAGAATTTAGCAAGATCAGAGAAATTAGAATCAAACAAATGTAAGAAGTTCTCACAATGTTACATGCTGGATATGAAACTATAATGGTCACATAGAAAAACAATGCAGAATGGTGACTCATGTTAGTCTGCCAAAGACTATAAGACCTCTAGTCATTTGTCACTCTTGTAACAAAGTAGGACATATCTCAAGGTTCTCTAGATCAAGGACACAAGGTTAGGGAAGCCCTAAAAAGGCCGAAGAACCAATTTTGGATCCCATAGGAGAAGTTAATTTTTTCAAAGCCTCAGATGATTCAAGCATGATTTGGTAAGAGAAAAAGAAGGAAAAGACCGATGAGAATGTATTGGATGCATCCATAGTGGATGCACCCTCCACATCTGAATGAATGGTCCTCAGGGTCATAAGGGGAGCTAATTTAACTCTAGACCCCTATGTGGCTGGTATACTCATCCTCAGAGTATGTGCCTTTGGACTTAAGCTTTTGGAGTATAGAGGTACCTATTTGCAAGAGCGCACATGCTAATTGTGAATAGAACTTGAGTTTCAAATTTTGAAGTGACAGTCTAGTTTACGTGACTCACATTAATGGTAGATTTTTCACTTTAAAGTATACAAAAGTCATTTGATTGCTCATTGCATTCAAATTTAGAGTGATAAGAGAGTACAAAAAGCCTTGTAAGTTGTTGTGAAGTCTTGGATATTGATCTATCAGTGTTTGCAGTGCATTTGGTTAGTTGTAGAAACCCGAAGCTCATTGCACCAATTTAGAAGCCTTCAAATCATCTCAGAGTTCAGTTGGAAAGAGTTTACAGGTAAGTCATGTGTTAGAAATAGGGAATACTGAGAGGGGGGCATGAATCAATATTCTATAAAATTTTACTTTTTCCCAATTATGGATATAATAGATTATCTTTACACATGCATAACATAAGAAGCTAAACAAGAAGCATAACAATAAAACTAAAGAACTCATAACACATTATTTATTCTTGAGGAAACCCTAGCCAAGGGAAAACCCTAGTGGGGATGGTACCCACAATGATCACTAATCAAAAGTATCCTATTAAGGATGTTGACCCTATTAGGAGTCTATTACATGCATATAGTGTCTCAGTCCTGATTAAGGGACTATAGGCCTTGTTAGAAGCCTCAACCCTATTAGGAGTTGGTAGTAAAAAAAGTGATTACCAGATGAGCCCACTACCAAACAAGTAATGTACAATATTTACTAGTTACAAAACTAGGTCAAGGTACATAACCTTATACTTCTTGCATCAATATCTTTTCTTTTCTCTTTCACTATCGCTATTACATACATTTGTTCCTTCATCATTATTCTTCTTACAATTACATTTATACAAGTTATTAAGATTAATAACTTTCAAATTGGCTATCATATTACAAAATAAATTTATCGAAGGGTTAACATCTAGGATGTCATCCCTTTATATTGTTAATTCATTATCTTGATAAACAAAATAATCCCTTAACTCTTTACCAATTTTGTCTTCATATTTTGTCCTGTTGGGTTAACAGTATCTTTAGAAAAACTATCATAACTTCTTCCGTACATACCATACTAACTTGTTCTCTGAGATGAGTCTTCAATAGTCACCATAGAGTCTATGTTCAAGTGTGCAAGCACTAAACTTACTCCAGTCAACATCACAAACAAAAACTATCTTCAGGTTCATTGGTAAAAACACACTATCTCATACTTAGACAATTTCACATTACTGTCTGACATACTAGATCTCTGACCTATGTGATCTTCATGTAGATCATATGTTTCCATAATGATAACATCTATGTAACCAACTCATCCAAATTTCTAATAATCTCCCCCTTTGTCATTGGTGGCAACATATGAGAAAATTGGCTAAGTCTTACAACTCAAAATCTCAAAATTGTGGCCATAGTATAAAATATATATACTTTCCTTATAACTCCAAAAAATCTTATCTCTAATATAGTACTCCCCCTAAGAGTATCAATCCTTATCATTTTCTTATCAACTTTCTACTATATATCTCTCCCCCTTCGACAATAATGACAAAATAAAGGTAAGGAGGGTTACAAAATTGTATTCACAAAAAGTTATACCTTAATTCAATATTGCAAAGCTGGTAGGCTTGCAACACAATCTACAAAATCAATCTTTATAGCCTCTAACTCCTTCTCCCATGATTTCTTAATAGAATCTACCACACTGAGTAGTGCACATAATCCATAAGATGCTATCTCACATGCTTAGAGATTATCAAAGCTAAAGTTTTGAAAAGATGTCTTAGCCGGAAGACATTCTTCCAATTGCCCTTCAATAATACTTAACTTCATAGAAGTGTGCTCTCTTAAAAGAGTGAATCTTTTCATTTTCCTATCCTTTTTATCTTGCAAAATTCTGATTTCATCATATATCTTACGAATTTTCTTCTCAACATCAGATAACTTCACATTGGGGCTTGAAAGAAAGTTAGTTTCATTCTGAATTTATACTTCCTTCATCTTCATCTTCTGATCTTCTTTTTCTATCAAGCTCTCTGATTTTTTACACTGGATGTACAAGGATTTTCCTCTTTCCAGATTCTTTCTCAAGTCCTTTATATGAATATCAAGATTGTTGATATCATTCCTGGTATTTTGGCTAATGTTCAAAAGTGTTTTGGCTTCATAGGCTTCTTGAGCTTTCACTTTTGCTATATCAGTTAAATTTGTGAACTCATTGTCAAAAGTGTTCATCACTTTTTTTTCTTTCTCTAGAGGGTCAGCTTCTACAATTTGTGTAGTTACAATGCCTTGTAACTTCTTAGTAAGCTCCTTCAGGCATCCTTCAAGACTTTTTACTTTCTTATTATTTCCAATGATCTTGTTCAAGGATGTGATGAATTCCATCTGATCATCATCATCTACTTCCTTTCCCAAATTTTCAATCATAGATCCAATCTGATTCTTCTTTCTAGTCTTAGGAGTAAGACTAATATCTTCTTTAGTGGAATCAGGTACTTGTTTTTCTGTCACTCTAGGTTCTACAATTGTGGTCTTTGTTTTCTCTTCTCCTTTGGTAGTCTCCTACTCTTCAAAAGCCAAATTTTCAACAATGTTTTCCAGATTCTTGAATAAATTATCATCAGTATCCAAGGTGATCTTAGTTCCTTCTACATTCATGACTTCATCTTCAATGTTTATGGCTGGTGGAGAGGGAATGTCCTCTTGTTCTGTTTCACCTGCTTTCTCTACTACAATTGATGGTTCTCTAGCATTCTCTGACATAACCTTGATGATTTCTTGCTCTATTTTTGCATTAACTTCTTCATATCTACCTCCCATAATCTTAATGGTTCTCTTCTTTGTTCTCAAATGGGTTCTTAAAGCTTTCATAATCTGACTAAACTGTGCTTCATCTTTTACAAAACAAAGCTTTCTTACAAGCTTTTCTCTACTAGATATGTCTTCTTCTGATGATCTCTTCTTCCTATTCACAAGTTTGTTGTACAAATCATCAGGTATCTTACCCTAAATTGTATCAAACTTCTTATTAGACAAAATCATATACTTTACCACTACATTTTCCAAATTTAATCTCTCTGCATAATCATAGAGATCATAATACTTATTCATTCTTGTAAAGTCTCCATCTTGAATGATCTACTCATTAAGCTTCTCAACTCTAGGTTTCCAAGTTTTCTTCTTAATAGAAGTGTCATCATCTTTGATTTCTACAAATTTCCTTGGAACTGGTTGCACTAAATTTTTCTACAAACTTTTACTTTTTTGCTAGGTGTGGAGGAAGTGGATCTAGTGGATATCCTTTCTTCTTGATCCTTCTCAATTTCTTCCACTTTCACCTTAACTTGTGATTCTTCTTGTTGTGCTACAATTGATGATAAAGGTGGGACAAACAAAACTTCTTTATGTCCAATGTCTCTGATTGCTGCTGCTATTTGCTTTGGTACCAAGAATTCATGCTCATTCATCCCTGTATCTTTTAGAATTTTCTTGATAGTATTCTCAACTCTTTTCTTTAACTACTTCTCTTCAAGTAAGGTCTTTGCGGAGTTGAAGTTCTCCTCAAAGGTTTCAAACCTGTTACAGTGAGTGTCCAACTTGCACTTAAGTAACCTGCTCACATACTCTTCTATCTCTACCTCAGATATCTCATAGCCAAGAGGGTCTATGAACTCTATTCTAGGTTCTACTGCTTCAATGTAGGTAAAGTCAGTATCAACCATGAAACATATCTCATTTTTATACTTCTCCACAAGAGACTGTGGGATCCTTGATATGCTAGACACTATATCTTGAAATGTCTTGACTGCCAATACTACACTCATTCACTTTATCAATAACATGCCTCCTGTACACTAGGTTAATCCTTTCCATTGTAGTTTGGCCATCATTCCAGTCATTTCAAATGGTGTAAGGAAATCTTCTCAATAGATGAAAAAACATATAGGTGATTAGGGATGAGAATCTAAATTATGTATACTTAGTTTTCTTAATCTTTTCCAAATTCTCAAATAGTTGAATTCTCATAATCTCACACATATCAATTTGTACTTTATCAACACACATTAGATAAGCTGCATGTATCATTCTAGCTACCATGTCATCCTCTCTTGAGTTTGCACAAAACATAGTGGTTAGGATCTTACATAAGTATCTAACATCATCTTGTTGAATATTACTAATCACAATTCTTCTACCATTATAGGATGAGTTTGTGTTGTTTATGACTATTTTCCTCATGTTCTTCTCATTTAAAGGAATGGCTCCAATTTTAGATAGTCCAATAACTTCATGAATCAAATCAGTTGTGATATCTATCACTCTATCTTCTAACCAAAACTTCCCATTATGAATTCTTCTTAGAATTATCTTAGTACATTATTCATTACCAAATTGATACTGTAATGCAGACTTAATGAGCTCATTATCTTTCAAATGTTCAAATCCTTCTTTCAATGTCATGTCCTGATTGTAGATCTTCTGATATTCCTTGGTGAAATCACTATCACTGATAGTCTCTAGTTTGCATCCAAGATAACTTCTAACATTCTCTAGATGTAAAACTTGTTAGAATGAATGCTAAATGTTTGGCAGCCATTCTGTAGTAGTTTATGTTGCATTCATGACTATGATTGTCATTGTTGTCAACACAGTGATTTACCAAAGACTTGTACAGAAGCAGATAGAGTTTGGATTAGCGCACATGGGTTATTATAGTTTGAGCTATATGATGTTGTGGTTATACTCTTTGATATGTTATATGTCTATGGTTAAGAGAACAAAAATTAATTCATTTATTCATGGAAGTTATGAGCATTTTGGTGGAAGCAGTATTCAGGTAGTGTTCCTGAGTAACGGTTTGTGGAAATTGGATGATATCTCCAAATTAGGATGGAATCTGGTTTTGCGTAGTTAAAGGGAAGTTGAAGACACATTGATAGTGACATGGATGATAGCATAGACTTTGAGGTCACATGAGTGAAGATTTATTATATTTTGAAGCTGACAGGTTTGTGTAATTTTGATGTAGTGTGTGGAAACTTTTATATTGTAATTGTATGCCGATTCATTTGTAATTATTTGAGTGTGGTATAAAGGAAGGAATGTATTTCCTTGTTATAATGTGGTCATAATATGGAAGTAGTAGTTTTTTGTGATGCTATATGCATGAAGTGAAGAAAAGAGCTAAGTATGAAAGTGAATTTGTGAAGGAAGCCATGCGAGGTACAAAGATCTAAAATTGAGATCTGATGTAATAGTGAGTGTGGTTTGGCATAGTCATAGAAGAGGTAACATATTATTATGTTGAGTAATGCAAAGATTAGTTGGATAGTGTGTTCAGTGATCTTACCTTGAAGCTGTTTGGGTAGTGGGTCCTTCTATCTTCCATAACTCTTAACAGGGTTAGAATCTTTTACCAGCGATTCAAAATCTCCTAACAGGGATTTATATGTGTTGAATGTATTTCATAAGACTCCTAACAAAGTCCATCCTTTCACAAGGAATATTTATATTAGTTCATCTTTTGTGGGCATCATTCCCACTGGGGTTTACTCTTTGATCAAGAGGTTCCCTAGTCAACATATCTTGTGTCATTGTGTTATTGTGTATGAATATCTTTCTATGGTTGGTAACTATATTGCTTATATGGTTTAATGTTGTTGAAGATGAAAAAATTTATAATTATCTAATAACTAATTCACCCCCCCTCCTCTTATTTATCTTGGTAGACTTTACTTTCTAACAATTGGTATTAGAGCAGAAAATCTTTGAAAAAGAAGTTTAACAGCTTAAGGAGATCCATGGCAAATTTCAGGAAAGAAAGTCCTAAGTTTGATGGTCTAAATTTTGACAGCTCGAAAGAAAAGATGAAGACACATCTACTATGTTTAGGACCAAGTTATTGGTTGATTACAAAGAATGATAAGACTATCATTGAAGAGGACAATCTTGAAACATGTATTGCGGATGAGAGAGATCTATTCATGTGTAACATACTTGCAAGAGAAGCACTTTTGACAACCTTTCCAGAGAATGAGTACAGTCAAGTAAAATATTTGAAAAAATCTCAAGAAATTTGAAATGCTTTACACTCTAATTTTGAAGGTGATGAACATGCAAAAAGAGTTAGATTATTATAGGTATATTGGTAGAAAAAGCCTTAGTTTCTCAGGTTGAAAAGAAAGTTGATTGGATTATAGATAGTGGTTGTTCACATCATATGACTAGAGACATGAAAAAGTTCATAAAGTTTAATGAATATGATGGAGGAGTTGTTAGAGTTGGAAATAATGCACCTTGTTTGATTAAAGGTATAGGATCTATTACTCTTGATGGAAAGACTAATACCGATGATGTTTATTTTGTGGATGTATTGAAACATAATCTTTTGAGTGTTGGATAGTTAGTTGATAAGGGATATCAAGTTTGGTCTGCTGAGAAAACTTGTGTGATAAAGGATAAAGATGGAAATCTGATAGGAATTGGATCTAGAACTAGAGGTAATGTATTTCAGTTGAATCCTACTGAGATGACATGTTTGATTACTAAGATTGATGATAGTTGGTTATTGCATAGAAGGTTTTGTCATATAAACTTTGATAACATTGTGAAAGTAAGTACTACACTTGTAGTAAGAGATTTGCCTAAAATTATGAAGCCTACTAACATGATTTGCAAAGAATGTGTAATGGCTAAATAGAAGAGAAGTTCTTTTCCTAGTAAAAAGTTTACATCTATAGAGAAGCTAGAGATTGTTCATACAGACTTGACTGATCCTACAAGGACTAGAGGATTCTATGGAGAAAGGTATTTTATGATTCTTGTTGATGATTGTACAAGAATGATGTAGATTTCATTTCTTAAAGAAAAATCTGAAGCATTTGATAAGTTTAAGATTGTTAAGAATAAAGTTGAGAATGAATCTGGAATGAAGATTAAATTTTTGAGATCTGATAGAGGTGGTGAATTTACTTCTAGAGAGTTTAACATCTTTTGTGAAGAAAATGGTATTAAGAGACATTATTCAACCCCTAGAACACCTTAACAAAATGGCATTGCAAAAAGAAGAAACATATCAGTGATTGAACCAACAAGAGCTATGTTATTTGAGAATGATTTGGAAAAGATATTCTAGAGATAAGCAATTAACACAATAGTGTATACAATGAATAGAGTACAAATTAGAGTAGACATAGACAAGACACCTTATGAATTATGGTTTGGACATGCACCCTCAGTTAAGTATTTTAGAATTTTTGGAAGCAAATGTTATATAAAGAGAGATGATGATATTGAAAAGTTTGATCCTAGAAGTGATGAAGGTATATTTCTTGGATATTCTTTGAAAAGAAAAGCCTATAGATTTTACAATAAAAGAACTAAGACTATTGTTAAAAGCACAAATGTTAAAGTTGATGAAAAATTCAAAATTCAAGAAAGAATGCTTGAGTATGAATTAGATGAAGAAGCTCATCCTAAACCTAACATTGGATCTATTGAATTATTTTATGAAAATGATAGTGATTTGTTGAATGAAAGCCACAGTGAAGTCATTGAAGAACCTGCATCTAAAGAGAGATCTAAAACAATGACACCTAGCAAGATTTTGTTAAGAAATCATCCTATTGGACAAATTATTGGGAGCATCAAAATAGGAGTTCTAACTTGAAATAAGGCACAAGAATAGTTATGTTTGATTTCTCAAATTGAACCTAAGACTACTAATGAAGCTTGTGAAGATGAAATTTGGACTAATGCTATGAAAGAAGAACTAGATCAAATTGAAAAGAACAAGACATGGGAATTGGTCCCTAGACCTAAAGACAAGAATGTTATTGGAACTAAATGGGTATTCAGAAACAAGATGAATGAACAAGGAGAAGTAGTAAGAAACAAAGAAAGATTGGTATGTAAGGGTTACTCACAACAAGAAGGAATTGAATATGAAGAAACCTTTGCACTTGTTGCAAGAATTGAAGTAGTAAGAATGTTTTTGGCATATGCAGCTTACAAGAAATTCAAAGTATATCAGATGGATGTGAAGTCAGCATTTTTGAATGGAGAATTGGAAGCAGAAGTCTACATGGAGTAGCCTGAAGGTTTTCCCTTAACTCAAGAAGGAGACATGGTATGTAAATTGAAGAAAGCTTTATATGGTCTTAAATAAGCACCTATAACTTGGTATGCAAGACTGGATAAGTATTTGTTAAAATTGGGATTTACAAAAGGAACAGCTAATAGCAATCTATACACAAAAGAAATTGAAAATGGTTTGTTGGTTATAGTTATTTTTGTTGATGACATTATCTTTGGAGGAGAAGATGAAGCTAGTGACAAATTTGCTGATGAAATGAAGCCTGAATTTGAAATGAGTATGATTGGTGAAATGAAATACTTTTTGGGATTACAGATAACACAAAATAATGATGGTATCTTTGTAAGTCAGAAAAAGTACCTAAATGACTTGTTGAAAATATTTGGAATGTAGAATTGTAAACTAGTTGGAACACCCATGGTGAGTAGACATAAGTTATCTAGCATAGATGAGACTCCTACAGTAGAACAGAAGAAATACAGATCTATGATTGGAGGATTGCAGTATTTGACTCATACAAGACCTGATATAGCACATTTAGTTGGAGTTGTAGCAAGATTTCAAGCTGAACCTAGAGAATCACATTATGTAGCAGTAAAGAGGATACTAAGATATTTAAGAGGCACAATGGACTATGGACTATGGTATGAAAAATTTGATGATTTTACCCTATGTGCATATACAGATGTTGATTGGAGAAGTAGTGTTGATGATAAGAAAAGAACCAATGGTGGAGCATTTTTCCTTGGAGGAAGATTAGTTTCTTGGCTAAGCAAGAAGCAAAATTGTATCTCACAAAGAACAGCAAAAGTAGAATATGTAGTAGTAGCAAACAATTGTAACCAAATAATTTGGATGAAGCAAATGCTGAAGGATATTGGAATAAAATTTGTTGAACCTATTGTCATACATTGTGACAACACCAACACAGTTAGTATGTTTAAGAATCTTGTATTACATTCTAAGACAAAGCATATAGAGATTAAGTATCATGTTGTAAGAGAGAAAGTTTCTGAGAAAGAAGTTAGACTTGAGTACATAAGTACAAAGGAGCAGATAGTAGATATATTCAAAAAACCTTTTCTTAAGGATACATTTGAGTATCTAAGAGGTATGCTTGGGGTTATGCCCCAGCCTATTTTTGAAAAGTGATGCAGCTGGTTGCATCCATCTAGTGGTATATGAGCCTTATCTTTCTTCTGGACTAGATGTTGGTACTTCCTCTATGGGGGAGTATGTGTATCTGAGCTGAGTCATGAGGACTCTAGTAAATATATTTTATGAATAGTGTCTTTTGACATTGAGTTGTTGTTGACATAGTGATGAAATTTATATCATTGATGTCAATGGGGGAGAAGTATACATGAAAAAAAATATGAAACATCTGTTGGAGAGAACTTACTAGGATAACAAAGCAAGATTTGATTGATGAAGAGGATTTGAAGAAGCAGTGTTGCAGTATTAGATTTTTGAAACATTTGATGTTTTTCATCTATGTTGCCATTAATGCCAATGGGGGAGATTGTTAGGAATGAATGCTAAATGTTTGGTAGCCATTCTATAGCAGTTGTTGTTGCATTCATGACTATGAATGTCGTTGATTTCAACACAGTGATTTACCAAAGACTTGTAGAGAAGGAAATAGAGTTTGGATTAGCACACGTGGGTTATTGTAGTTGGAGCTATGTGATGTTGAGGTTATACTCTTTTATATTTTATATTTCTATGGATAAGAGTGCAGATGATAATTCATTTGTTCATGGAAGTTATGAGCATTTTGGTGGAAGCAGTATTCAGGCAGTGTTCTTGAGTAGCAATTTGTGGAAATTAGATCATATCTCCTAATCGGGATGGAATCTGGTTTTGTGCAGTTAAGGGGAATTTGAAGACACATTGATAGTGACATGGATGATAGCACAGACTTTGAGGTCACATGAGTGAAGATTTATTGTATTTGGAAGCTGACAGTTTTATGTAATTTTGATGTAGCGTGTGGAAACTTTTATATTGTAATTGTATGTCGACTCATTTGGAATTATTTAAGTGTGGTATAAAGGAAGGAATTTATTTCCTTATTGTAATGTGGTTATGATATGGAAGTAGTGGTTGTGTGTGATGTTGTATGCATGAAGTGAAGAAAAGAGCTAAGTATGAAAGTGAATTTGTGAAGGAAGACATGCGAGGTACAAAGATCTAAAATTGAGATCTGATGTAATAGTGAGTGTGGTTTGGCATAGTCAAAGAAGAGGTAACATATTATTCTATTAAGTAATGAAAAGATTATTTGGATAGTGTGTTCAATGATCTTACCCTAAAGTTGTTTGGGCAATGGGTCCTTCTGTCTTCCATAACTCTTCACAGGGTTAGAATCTTTTAACAGGGATTCAAAATCTCATAACATGGATTCATATGTACTAAATGTATTTCATAAGAATCCTAAAAGAGTCCATCCTTTCACAAGGAATATTCATATTTTTTCATCTTTTATGGGCATCATTCCCACCGGGGTTTACTCTTTGATTAAGAGGTTCCCTAGTCAACATATCTTGTGTCATTGTGTTATTATGTATGAATATCTTTCTATGGTTGGTAATTATATTTCTTATATGGTTTAATGCTATTGAAGATGATAAAATTTATAATTATCTGATAATTGATTCACACCCCCTCTTAGTTATCTTGGTGGACTTTACTTTCTAACAAAACTCCATTTGGTACGGATGATAAAGCTAACCTAGGATCATCTTCCAAGAGTTATACTAGTTCCCTTTTCATCTTAGGTCTATTTTATCTCTGACATAGTGAATTAAAGAAACATCCATTATTTCCTCTAATTCCTTTACTGATTTAAAGACCTACCAAGTAAAATACCTTGATTTCATGATTTAGGGCTTGCGTAGATTCGGCACAAAATTCTTCTCCAAATCATTGCAAAATGCTTCCAATAATTTCTCTTTGATCTCCTTAACAATTGAATTCACTTTGATGATAAAATAATATTGATCATGACCTTTTATTAATTCAATCTCACTGACATCGCATTCAATTCTTTTGCCGCTTCTTTCCAAAAAGTTGATTCTGCTAACATGCAAAACTTAAAACTTCTTGTGATCTCACCAACATAATATTTTTCTTTGCACTCTTAACCATAGCATTAGAACATCATATACTACCTTGCATTAACTGCACAAGACTCAATTCATCATATATCTACTTCTACACTAATCTAAGTTCCTATTCTACTACAATTTTCATAAATTAAGTACTTTGAGATGGGTCAGGTAAAGATTCATTCTTACCTTTTAATACTTCACCTTCTTGATTACCTTCAATGTTGAATATGTCTCCTTGATCTATGCTTTTGATAAACTTCACTTCATCTGAATTACTATAGTATCCATTTTTACTGTTACTTGCATCTTCATTTCTTCTTGCATGACTTCTAGGGTTAGGATTGGTATGAAAAACTCTATTGTTCATTCTGCAGAACCTTGCTGTGTGTCCAATCTTGTTTCATATCTGACAAACTATTCCATTGTTCCCATATCTTGGTCCAGGCTGATTCATTTGTGATCTGCAATTGCTAGAAATGTGTCCAACCTTGTTGCATCTATAACATACTACTCCATTTCTTCTATTCATATCTTCAGTAGGTTTCTTATCTGCATTGTTAGTGTTCCTAAATATTCTACTACTATTATTATTCTCAATAAATTTAGGTTTCCTTCATTTCTAGATCTATGTCTAAAACCATGACAATTATAACAATAACCACCATTAAGAGGTTTGAATTGCTTACCTGTGCAATCTCTCTTCATATGACCAATAGTATTACAAGCAAAACATCTACCTTTGAATTCTCTTTGCATACCTTTGGGTGATTCCTCTTTCTTAGGTGATTCTTCTTCCTTAGGTGTATCTTCAAATTTTTTAATCTCATCAGACTTCTTCTCATCTATGCTTTTAGATATTTTCAGATCTAGTTCCTTGCTTTCTTCATTTTCTTTAAAAGTGTTGAATCCAAGACCAGTCTTATCATATAATGGTTTTTGATAAGATATTTGTTCATCAATCTTCTCACTAGCTAAATATAGCCTTTCAAGTTGTTGTTTAGATTGAGTCAGTTCACCTTTCACAATTGCATTGTATTTCTCAAGTTCAGCATACTACAAATTGACTTTCTCAAGTTCAGATGTTACTTTACCAAGTTTAGATTTTAGTCCTTCCTTTTCAGTCTTTAGACTTTCATTCTCAAATTTTAAATTTTCTTCATTCTTGCCATTTCCATCTTTCAAACTAAGCTTTAGATTTGCTATCTTTAGTTCATGCTTAAGGATCTCATTTTCTTTTTCTAAATTGTCATCACAATCTTCAATTATAACTTTGGATTCCTTTTCATATTTCAGATCTTCCAACTTGTTTTTCAGTTTCTCAATGAGGTTCTTTGCATCATCATATTTTCTTTTTAGAATATCTCTTTCATCAGTAAGCATATCAATCTATTCAAGAGCTTCTTCAAGATTCTTCTATAGTTGATCCATATCCATAGAGATCTTACTCAAGCTTCTAAGCTTCTAGGCTTTCCTAAAATGATTCTTTTCCGAGTAACTAAGCTCTGATACTGATTGTTAGAAATAGGGAATACTAAGAGGGGGAGGTGAATTAGTATTCTACAAACTTTTACTTTTTCCCAATTATGGATATAACAGATTATCTTTACACATGCATAACATAAGAAGCTAAACAACATGCATAGAAATAAAACTAAAGAACTCATAACACATTATTTGTTCTCAAGGAAACCCTGGCCAAGGGAAAATCTCAGTGGGGATGGTACCCACAATGATCCACTAATGAAAAGTATCATGTTAAGGATGTTGACCCTATTAGGAGTCTATTACATGCATATAGTTTCTTAGTCCTGATTAAGGGACTATAGGCCTTGTTAGAAGCCTCAACCTTGTTAGGAGTTGGTAGTACAAAAAGTGATTACCAGATGAGCCCACTGCCCAAACAAGTAATGTACAATATTTACTAACTACAAAACTAGGTCAAGGTACATAGAATTATACTACTTGCATCAATATCTTTTCACTTCTCTTTCACTGTCATTGTTACATACATTCGTTCCTTCATTATTATTCTTCTTACAATTATATTTATACAAGTTATTAAGATTAATAACTTTCCAGTTGGCTATCATATTACAAAATAACTTTATCCAAGGGTTAACATCTAGGATTTTGTCCCTTTATATTATTAAGTCATTAACTTGATAGAAAAAATAATCCCTTAACTCTTTACCAATTCTATCTTCATATTCTATCTTGTCGACTTAACACTATCTTTAGAAAAAAATTCATAACTTCTTTCGTACATGCCGTACTGACTTGCACTCTGAGATGAGTCTTCAATAGTCACCATAGAATCTATGTTCAAGTGCGCAAGCACTGAAATTACTCCAGTCAACATCACAAACAAAAACTATCTTCAGGTTCATTAGTAAAAACACATTGTCTCATCTTAGACAATTTTGCATTGTGCTCTAACATACTAGCTCTCTCACCTATGCGATCTTCATGTAGATCTTATGTTTCCATAATGACAACATCTATGTAACCAACTTAGCCAAATTGCCAACATCATGGCCACTCCCATTGTTTATGATGTCATTGAAAAGAAGAGATATGTTTTCAAGAAACATCCATTCAAATCAACCCTAGATGATTTAGAGGGAGCTTTCTCATGCACACCTATGGGATTCATGCATGTGGAAGATATTAGGGCATATATCTACTATAAGAAGGAACTAGTTGGACTCGATAGGCTAAGAGCACATATGGACACCATGCTAAAACCTGTGAAAATATTCTTGGATGAATATGCTAAATGGAATGATCACCCAATTGTTGAGTATGCTATGGCATATGAATTCTATGAGATAGAATGGATAAAAATATTGTTGAGAAGGATTCATGATGATTTTTTTTGGATTGGTGATGTACCAGTTAGGATCACTAATGACTTGATTCATGAGATGAAAGGCCTTTCTAGAATAGGCATTGTCCTTCTTGTGGGCAAGGATGTCAGAAAGATAGTTGAGCAAACATGGAAGTCAAGGAGTGATAGGTGCGGTATGACTATAGAGCCTATTGAGAAAGCAGACATCAAATTGATGTTAATGATACTAGGGTATAGGTTTCATCACACTAGCAGGGTGAATAATGTGTCTACGGGCACTATTCTAGCTACCATCAAACTAGTGAAGGAAGATGGGGAATTCAACTTGTGTGAGATCTTGCACACACATTTGATTGATAATATCAAGGCCATCCAGCATGACAAGACAAAGATATTCAGGTTTGTGTCACTAATCATCTACATGTATCTTCATATTGTTGGGAAGATATCAAATTTGTATTTGGACAAATCCATTCCAACCATGCCTCAAATATCCAACAAAGCATCCATTGAAAGCACACTAAGGGATTATATAAGATTGGAATTTAAGACCTTCAAGGTCAAGATGCAAATGAGATATAGAATTCTAGAGAGCATTGTGGAAAAATACAAGGATACAATTTTTTTTATGGTGGAGATAGATACAACTTGTATGGAAGTGGTTGAACCAAGAACTAAGTGGATTCATCCACTTGGTTATGAGGTAGAGGAACAAGTCCTTGAAGCATATGCACAAGTATTACTATCAGCCCCTAAAGATCCTAATGAACCTAGATGGGGAACATATGCGAAGAAAACCAAAGAAGTAGATGCAAAGCTTAACAATGAAACAACAAAAAGAAAGGTTGCTCAAGCCACATCATAGATCTTAAGGATTCATGGTGTATCCCAAGCTAACCTTGACAAGGAAAGGGAAGAGAAGATTGCTTTGGAATTGAAAAGAGTAGCAGTAGAAAAAGAAAAAGAAGATCCTAAGTTAAAAAAGATAAAAATTGAAAAAGATGACATTCAGAAGGATACAATTGATGACACTCCTTTTGTGCCCAAAGAAACCAATGATTCTAATGCTCCTTTGAAGTATAAGACAATAGTCAAAAGAAAGAAAGAAACTAGCACTAGTCATCCATCCTTGTGGGCTACAAGGAGCAAGAAAAAAATTCAAGCACCTCCTAAGGTAGGATTTAGACCTAGCCTTAATGTATTGAGCACAAGCATTGTTTATGAGGGCAGAATTTATCAAGTAGGGAAGTTTTATGAATCATACAGTGAGATTGAAAAATCAAAAATACATGATATGATTGTAAAACATATGATAAAGTTCAAGAAGATGGTTCTTGAATTGGAAACAATAATTCCTGATAACATATAGGAGATAATGGATACCTTGAAGAGACAAGCCACTAAAGAAGACTTCAGAATAAGGGAAAAAATTCTTGATTCCACTCTTCCAATATGTTCTATTGAAGAAAAGTCACTTTTGTTGAATTTGGTGAAGCTGCACTTAAGATCAAAGATGAGAACACTACACCTCATGAGAAAAGACTATGAGTTGATCTCTAAGGAAATTGAGAAGGCCTTTGAGAAGGTATTCTTAGAACAGTGCATGAAACTTATGTCTGCACCCACCTCTCAAGTACCTAGTAAGAAAGACAAAGCATCAGAGACTATCAAGGTATAATCTATAGGTCCTTAGGATTTAGCGCCTATAGTGGAAGTACAAAAAAAGGTAGATAAATCTATGCCCATGAAAAAATCACTCAAGGAAAACACCATTATCATTGATAATAAGGAGATATCCATGGCGGCCATGGACATAGACTTAGATAAGTTTGAGGAAACTTTTATGAGCACACAAGAAGCTGAGATCTTATGTAGCAACACACCTCCTACTCATCAAGAAGAGGTACTAATTGAAAATATATCAGATGAGAAATAAGAAGAGAAAATGGAAGAGGAAGAAAAGGAAAAAGAAGAATAAGAAGAAGAAGAAAAGAAAGATGAGACTTTTGTTGAATTAGCCAAGGTAAAACTAGAAGTGATGGATAGCACTCCCATCACTCCCTCCTCAGCATTGTTGTCAAGTTTGACACCTGACACATCTAGTTTGGACTCATGGAAAGAAGAAGACCTGATTAAGTTCAGCATCTTATCTATGGAGAAGGCAAAGGAGAAACAAGTCATGAGAAATCCTCTCCTTGTGGAATCAGTGAACATACTGAATAGTTTGTTGCCTACAGACATGAAAGTGAAGAAGGTACACTCGGTTGATGATGTGAGTATAGTTATCTCATAGTTTAAAAGTAATTTTTCTAGCCTTGAAGAATCTACATCCAAAGTTGCAGAAGAGAAGTACCTAAAGAAAATATTGAATGAGTTGATGAGCAACTTTGCACTAGATCTGAACTCACTCAAGATAAGACAAGCATCTCTAAAAGCATTTTTTAATCAAGGAATTAATTATAGACTGCATGGATTAGGATAAGCTTACTGATGCCCATCTTAAGACAATACAAGAAGTAGAAGCTATGATTGAGTAGGTGAGGAGCTCAGTGAAAGACTCATCCATTGATGTGAACATGTGCAATAATGTCTACCTAGGTTATTTGGACAAAATTGAGAAAGCAGAGAAAGAAATGGAAAAGATAAGGTCTAGATAGAATCAGTTGAGGAATGCTCTTGTGCCCTCACTAGACATTCCAAATTAGAACACAAAGGAGATTGATGCCACCATGATAACCCATGATCAAGGTCTGAGCACAGATTTAAAGATGATGGAGAAGCTTTGATATGCTTTATGCACCCATCTCCAGATAGTTAACTCTCTGATAACTTTTTGGAAGAAGGAGATCCATAATCTTAAGATAGCATATCCAGATGTTTTCCCTAAGTAAGTATGTGCATATATACTTTTTTGATACACCTTTTTCATTAATGTCAAAGGGGGAGTTGTGTATAGAATATGGAGTATGATAGGTATAGGGATATATAAGAGTATGTATAAAAATGTATAGAAGACAAAAGTTTTTTTTGTTAAGGGATAGTTAGCAACTTGGCCATATCCTTTGTTGCCATCAATGAAAAAGGGGGATATTGCTGGAAAGTTGTCTATACTAAAGTATATGACTAGATATAGTGTTGTCATTATGGAAACAAAGTCATATAGTAGTTTTGATTCAGCACACTTGATGTAAAGATCAGAATTTGGTTAAGTGTTGAAGACTGGATAGTGTACAGAGTTCCTGCAGCTCAGAGCATCAACACACATGTGTATGGATGAATTCTAGTATGCACCCTAGAAGTTAAGTGGGTTAGAATATATTCGTGCTTAGTCTATGAGCGCATAAGTAGATATGCAATTATGAGAAAGTTATAGTAAGTTGAAGTTGCACAACCAG
Organism: Chamaecyparis obtusa; assembly: GCA_027943335.1. Lineage (NCBI taxonomy): Eukaryota > Viridiplantae > Streptophyta > Pinopsida > Cupressales > Cupressaceae > Chamaecyparis > Chamaecyparis obtusa. The sequence continues at coordinate 60,955 of BSBK01001702.1, forward strand.
TGTGTGCCAGTAGAGAATAGAGCCTGGAGCCAATAGTTAGCATTTTGGTTTGCGATTATAATATAATGTTGTATAGGCTATGAACCTATTTTATTGAGGTTGCAAACATGTTTATATGTATAATTGTAAGCACATTTAAGCTAATTCATTTGGAAGCATTGTTTGTAATTAGTTATAGGGCCAACCTAATTATGTATTTTGTATGAGCGCATAAATATAAGGTGCACCCATTGTATTTGGTATGGAAGTCAAGATAGAGATATGATAAGTAGAGTAGAAGTGTGCGAAGACACTAGAAGATGTATTAGAGCTTTGCTAGAGTTCAAAGCATCAGTGCCTCAAAGGAACTAATCTAACAAGTAGTGTCATAGTAACAGTTCACTTGGTAGATATAGTGTGTATCTGAGATCAGAAGGTTGTAGCCTTCACCACTTGAGCAGTGATCTCTCAAAAAAGTGTGTCCTCTCCCCTAACAAGGAAAATTGTAAAAGACTCCTAACAGGGTCTGACCCTTAACAAGGTCTACTATACTTAAAACATTGTAAAGCTACTCCTAACAGGGTAAAGGATCTTCTAGCAAGGATCACAAAACACTAGTGCAGAATATTAGTGGGTGTCAATTCCCACCGGGGTTTTTACCTATTTGTGTTTCCCCATAATCATATTGGTGTCATGTGTTGATTTCATGTTTCATGTTTATGGAATTTTTATTTCATTTATGTTTAGCATAAAGATTAAAGTGAAAAGTTAAAATATAGTGAACATCGATTCACGCCCCCCTCTCAGTGTTCCCATTCCTAACAGAGGTAGAGGATGTCTCTGAGCATCCTAAAAAAAAATAGAGACTTGAGGAAGTTGGGCCCTCTAAAGAAAAGAAATAGAGGAAAGTGACAGATAGAGTTGTAGCCTTAGTTCCTGGTGATAGATCATATCATCACCATTTGAGGAAAACCATCAAAGAAGGAAGGAAGATGGCCACACAAAAAGAGGTGGAGTTGCTCCTACTTCTTGGTAAGGATGAAAGGGAAATATATCAAGATGAACTTCTCAGTGATGATCAATTCAGCAAAAGTGAAGAATTTAAGAACTTCCAGATATGGAGGAAGCAATATGAGATTGCTAAAACATTACCTGAGGCCACTGGTCCTGATGATGATGATTTGATGGCCTTAGCTGCATATGACTCTGAATAAGAGAATATCTATGTTGAAGTGTCTAGGGAGTTATTCAAATCTAGTGAAATGCTCTTAGTTCTAGGATGGGACTTGACATCAACATTTATCATAGATCAGATTAGGAAGCATCCTGAAGGCAACTTGTATTATGAAGCCCATATTGGAGACATAATTAGAGGAAGTGGGTATGACCCCAGGTCTAGAGCTTTGAAAATGTGGTCACTTACACCATGAACTCAGAAACCTTCCCTAGTTATCATAGAGGAGAAAATAGAGGAGGAAAAGATCATTTGGACTATCCAAAGCACCAGTGATCTTGACGTGTCTAAAGCAATGACCCATTTTGCACATTTGAATGAGGCTAAGACAACTCAACTATCAAATAGGTATGAAAAGTTATTTTAAAGTACAATGAACATAGAAAAGGAAAAAGACATAGGACTAATGAAGATAAAGGCATTAGAAGATGAGCTTGAAGAAGAAAAAGCTAAGCTTGAAGAGGCCTCTAAGGCAGCTCCTCCTCCAGTCCTAAAAATTGAAGTTGCAGTCCAATCAGTGGTAGAATGTCCTATTGAATTGGTAGAAGAGTCAGAAAAGGACAAGTTGGATTTGGCCCTGAAGGCCCTCTCTAACATCATACAATATAGGTGTGAAGTGATAAAAGGTAATGGATTTAGTCCATAATTCTTACTCTCTACTACAGAAGACTAATGAAAGTATCAAGGATGCTATGACTACCCTAGAGCCATTGTTCAATATATAGTTTACCAGAGGGACCCTTTTTGAGAAACTTGAGTTATTGCAACCTCATAGGATAGATACTCCAGAATTAGTTATAGAGGTGGGAGGGAAGATAGAGAAAATTGGTGCAACTTGGGGATTCTTCAAGGGTGAGAAAAATTAGGTAAGAGCCAAAATGAATATGTTTGGCCTTGACTTTAGCAATTTCCTCCCTCAAATTTTCACAAATGATAGTAACATCATAGAAATTGAGGAGTGGAAGTCAAACATGAGTCAGTTGGTGATTAGGTAGGAGGCCTTTTTGAATAATTATGGATCCTTAGATATTGATAGGTTCAACAACATTTTGGATGACATGTTCAAAACTGAAAAATGAATGTACCAAATTTTTTGTTGACACAAAGGCCATCATTGACTTGATATGGGATAAGCAGGTGAATTTTTTATAGAGCCTGAAGATGTACACCTGCCCATCAAAAGAAGTAGTTGTTGTATGGGACAAAAGCACTAAACCTAAGAAGCAGAAACCAACAACAATTGATGTGTAAGAACTAGAACAGGAGTGAATTCCAACATTGCACCTGACCTATGAGAATAGGGAGATTGATTATTATAATGATGATGATGTGTTAGGAAAGAATGATAAAGTGTTTGGCACCCATTTTGTAGTAGTTGTTGTTGCATTCATGACTATGATTGTCATTGATGTCAACACAATGTTTTACCGAACACTTGTAGAGAAGTAGACAGTGTTTTTATTAGCGCACATGGGATATTGTAGTTGGACCTATAAAAAATTGAGGATATACTCTTTGATATGTTATATGTCTATGGTTAAGAGCATATACATTAATTCTTTTATTCATGAAAGTTATGATCATTTTGGTGGAAGCAGTATTCAGGCAGTGTTCCTGAGTAGTAGTTTTTGGAAATCAGATGATATCTCCTAATCAGGATGGAATCTAGCTTTGCACAGTTAAAGGGAAGTTAGAGACACATTGATAGTGATGTGGATGACAACACAAACTTTGAAGTCACATGAGTGAAGATTTATTATATTTGGAAGCCGATAGTTTTATGTAATTTTGGTGTAGCGTGTGGAATATTTTATTTTGTAATTTTTTGCTAACTCATTTGTAATTATCTGAGTGTGGTATAAAGGAAGGAATTTTTTTCCTTATTGTTGTAATTATTTTGTGATGTGGTATGCATGAAGTGAAGAAAAGAGCTAAGTATCAGAGTGAAATTGTGAAGGAAGACATGCGAAGTACAGAGATCTGAAATTGAGATATGATGTAACAGTGAGTGAGGTTCGGCATAGTCAGAGAAGAGGTAACATATTATTCTATTGAATAATTCAAAGATTATTTGGATAGTAAGTTCAGTGATCTTATCCTGAAGCTGTTTGGATAGTGGGTCCTTCTGTCTTCCATAACTCTTAATAGGGTTAGAATCTTTTAATAGGGATTCAAAATCTCCTAATAGGGATTTATATGTACTGAATGTATTTCATAAGACTCCTAACAGAGTCCATCCTTTCAAAAAGAATATTCATATTAGTGCATCTTTTGTGGGCATCATTCCCACTGAGGTTTACTCTTTGATCAAGAGGTTCCCTAGTCAACATATCTTGTGTTATTGTGTAATTGTGTATGAATATCTTTCTATGTTTGGTAATTATATTGCTTATATGGTTTAATGTTGTTGAAGATGATAAAAGTTATCATTATTTGATAACTAATTCACCCCCCCCCCCCTTCTTAGTTATCTTAGTGGATTTTACTTTCTAACAATTGGTATCAGAGCAGTAGGTTCTTGAAAGAGAAGTTTAATAGCTTAAGGAGATCCATGGCAAATTTTAGGAAAGAAAGCCCTAAGTTTGATGGAGTAAATTTTGATAGCTAGAAAGAAATGATGAAGACACATCTTCTATGTTTAGGACCAGGTTATTGGTTGACTATAAAGAATGATAAGACTATCATTGAAGAAGATTATCTTGAGACATGCTCTAATGATGGGAGAGATCTATTCATGTGTAACATACTTGCAAGAGAAGCACTTTTGACAGCACTTCCAGAGAATGAATATAGTCAGGTAAAATGTTTGAAAAAGTCTCATGAAATTTGGAAAGCTTTGCACTCTACTTTTGAAGTTGATGAACATGAAAAAAGAGTTAGATTACATAATTGGATATGTGCATTTGAAGCTATAAGAATGTTGGAAGATGAATCTATTAGAAGCTATATTGGTAGAATGTTAGAAATTGTTGCAGGGATAAAATCTTGTGGAGGAACAAAGATAGAGAATGAAGTGATATGGAAAATTTTGAGGACATTAACTCCTGTATTTAAGAAGACAACATAGATGATTGAACAAGTTATACCTTGTACTATGAACTTTACAAGAAAGACTCTTCTTGGAAGATTGGAAGCAGTAGAGATGAACCTGAGATTATCAGGAGACTTACCTAGAATGGAGATAGCATTCAGTGCTCTTAGTATTCACCCTACATTATCAAGAAGCATCAGTGTGAGTGGAGATTATGCTGGCAACAGTAGATCTAGAAATGCAGAAGACAAGAAGATTGAAGAAGGTATTGCCTTGCTTGTGAAAAGAGAACCAGAGGCTAAGAAAATATTTAAATGTTGGACTTGTCAAGAATATGGTCATTTTGCATCTAAATGTCCTAAGAGAGTTAAGAAGTACATAAATAATTTCAAGCCTAGAAGATCTAAGGAATGTTATTATGCTAATGATGAAGACCTTGAAGTTAGTATTGAAAGAACTTTAAGTGAAAGTGATACTGAGAATAATGATGAATAGGATTTGTAGCAATTAAAGAAGAAAACTCTGAAACTAATGTTAAGGAAGAAAAAGCCTTAGTTTCCCAAGTTGAAAATAAAGTTGATTGGATTATAGATAGTGGTTTTTCACATCATATGACTCGAGATATGAAAAATTTCATAAATTTTAACAATTATGATGGAGGAGTTGTTAGAGTTGGTAACAATGCACCTTGTTTGATTAAAGGTATAGGATCTATTACTCTTGATGGAAAGACTAATACTAATGATGTTTACTTTGTTGATGGATTAAAACATAATCTTTTGAGTATTGGATAGTTAGTTGATAAGGGATATCAAGTTTGGTTTACTAAGAAAACTTGTGTGATAAAGGATAAAGATGAAAATCTGATTGGAACAAGATCTAGAACCAGAGGTAATGTATTTCAGTTGAATCCTACTGAGATAACATGTTTGATTACTAATATTGATGACAGTTGGTTATGGCATAGAAGGTTTTGTCATATAAACTTTGATAATATTGTGAAAGTAAGTACTACACTTGTAAGGGATTTGCCTAAAATTATGAAGCCTACTAACATAATTTGCAAAGAATGTGTGATGGCTAAGTAGAAGAGAAGTTCATTTCCTAGTAAGAAGTTCACATCGGCAGAGAAGTTGGAGATTGTTCATACAGACTTGACCGGTCCTACCAGGACTAGAGGATTCTATGGAGAAAGGTATTTTATGATTCTTGTTGATGTTTTTACAAGAATGATGTGGATTGCATTTCTGAAAGAAAAATCTGAAGCATTTGATAAGTTTAAGATCATTAAGAACAAAGTTGAGAATGAATCTGGAATGAAGATTAAATGTTTGAGATCTGATAGAGGTGGTGAATTTACTTCTAGAGAGTTTAACACTTTTTGTGAAGTGAATGGTATTAAGAGATAGTTTTTAGCCCCTAGAACACCTGAACAAAATGGTATTGCAGAAAGAAGAAACAGATTGGTGACTGAAGTAGCAAGAGCTATGTTATTTGAGAATGATTTAGTCAAGACATTTTGGAGAGAAGCAATGAATACAATAGTATATACAATGAACAGAGTATAAATCAGAGCAGACATAGAAAAGACACCTTATGAATTATGGTTTGGACATGCACCCTCAGTTAAGTATTTTAGAATTTTTGGAAGAAAATGTTATATAAAGAGAGATGATGATATTGGAAAGTTTGATCCTAGAAGTGATGAAGGTATTTTTCTTGGATATTCTTTAAAGAGAAAAGCATATAGATGTTACAATAAGAGAACTAAATCTATTGTTGAAAGTGCAAATGTTAAAGTTGATGAAAAGTTCAAAATTTAGGAAAGAATGCTTGATTATGAATCTAATGAAGAAGCTCATCCTAAGCCTAACACTGAAACTACTGAATTATTCTATGAAATTGATAATGAATTGTTGAATGAAAGTCATGCTGAAGAAACTAGAGAGGAATCTAGAGAAGAATCTATAGTTGAAGCAAGATTTGAGACTATGACACCGAATAGGTATTTATCAAGACATCATCCCGTTGAACAAGTTATTGGAAGTTTGGACAGAGGAGTTCTGACTTAGAATAAGCTACATTTATGTTTGATTTCTCAAATTGAACCTAAATCTACTAGTGAAGATTGTGAAGATGAACATTGGATTAATGCTATGAAAGAAGAACTAGATCAGATAGAAAAGAACAAGACATGGGAATTGTTCCCTAGTACTAAAGACAAGAATGTAATTGGAACTAAATGGGTATTCAGAAACAAGATGATTGAACAAGGAGAAGTTGTAAGAAACAAAGCAAGATTGGTATGTAAGGGATACTCACAACAAGAAGGAATTGACTATGAAGAAACTTTTCCACCAGTAGCAAGAATTGAAGCAGTAAGAATGTTTTTGGCCTATGCATCTTTTAAGAAATTCAAAGTGTATCAGATGGATGTGAAGTCAGCATTTCTAAATGGAGAATTGGAAGAAGAAGTCTACATTGAGCAGCCTGAAGGTTTTCCTTTGACTCAAGAAGGAGACATGGTATGTAAATTGAAGAAAGCATTATATGGACTAAAGCAAGCACCTAGAACTTGGTATGCAAGACTGGATAAGTATTTTTTAAAGTTAGAATTTACTAAAGGAACAGCTGATAGCAATCTATACACAAAAGAAATTAAAAATGGTTTGTTGATTATAGTTATTTTTGTTGATGACATTATTTTTGGAGGAGAAGATGAAGCTAGTGACAAATTTGCTGATGAAATGAAAACTAAATTTGAAATGAGTATGATTGGTGAGATGAAATACTTTTTGGGATTACAGATAACACAAAACAATGATGGTATCTTTGTAAGTCAAACAAAGTACTTGAATGATTTGCTAAAAAGATTTGGAATGCAGGACTGTAAATCAGTTGGAACACCTATGGTAACCGGACATAAGTTATCTAGCACAGATGAAATACTGATAGTTAAGTAGAAGAAATACAGATCCATGATTGGAGGATTGTAGTATTTGACACACACAAGACCATATATAGAACATTTAGTTGGAATTGTAGCAAGATTTCAAGCTGAACCTAGAGAATCACATTATGCAGCAGTAAAGAGGATACTGAGATATTTAAGAGGCACAATGGACTATGTATTATGGTATGAAAAATATGATGATTTTACCCTATGTGCATATACAGATGCTGATTGGGGAGGCAGTGTTGATGATAAGAAAATCAATAGTGGAGGAGCATTTTTTCTTGGAGGAAGATTAGTTTCTTGGCTAAGCAAGAAGCAAAATTGTATTTCACAAAGCACAGTACAAGTAGAGTATGTAGCAGTAGCAAACAATTGTAACCAGATAATTTGGATGAAGCAGATGCTGAAGGATATTGGAATTAAATTTGTCGAACCTATTATTATATATTGTGACAACACCAGTACACTTAGTATGTCTAAGAATCCTGTACTACATTCTAAGACAAAACATATAGAGATCAAGTATCATGTTGTAAGAGAGAAAGTTGCTGAGAAAGAAGTCAGACTGGAATATATAAGCACAAAGGAACAAATAGTAGACATATTTACAAAGCCTTTGCCTAAGGATAAATTTGAGTATCTGAGAGGTATGCTTGGGGTTATTTCCCAACCTACTTTTAAGTAATGATGTAGTTGGTTGCATCTATCCAGTAATATATGAGCCCTATCTTTCTTCTAGACTGGATGTTGGTACTTCCTCTATGGGGGAGTATGTGTATCTGAGCTGAGTCATGAGGACTCTAGTAAATGTATTTTTTTGAATAGTGTCTTTTGACATTGAGTTGTTGTTGACATAGTGATGGAATTTCTATCATTGATGTCAATGGGGGAGAAGTATGCATGAAAAAAAATATGAGAGAACTGAACAAAAAAATGAAGCAAGATTTGATTGATGAAGAGGATTTGAAGAAGCAGTGTTGCAGTATTGGAATTTTGGAACATTGGATGTTTTTCATCTATGTTTCCATCAATGCGAATGGGGGAGATTGTTAGGGATGAATACTAAAGTGTTTGGCACCCATTTTGTAGTAGTTTTTGTTGCATTCATGACTATGATTGTCATTGATGTGAACACAATGTTTTACCGAAGACTTGCAGAGAAGCTGATAGTGTTTTGATTAGCGCACATGGGATATTGTAGTTGGAGCTATGTGAAATTGAGGATATACTCTTTGATATGGTTTATGTCTATGGTTAAGAGCACAGATAGTAATTCTTTTATTCATGAAAGTTATGATCATTTTGGTGGAAGCAGTATTCAGGCAGTGTTCCTGAGTAGCAATTTTTGGCAATCGGATGATATCTCCTAATTGGGATGGAATCTATCTTTGCGTAGTTAAAGGGAAGTTAGAGACACATTGATAGTGATGTGGATGATAGTGCAAACTTTGAAGTCACATGAGTGAAGATTTATTGTATTTGGAAGCTAACAGTTTTATGTAATTTTGGTGTAGCATGTGGAATATTTTATTTTGTAATTGTGTGCTGACTCATTTGTAATTATTTGAGTGTGGTATAAAGGAAGGAATGTTTTTCATTATTTTTGTAATTATTTTGTGATGCGGTATGCATGAAGTGAAGAAAATAGCTAAGTATGAGAGCGAAAATGTGAAGGAAGACATGTGAAGTACAGAGATCTAAAATTGAGATCTGATGTAACAGTGAGTGCAGTTTGGCATAGTCAGAGAAGAGGTAACATATTATTCTATTGAATAATGGAAAGATTATTTGGATAGTGAGTTCAGTGATCTTACCCTGAAACTATTTTGGCAGTGGATCCTTCTGTCTTCCATAACTCTTAACAGGGTTATAATCTTTTAATAGGGATTCAAAATCTCCTAACAAGGATTTATATGTACTGAATGTATTTCATAAGACTCCTAACATAGTCCATCCTTTCAAAAGGAATATTCATAATAGTGCATCTTTTGTGGGCAACATTCCCACCAGGGTTTACTCTTTGATCAAGAGGTTCCCCAGTCAACATATCTTGTGTTATTGTGTAATTGTGTATGAATATCTTTCTATGGTTGGTAATTATATTGCTTATATGGTTTAATGTTGTTGAAGATGATAAAAGTTATAATTATCTGATAACTAATTCACCCCCCCCCCTCTCAGTTATCTTGGTGGACTTTACTTTCTAACATGATGTAGGTTAGTTGGATGGTAGTCATCATTCATACAACAACTTTTTGCAGTTACTCTAAATATTGATAGACAAAGGTGCCACTCAAAGGGATTCACTATGAGAAGAAACATTTTTTTGGCACTATTTCCCTCTTTTTATGTTCAATTTAAATATATTTTGTATTCTAGTGCAAGTCACTATCTAAGCCTTCTGAAACTTGTCCCATCCTTTTCTGAAGGAGTTCAAGATGGCTAGTGTATATATAGTTAATTTTGTTAGGAATGGGAACACTAAGAGGTGGGGGGGGGGGGTGAATTGGTGTTATATAATATTAAGGTGTTTCTACTTCTTTAAACTTAACTCAATTACTTATATACTAAAATGAATATCAAAGAAAATAAGCATTCAACCATAACACATAACACTAGATATGATTATGGGGAAACCTTGGCCAAAGGAAAAATCCCGGTGAGAATTAATACCCACTAATAATTGTACTTGTGTATTATGAACCTATTAATGTTCCTTTTCCCTATTAGGAGAAGTCATTACAATGCTTTAGTTTAATGACCTTGTTAAGGGTCAGACTCTATTAGAAGTCTTGAAGTAACAAACCTTGTTAGGGGTGGAAGGCTCATTTCTAGAGCTCATTTCTTAATAAGGAAGGCTACACCCTCCTGGATATCAGATACACACTATATCTGCAATGGTGAATTGCTGCTACCACACTGCTTGTCTGATCGGTTCCTTTTGTGTGCTAATGCTTTAACCTCTTGTAAAGCTCTATAACATTCTTACTAATCTCAACACATACTTCACATACTTCTTATCTACTATTCCATCTTATATATCAACAACGTGCTCAAATACAAAAGGGCATGTATTATATATAGGGGCAACCAAAACTATTTACTAAGTTGGCCTATAACCTATTACATACAATGCTTCTAAATGAATTGGATCAAGCATGTTTACATAAAATGATATTGACATGTTTACAACATAAATACAATAGGCACATATTCTTAACAAAACAATATTATACATGCTAAACAAAATCTTTCCTATCGTCTGCATGCTCTATTATGTTCTGTCGCTCACTGACTATGTCACTTCAACTCGTTGTAACTTCTTCATACTAACTTATCTGATCATGTGTTCTTAGAATTATCATGATTACATACTCAAAATATTATCTTCAAGGGTTCATACCAAAACTTGGTCATACGCACATGCATTGATTCTCTGTTCATCGGGTACTTAACTGGATATTTTGTCTTCCATACTTCGCCAAATTCTGATCTTCTAAGTAAGTGTGCTGACACAAAAACTCCATATGACTTTGTTTTCATAATAATAATACTAATCTTAGTCATATACACTAGTATAGTCAGCTTTCCAACAATCTCCCTCTTTGTCATTATTGGAAACAAAGGAATATGGCGAAGTTGATAAACTATATCTTTACAAAAAACTTTCTAACATATATCCTTATCTTTTTCTATACATCATATACTCTATCTTATATCTCCCTTCTACTACACCATATTACTCTACTCCCCCTTTGAAATTAATGAAAAAGGTGCTAAAAGAGTAATCTTCAAGTACTTACATGATAAATACATCTGGGTATGCAATCTTAAGGATTTGGATCTCTTGCTGCCAAAATGCCTTGAGTGCATCTACTGTCTGTCGATGGGCACATAATGCATAAGTCAAATTCTCCATCTTCTCAAATTTTGTATAGGGACCTTGATTATATGTTACAATGGTAGCATCTATCTCCTTGATATTCTGATTGAGTACATCTAATGAGAGCGCAAGTGCATGTCTTAACTATGCTTGCCTAGCCCTTATCTTCGCAATCTCTTTCTATGTATTTTCAATCTTGTCTATTTGACCTTGATAGACATTTCTACACATGTTGATATCTTTGGAGGGGTCTTCTACTAATTTTCTCCCAACTTCCATCACCAATTTAGCTTGTTGAATCTTCTTGCTAAGTTCTAAAGTGAGTTTGTCTTTGTTCATATAGTTAGCTATTATCATCCTTCCTTTTGTTGATATCTCCTTTAAGCTAGCTTGACCAACCTTAAGAGAATTGAGGTCAAGTGAAAAATTACCTATCAAATCATTTGGCCTTTTCTTAAGATATTTCTCCTCTGCAATCTTAGATGTTTCTTCTTCTAGACTTGATAAATTTTCTTTAAAACTTGATAGGATTTTGCTTACATCATCCATTGAATGAACTTTTATTACTTTCTTTTCCTCAGGTAGTAGGTTGTTTAGTATGGTTACCGATTCAACAAATAATGGATTCCTCATTACTTGTTTCTCCTTTGCTTTCTCCATTGCTGACACACTTATTTTCATCAGATCCTCTTCTCCCCATGAGTCTAAACTTGTTGTATCAATGGTCAAACTTGACAACAATGAAATTGAGGGCTTAGGGGTAAGGAGTGTGTTGTCCATAACTTCACTCTTTACCTACACTAGTATTTTAATAGAGGGCTCATCTATAGGTTCATCTTCCTTTTCTTCTTCTTTTCTAGTCAAATCTTCGATCTGCACTTCATCTTGCTACTTAGGAGATTCATGAGCGCATAGAATCTCTACTTCCTTAGTGCTTACAAATGCTTCCTCAAATTTATCTAAGTCCTTATCTATAGCCACCATTGATATTTCTACATTATCAATCACTATAGTGTCTTCTTTTTCTTCCATTGGTTTTTTAGGTGCTAGCACTATAGGCGCAAAATCCTGTGGACCTATCATAGGTGCATCAGGGATCTCTGAATCCTTGGCTTGCTCAAAGGGAACATGAGTTGCAGGTGCAGAAGGAGGATACATGTGTCTTTCCAAGAACACCTTCTCAAATGCCTTTTATTTATCCTTTGCAACCAACTCATAATCCTTATTCATAATCTGTAGAGTTATCATCTTGGTTCTTAGATGAGGCTTCACCAGATCCAACAATAATGTTTTCTCTTCAACTAAACATATAGGGAGGTTATCATCCAATGTCTTTTCCCTTATCCTGAAATCTTCTTCTATAGCTTGTCTCTTTAAAGAATCTAGAATTTTCCATACATTATCCAAAATGATTGTCTTAAGTTATAGAATTGTCTTCTTGAACTTAATCATGTGCTTGAAAATCATACTATGGATTTTTGATTTATCAATCTCATGATATTTGTCATAAAAATTTCCTATTTGATCAATTCTTCCCTCAGCAACTACTCTACTTCTCAACACTTCAAGATTCGGTCTGAATCCTACCTCAAGATGTGCTTGAGTGTTTCTTCCTTTTCTTCTTTTTGTTCTTGATGATGCATGACTTGTGCCAGTCTACTTCTTACTCTTAGGCATCTTTCTAGGCTCAGGAGGTGGAGTGGACTCCAGATCAATAGGTGTGGGCACAAGAGTGTTTTCTTCTATCTTTTTCTTCTTCTCCTTAGGATCATCAGTCTTCTCTGATTTCATTTCAAAAGAGGGTGTGCTCTCAAGTTGCATTGCAATCTTGGCTTCCCTAGCTTTATCTAAGTCTTCTTGTGTAACACCATGAATTTTCAGTATGTTAGAGGTGATCTTTGATTCTTTTCTCTTGATTGCAGCACTACATAAGACAGAGTCTACTTCTCTAGTCTTTTCCTCATAAGTACCCCATCTTGGTTCATTGGGATCCTTAGGTGCTGATAGGAGGACTTGTGCATAGGATTCCAAAATGTGTTCTTCCACTTCATAACCAAGTGGATGAATCTACTTAGTCCTAGGCTCAACTACTTCCATGCATGTGATGTCCATCTCTACCATAAAATAAATGATATCCTTATACTTTTTCACTATACTCTCAGGTATCCTATACCTTCTCTGCATTCTAATTTTGAATGTCTTTATTTCTAAGTCCATGAAATCCTTCAAGGTACTCTTTGATGTTGCCTTGAATGAAATTTGTGGCATTATGGGTAAAATCCTATCAAGATAAAGATCTGATACTTTACCAACAATATGGAAGTACATATAGATGATTAGTGACCCAAATCTAAACACTTTTCTCTTATCATGTTTGATAGCCCTTATGTTATCCATCAACTGTGCATGCAATATTTCACACATGTTGAACTCTCCATTTTCCCTTACAATTCTCATAGCTACCAGAATTTTTGCTGCTTACACACTACTAACTCTATTTGCATGCTGGAACTTATAACCTAGAATCATATCTATTATCTGTATAGGATAAAATATGGATGGGGTCCTAGAACAATGGTTTGCACATAAAAGAGACCCCAAAACCAATATTTTACACTTACATTTGAATTGTATTGATATGGAAAGTAAATGTAAATGACTAATGTTGAAATGAATAGATAAAGGTACTTACCTCTGAAAAAGAACCTACTGAAAACTCTATCAAATAGTCTCAGAAACTGTTGATTTCCACATCCTGGCACCAAAACTGTGAGATCTACAAAACCCAAAAATATTTTCCAATTTTGAGGGAGGTTGATTTTGACCCTCATAAAAGGTCAAATACTACATTTTTTGTTTGAAGGTCAATTCTGACTTTGTTCGCAGATCCTAACAGTTTGCCGAAAAGGGTATCCAAATATGCTCTCAGATTTGAAATTCTGCACCTGTACCTACAAGAAAAAGAGGGTTTTTGTTGTTTTTTTGAGGGGTTCACCTTGGTCAAACCCCGGTTTGGAATTAACCTTAATATTGAAATTGAAATGGAGAATGCTAGCAAGTAGTAGAAGTAGATCTAACAATGAAGCTATGACATTCAATAGATATGCAATTGTATTTGAAATGTAATCAAATATGTTAATATGAAAGCTTGAACATAAGATCAACAAATGTAAATCAAACCTCCATGATTGTATGCTTGGAATCCACCTTCAGGGAAGGATGAAATGGATCTTGAAGATGAACAAAGGATCTTGAAGGAAGATCACACCATCATGATGGCTAGATCTAGGGTTTGAATGATGAATCTTGAATGCTTGAACCAAATCCCTTCAATGGCTTGAATTCTTGAATCCTTGATCTTCAATGGAGAACTTGGATGGAGAAGATGACTTGAATGCTTGAATGAATTTTTGATTGATCACCTTGAGAGCTTGAGAGAAAAGATTACTTGATTGAGAGATGGAGAAAATGAGAGAGGAAGGCCTCCTTTTATAGTGATCTAGGGCACAATCTTCTAGAGGGGCCACCTTGGAGAACTAAATCTCAATTAGGTCCTAACCTTTAGAAAATATACCTAGATTAAATGAAATTAAAGGATTTACCATCCTGAAACCCGAAATGGCCAACCTGGAGGTGGGAAAATAAATATCTTGAAAGCCCGATGCCCATAAATCCAAGATTCTAAAAATTTGAATGAGGGGGGCAAAATCAAGGTTGGACCTAACCTAGTCAGGTTTGACCTTGATCTTGACCTAGTCAGGTTCGAGCTCGACCCTAACCTAGTCAGGATCAACCTCAAATTTAACCCTGGGCCCATATTCAGTCAGAGCTAGGTCAGCAGGTCCCGAGGATGCCCAGAAACCTAGAAATGATACTAGAACAGGACATAATGTCAGGGATAGACATAAAATCCTATGATTACTATGATGAAAGCTAGGAGGACCTATTTCTAAATCCTACCTAGAAAATAAAGCCATGAAAGAGGGAAATTAATGAGAATCCCTCAAGATCCTAACCCTAATTTTACCTAGAATGAAGAAATCAAGTGCTAGGAAGAAGTGGAAAGTGGGGAGAAAGCCAAATACATGAAAATACCTAATCAAGGTGCTTAACATGACCCCAAACCACTTACTCAGAGGGCTAAATGCTCTTATCATGGAAGTGCTTCCATTTTAAGATGATACATTAAGCCACCACTTTAGCAAGAGTATGAACTCGATGCAAATTCTTGGTAAAGGAGATCAAAATAAAAAGATAATCTTATTGTAATCCAATGGACAAAGAGAAACCTTAAGCCCCTAGGGACTCAAGTCTTCATCAAATCCTAGATCATAGTAAGAGAGACATCTCTAGAGAGAGAAAGAAAGGGTGTGATTACCTCACCCAATGAGAACTTATGTCCCATTGTGAACCACACAGGAAAATGACATAACTAGAAAGATGGAATTGAACTACCTAGTGAATGTGGCTACTCACTAGTCAACCCATCAAGGATCCATCCTTAGGAATATTCTATTCCATAAGAATAAAACCAAAAGAGGCCCAGTCTTAAGGACACTTTCGACCTTAAGGGATCAAAATATATGTGTATTTGAAACTGGAGGGATCATGAGATCATAAAATATAAACCCATGCTTTAAGGATTAATTACTAATCCAAAAAGGGAAAAGGTATCTTGAAAAAAATATGTGTATTGAAAAGTGTGTGTGTGTGCAACAGGTGAGCAGAGCGTATGCCCCCATGTTAAAGTCATTGCTGACACTTTAAGAGGAGCAATGGCTTTAATAGAAACATAAACAACTCCACTGATTATGTTTCCATGTCAAGATGCCCCTGGACGAAGACAAATCAAGGGAAATATCATAGAAACATACAAAGAACACAAAAGGGATCTACTTACTGCAGGGTCAGTAAAATACATAGAAGGCATTTAATTTTCCTCTTGAGAAGCACAATGTTTGACACTAGGTGTAAAATCTTATCCTATATATTTTATCCTATACATTTTGGTACCCTAAGCACAAACAAAGATCATATCAGTCATCTACATCATCAAATCTGTAAAACTAACTAAACTAGGTCAAAGTTGACCTTAGTTAGGTCAATGTCAACCTTACTGGGTCAATGTCAACTTTACTAGGTCAGGGTTGACCTTTTTGGGTCAAGGTCGACCTCATCTCAAAAACTAACAAAAACCCTCTGGTCAATGTCGACTTTCATGGGTCAAAGTCGACCTAGATGGGTCAATGTTGACCTAAATGGGTCAGGGTCAACCTAAAAGGTGCAAAATCAACCTTGCCTATAAAAAATAGGAATTTGGAAAGTACAAAGGAGGATAACAGTAAACTCACCTCAGGTAGTGGTTGTCCAGTAGCCAGGCTGTGTATCAGAGTCTCCAGGCATGTTGCTCAAAGTTCCTCTCTTCTTGACATCTTGCTTCCTCATTTCAAATCTGAAATAGTAAGAATGAGTAAGTATTTCTCTCTTTTACTTATTTATAAGTTCAAATTAGGGTTTTATTAGGGTTTCCTTAGGGTAAACTTTGATTTTCTTTTCTTATGCATTAAGACAGACATCCACTTTTTTCATCATAACTTGAGTTCGGTAACTCTATTTTTACACTAGTACAAAAATGGCAATATATGACCAAATAAACTACCAAAAATTGTAGATAAATGACCAAATTTGGACACGTGACCAGTGGTAGTTTATTGCTGGTCATTTATCTCGTGACCAAATTTATGACTAAACTATTTTAGTCATTTATTTGGTCATTGATTTGGTCATATATTTAGTCATTTATTTGGTCGTTTATTTGGTCATTTGGTAGTTTATTTGGTCATTTGGTCATTTGGTAGTTTATTTAGTCATTTGGTAGTTTATTTGGTCATTTATTTGGTCATTTAATTAGTCATTTATTTGGTCATTTATTTGGTTGTTTATTTAGTCATTTATTTGGTCATTTATTTGGTCATTTATTTGATCATTTATTTGGTCATATATTTAGTCATTAATTTAGTCATATATTTAGTCATTAATTTAGTCATTTAATTAGTCATTTATTTGGTCATTTATTTGGTTGTTTATTTAGTCATTTATTTGATCATTTATTTGGTCATTTATTTGATCATTTATTTGGTCATATATTTAGTCATTAATTTAGTCATATATTTAGTCATTAATTTAGTCATATATTTAGTCATATTAGGGCACAATGGAATCAAACCATCATCCTCCTACTTGTAAAGTAGGTTCTCTTCCATTGAGCTAGTACCCTTTAAAGAATAATCATACCATGTATACTAGTATTTTCCACTAAACATGATTTCAAGTTTTTCATCTAAAGTTCAAAGGTAGCAAAGCTTATGGGGAGGATGACTAGTGATACTTTAAACTCAATGGTAAAGTTATTCAATGTGCAATATAAGAATGAAGTGAATGACGTCATTGGAAAATAAATTACATGTGGCTTGTTACCCTTATTATAATGACAAGCATATATCTTCAGGACAAACTGATGCAGGAGCATCCTGGGTGTAAGAGCAATCTTGCATCACCCAAAAATATTTTTGTTTTTGTATTCAATAAGGGCTATCTTATGCAGAGTTGCTATTTATGGAAACTTGCTATTTTTAGTAAGTTGGTCTTACGATCTCAGAATATTTTGATTTTACATGCGGAGGTTCATCTCAGTCATATCAGCCTGCCAGCAAAGTTTCATGGCTAGATTAGGTCTAGTTTTGAAGATATTGAAGATTTTTGGTATTGGCAGTAGGGTACAGAAACTTTGAACTCAGTTTTGAAGGCTTTAGAGGCCCTGAATGAGGTCAAAAAATTGAGTGATGGGCGCTTTGCGTGGGTCAAGCCTGTAGAGCGCTTCGTGGTGTTTCTGAAATGGGGTTATAATAGTCAATCAGGTCAACTGGTGATGACTTATGGTCTCCGAAAGTCGGGTCATCTGAAATGGCAGAAAATAATTTTCCTTCAAAATTTCTGTTCAGGTTTCAAAAGTTATTTTGAGCTGACTTTGATGTAATAAATTGAAAAATAAAATAATTCTAAGTTTGGTCGGCCCTTAGGGCTAAATTTCTGGAACCTTCTCAGGCGGTGGAAATTGCCTATATAAAGAAGACCCATAGTGTTGTCTAGGGCAGTTCTAGGTATTGATTTGAGGCTTTATCCTACAGAATATTGTAAGGGAATGCCCATGTGGCTTTGCATATTGTAATTCTGAAAGTTTGTAATTCCACATTTGTGGAGATAATAAGAAGCCAATTTTTTGTTCTTGCATATTATTGTTGTTGTTTCTCTATTTCTGTTATGTGTTTGTGGTATTAAGGGAAGAACCTTTCATCAAGTGGTATCAGAGTAGGTTTTCTTGAGTGTGTAAATAGATCGCCGAGTATGAGGTAGTTTGCACCAGGACCATGGTTAGGGTTTCAGCGTGCATCACGAAAATACCTCCACAAAGAGAATGTGGTGGAAGAGCTGGTGCTGTGACACCTAAGGTTAGAGAGCTACAGAGACAAGTGTGAGCATTGCAAGAAGAGATTCATAGAGGAATGAATCTTAATGTCAAAGATAAAAGCAAGGATCAAGTTGAAGAAGAATATTAAGAAGGAGAAGCTGAAATTGTGAACCAGGAGGAAGAAAGACTTTTTCAGGCGATTTGCAAGATTGGGAAAAGACCTATGATTGAGGTTCCTACATTTTTTTGGAAATCTTAACCCAGAGGAATTGATCGACTAGATCAATGAATGTGAGGAATATTTTGAGTATGAAGATGTTGAGGATCCTGATAGGGTCAAGTTTGCAAAGGCCAGATTGAAAGGTCATGCGAAGATCTGGTGGTAAGAAATTCAATTGGAATGAAATAGAAGAGGGAAATATAAAATCACAAGATGGGATTGGATGGTGGATAAATTGAAGTGACAGTTCATTCTTGTTGATTATGAGCTTGACCTACTAAAGAAAATGCAAAGTTTGAAGCAAACAGGAAAATCTATTCAGGAGTATACAAAGGAGTTCTATTGACTCCTCATCAGAATAGGCCATGCAGAAGCTGATAAGGAGAAAGTTGCCTGATACCTTAATGGGTTAAGGCCAAGCATTCAGGAGGAGTTGAATTTGGTTTGAATGAACAGTATTGAGGAGGCATACTAGTTTTCCCTAAAAGTAGAGGAAAAGCTGAACAAGAAGTTTGAGAGCAGACAAAATGGAAGAGGTTGTGGTGGAAGATCTGGTGGACAGTCATATGGTGGCCAAAATGAAGATCCGAAAAAGAAGGATGAGGCCAGTAGCAGTCAGAATCAGAGAGGAAATAATTTCAATCATTTTCAGGATCAGAGTAATAGAGATCAGATAGGAAGAGGAAGAAGATAAGGATCTGGAAGAGGAAGCTTCCATGGAACATGTTTTCACTGTGGAGAAGAAGGTCATAGGGAATTTGAATGTCCTCAGCACCAAGGTAGAACAGACAGGAGAAATAAAGTCCAGGCCAGAGTTACACATGTAGATGAAGATGCTAGATCATCAAATTCTGAAGATGTTGAAAGAGGAGAAACACTAATTAATAGAAGAGTCTTGCTGAGTGGTGAGAATGAACCTAAACAAAGGAGGAGCCTGTTTCGCACTAGATGCAAGTGTGAGGGTAAATGTTGTGATGTGATTATCGATAGTGGAAGCACTAACAATTTAGTGTCAAAAGAGATGGTGACAAAGTTGAAGCTCAAGAGACAAAAACACCCACATCCATATCAGATTGCCTGGGTCCAGGATGACCACAAGGTCATGGTCAGTGAATAGTGTTTGGTAAAGTTCAAGATCGGCGGTTACCAAGATGAGGTACTATGTGATATCATCTCTATGGATGCATGTCATATGTTGTTGGGTAGACCGTGGCAGTTTGACAGATGTGCTGTACATGATGGTCGTGTGAATACCTATTCCCTGACAAAGGGTGGAGTGCGACATAAGCTAAAGCCATTGAAGGAGACCGAAGAAAAGGTATGTGATAATGCAAGAATAACATTTGTTGATGGAAGAAAATTCCTAGATGGTATGAGACATGAGCATGTGTGTTTTTCTTTAATTCCAAAAGTTGGTAAAGAAGAAGTAGAGGATGTACCTGTAGAGGTTGCAGATTTGTTGAATGAGTTTCAAGATATTGTATCTGATAATGTACCTGATGGATTACTACCGGTAAGGAAGATCAGTAATCAGATGGATTTGATTCCAAGAGCTAGTTTTCCAAACAAGGTAGCACATAGAATGACACCAGCAGAAAGTGAAGAGTTGAACAGACAAGTACATGAGTTATTGCAGAAGGGGTTGATTTGAGAGAGTCTGAGTCCCTGTGCTGTACTGGTGGTATTAGCACCAAAGAAGAATGGAGAGTGGAGGATGTGTACAAATTCTAGAGCAATAAACAAGATCACAATCAAGTATAGGTTTCCATTACCACGAATGGATGATATTATAAATTGTTTGAGTGGAGCTGTGTATTTCTCAAAGATAGATCTGAAGAGTGGATATCACCAGATTCAGATCAGAGAAGGAGATGAATGGAAGAATTCCTTCAAGATAAAGGAAGGACTATATGAGTGATTAGTCATGCCTTTTGGGCTAACCAATGCACCGAGCACTTTCATGCGGCTCATGAATGAGGTTTTGAAAGAATTTTTGGGTAAGTTTGTCATTGTTTACCTAGATGATATTTTGATTTTTAGCAAGACATTGGAGGAACATATGATGCATATTCGTATGGTGTTTGAGAAGTTGAGAGATGAGAAATTGTTGATTAATTTGAAGAAGTGCAGTTTTGTGAAGAAAGAGTTAGTGTATTTGAAATTTGTAATTTTAGAAAAAGGTCTAAAAATGGACCCAGAGAAGGTACAAGCTATCCTTGAATGGCCTACTCCAAGGAGTGCTACTAAGGTAGGATCTTTTCATGGTTTGGCTAGCTTTTATAGAAAGTTTATAAAAAAATTTAGCAGTATTTGTAGACCCTTGACTGAAACAATGAGAGGGGATAGAAAAGAGTTTAAGTGGACTAATGGGGCAGAAAAGAGTTTTTAATTTTTGAAACAAAAAGTTATAGAACAACCTATTTTAGCACTTCCAGATTTTAATAAGGTGTTTCAAGTAGATTGTGATGCTAGTGGTACTGCAATAGGAGCTGTTATGAGCCAAGAAGGTAAAGCTGTTGCTTATTTTAGTGAGAAGTTAAATGATGCCAAGAGAAAATATTCTATTTATGATCAAGAATTTTATGCTATAGTTCAGGCATTGAAAAAGTGGAGGCACTATCTACTTCCTAAGGAGTTTGTTTTGTATACTGATCATCAAGCTTTGCAAAATTTGAACAGTCAAGGAAAGTTGAATCAAAAGCATTTGAAATGGGTTGAGTTTTTGTAGAGTTATACATTTGTTTTGAAACACAAAAGTGGAAAGTCTAACAGGGTTGTAGATGCGCTTAGCAGAAGGTAACTATTGCTGACAGAGATACAGATTGAGGTGGTTGGGTTCAAGGAACTCAAGAATTTATATCCAGAGGATCCTACTTTTGGTGAAGCTTGGAAAGCTTGTACAAAACCTGTTACTCTAGACAAGATGAAATGGCTGGATTTTATCATCCAAGATGATATGCTATTCAGAGGGAGTCAGTTGTGCATTCCACGAAGTTCTATGAGGGAGAATCTCATCAAGGAGAAGCATAGTGGAGGATTGGCTAGACATTTTGGTCATGATAAAACCCTTACTTTGGTTGGTGAGAATTATTATTGGCCACAATTGCAGCAAGATGTGAAGAAGTTTGTACAGAGTTATAGAATATGTTAGATGGCAAAAGGAGTGAAGCAGGATACAGGGTTGTATCAGCCATTACCTATACCAGAGAAGCCTTGGGAGGATATCAGTATGGACTTTGTTCTTGGTTTACCGAGAACTCTGCGGGGAGATGATTCAATTTTTGTGGTGGTTGATAGATTTTTGAAGATGACACATTTCATTCACTGCAAGAAGACTAATGATGTTGTTCATGTAGCAGGATTATTTTTCAGAGAAGTGGTGAGACTACATGGTTTGCCAAAGACCATAGTTTCAGATCGAGATACTAAGTTTGTTGGATATTTCTGGCAGACATTGTGGAAGAAGTTGAAGATAGATTTGAAGTTCAGTTCATCACATCATCCACAGATTGATGGATAGATAGAGGCGGTGAATAGAAGTTTGGGAAATCTACTGAGATGTTTGGTTGGAGATAAGCCAACAGGATGGGATTTGATTTTACCACAAGAAGAATTTGCATACAATAATTCTGTCAACAGGAGTACTGGTAAATCACCATTCCAGATTGTATATGGAAGTAGTCCAAGAAATGCATCTGAATTGAGAAAGATAGATAAAGGAGAAATAAGTAGTGCTGAAGCTGAAGATTTTGTAGAACACTTGAAAAACATCCATGAGGAGGTGAGGAAGCATATTACCAAGATGAATGCATAGTATAAGGCTAAGGCAGATGAGAAAAGGAGGCATAAGAAATTTTAGGTTGGAGATGAAGTCATGGTTCATTTGCAGAAGGAGCGATTTTTGGTTGGTACATATAACAAGCTGAAAATGAAGAAGTTTGGACCATGTAAGATATTGAAGAAGCATGGTTCAAGAAATGCATATGAGGTAGAATTGCCTAGTGAGCTGAATATTTACCTAGTGTTTAACATTTCAAATTTGACAGAGTATCATGAAGGAGGTCTTGAAGATGAGGTTGCAGCAGCATAGTGGAGTATTCCAGCAAGTAGTTCAGATACCAAGGAGATTGAAGACATACTGGATAGTCATGTTGGCAGAAGCACAAGGAATAGGACATATGAAGAGTATTTGGTCAAATGGAAAGGATGACCTGTTGAAGATTCATCATGGCTAACAAAGGAGGAGGTTAACTGTCTTGGTTTTCCTCTACACACCTGAGTCGTGACAGGGTCACTTATCAAATTACCTCAGGTGTCTGATGCAGGAGCATCCTGGGTGTAAGAGCAATCTTGCATCACCCAAAAATATTTTTATTTTTGTATTCAATAAGGGCTATCTTGTGCAGAGTTGCTATTTATGGAAACTTGCTATTTTTAGTAAGTTGGTCTTATGATCTTGAAATGTTCTAATTTTACATGTGGAGGTTCATCTTAGTCATATCAGCCTGCCAGCAAAGTTTCATGGCTAGATCAGGTCTAGTTTTGAAGATATTGAAGATTTTTGGTATTGGCAGCAGGGTACAGAAACTTTGAACTCAGTTTTGAAGGCTTTAGAGGCCCCGGATGAGGTCAAAAAATTGGGTGATGGATGCTTTGCATGAGTCAAGCTTGTAGAGCACTTCATGGCATTTCCGAAATGGGGTTATAATAGTCAATCGGGTCAATTGGTGATGACTTATGGTCTCCAAAAGTCAGGTCACCTGAAATGGCAGAAAATAATTTTCCTTCAAAATTTATGTTTGGGTTTCAAAAGTTATTTTGAGCCGACTTTGATATAATAAATTGAAAAATAAAATAATTCTATGTTTGGTTGGCCCTTAGGGCTAAATTTCTGGAACCTTCTCGGGCGGTGGAAATTGCCTATATAAAGAAGGCCCGTAGTGCTGTCTAGGGCAGTTCTAGGTAGTAGATCTGGGTATTGATTCGAGGCTTTTTCCTATAGAATATTGTAAGGGAATGCCCATGTGGCTTTGCATATTGTAATTCTGAAAGTTTGTAATTCCACATTTGTGGAGATAATAAGAAGCCAATTTTCTGTTCTTGCATATTATTGTTGTTGTTTCTCTATTTCTGTTATGTGTTTGTGGTATTAAGGGGAGCACCCTTCATTAGAAACCAACCACATTAAATAGAGATAAAGTATGTACCAATGATCATACCTTCTACATTTTCACTCCTAATTAACCCATCAAAAGCTTTACTGCTTTAGAAGTCCACACTACTGATCATACCTTCTACATTCTTGCAACTACAACCATATAAGCAATCCTCCATCAAGGTAAGTCGAGCAAAAAACCTAAAACCCTGATTCTATAGACCAGGGCAGGATACAATAATTCTACAAATTATTCTCATATCCAACCTTGTCCATATTAGTCTTGAAAAATAGTTGTATAATAATTGTCATATCCAATTGTATCCATATTAGAGGATCATGAAAAATAGTTGTAACATGCGCACATGCACACACACACAACTATACACAAGGAACATGCATGCGCACACACACAACCATACCCTAGGAACATGCACATGCACATGTATATACTCATATCCAAGGAAAATAATTAAATTGCCTACATACCCAAACCTTGAACCTGTATCGGTCCCTACCAATTCTGGCAGCTCAAATTTTACTACATAGCAGGGCAATGGTCACCCATGAAAGGGTAACCACTCTTCAAAAAGAACATGCACAGGTAGCTTGGACTGATATGTTCCTGATTGACACAAAACAACTAAGTTCCGAGGGTGAATAAAAAGAAAACAGCATTGGTGAGTAGTTGTAATGGCACTGAAGTAGCTGAACTATTTTATTTTTTTCGGTTCCCTATTTCTTAGTTAGTCAAATTAGGCAAGCCTGATGTTTATAGATTTTTATGGTCATTGACTATATATAACTGGCCATTAGTGGCCTCAATGTCTTCCTGGTAGTGTCTCCTATTTAGTTTTTACTTTTAATGCTTGCATACTGTAAACTTCTCAATGATTTGTTAAATACATAATTGTGTATGAGTTTCTGTCAAACCACCCTAAGAAAACCCCACTAATCTATCTAAATAAAAAGGTGTGCATCTCCAAGTTGCAATAAACAAAGATGCAGAAATGATATTTGCCTCCTAAATATAAAGAGGAAGATGGTATCATTCCCAATTAAAACTAAGAAATTATATAACTCATCAGTTATCACCCAGCTAGTTTTGTATCCAGGTTTTAAAACATGACAGTTATATACTGAAACAATCCCCGGCGGTGTTAACAAAAGTATAGACACAAAGAAAGTCACACTTATCCCCAAAGTAGAGATGGCAATGCCACGTACCTCAATGGCATTAGCAACAGTAGTTGTCATATCAAATGTGATTTCTTCAAATGTGTCATCCAGAAAATAGATGATTGTTGTTAGTTTTTTTCCAGTCAATAGAGATTCTATCTCTTCATGTGCAGGTATATTTTGTCTTCACCCAGCCTTGACAGACCGCTTCAAATCATTCCACGTATTCATAGCCAAGGCATGGACTTCGGGATCAGTACTAGGAGTAGTGGCAACATCGTGGACATATTCAGACAAGTTCCTACAAAAGGGTAGAAGGGCACCCATTTCTTTGCAAACTCCAAGGTCTCTAGCAGATAGTAGAAAGTAATAGGAGACGCACCATCATCTGATACATAACATGCAATTTTCTCTACAGGGTAATCCAATGCAAGCAATAAAAGGACAGTGTTGGCAGTTATTATAGCAGACTCCTTATTAAGGTCAGTTGTAGTGATAATTATATCCACGGGAGGAAGCTTAGAAGTAGATTCTCCATCATACTTGCAACACAAATAATAATAAAAACCAAAAACTAATCCATCAACTTCAATTTTAAACTGATACAAGTCTTACAATACTGATATTTTACATGGGTAGTTTTCTTGTTTGTTCACCTAAGTGCAAGCCTCTCTGGGTATGCTTTATATTCAACTGACAGCCATACCAAGTTGAGATAAAGAACAAACTAAAAACAAAAATCAAAGCTCACAGCAGAAAGTAATGATCCCTATCACTCCATAATACTCATCCAGGGAATACAATAAATGATATATCAAGAGACTCAGTAAAAGCAGCAGGTGAAAGCATGCCAAAACTCTATAGGTATACGACTTGTGAGTGTAATTCTCATACAAAGGATTACTATTATAGTTGCTTGAACTTAATGCTTTCCCCATTAGTCAATGAGAATACTAATCACAGTCCAAATTATTTGAGAGAATACAATATTTATGTTAGTAGTGACTTTTATAGATAGGAGGCCTCATTGAATTGTAGTTGTGACCAATAGATATTTCTTTGTCGTGAAGCTCATACTTGTACAAACTTATTTGCATGGATTATGAACCTAAGTTTTCTTGGCATTAAGGATGCTCCCAGCAACATACGGTTGCAAAATGTTTCTAGAAGTTCAGGAAATGACAATTCTGGTGCTTTCTTGGAAAGACTGAGATGCTCTTTCAGTGGAGGTAAGAGAGCTAAGACAACACGGCAATTTTAATTATTGTTCATTTCACATCCAGTACATTTAGGAGGAAAGTTGCATCCAAGATAACAAGAGTGAGAAATCATTATAGGAATAGTAAATCCAATAAACTAACAAGATTTTGATTAAAATATATCAATGAAGTACTCACATTTAGAATAGACATGTAATGACAAACTATCCTTAATGTCTAGTTCAGTTATTCATCTTGAGGGTTTCTTTGTTTTTTTCGGTCTCAGTCTGGTGTAGAGTATGCTAAAGAGCCAGTGGAACTGAGATGGCTAAAGGAGCAGCAATATAGTGTGCCAATGTTGGTGTGCGTCTCTGAACTAGTAAAGAGCAGGATAATTCATCTCTTTTGTTGCTTTTAATTGCTGAGGTCTTCCAAGTTGGAAGATAATGGCTAAACTGACAAAGTCACAAATGATTGTTTAGATTTGAATATCCACAATGTCAAGCACAATCAATTTAATTGCAAAGTTCTTGTTTTTTTTAAAAAAAACTTCCTAACAATCAACACACCCTTATATTTTCTCATTCAAATAGAAACTTCCATGATGATACTTCATCACATTTGTCAACACTCTATGATGATGAAGAATAGTATGGAACAGAATTAGAGATATTGAACTAGAGCATAAATGTGTGTTATACCAGATAGAACCAAAAATACTATTGTGTGGAATTGAAGTAGAGGGACAAAATTTCCAGCCCCATTGATGAGAAGCAACTAAAGTTTTTGGTCCTTCTCTGCTCAACCTGCATATTTTGAGTTTTGGACTTAATTATAAGAGATGTCTTTGAAGAATTTGTTTAGAGATGACATTTTATAAAATATGCAATAGCTACCTCAAGTATTATCATTTGCACATTCTGGGAGGTCAAATTGGAAATATTGTGAATTGGGAGTGAATTGAAATTGATGTGCATTAACCGTAATGAGCTTTAAGAGTTGAGGCATCCTATATGCTCTAGGTCATTTTTTATATTTTCCTAACAAGAGGACTGGAAATTTCTTCGGGTCCTTGGTATATCTTTTCCATGGCCTGATATATAGAGCAATTGATGCTTGTCACTAAAGTCTACATAAAAAGAAAAATTCCACAACTGCTAAGTGTTGGATTTGTATTTAAATTTAAAGAGGAACTTTGTGAGGAAGGCTCCTTGCATTATCTTTATAAATAATAATTGCTTCAAAGGCAATGCCACAAACTACAATTGATTAAGATCAAGTATGGGGTCACATTGAAATCTGATCCATTTTTGGGCTACGATCATATGGCATACATATAGCATGTCACGATATGAATGCCATCCAACGGACATGGATGATACATGGTCAGGTTCAGACATCAATGTCTATTAGCAAGGAACGAAATGATAAATATGTATTGTGATGAAGTTGGCCATTTAATTTCAAGAAAGATGGTAACAGTCACTGGAGTGTTGAGAAAATGTCTCAATCTTCCTATTTCTATATTAGAATTAAATTTTTAATTGTCAAATTGTAATCATCCACCTTTAGTTGTCATGATTTCCCTCATGAATGTCTATAATTCACAGATGGTTGAAGAAATAAATAGATAAAAATCATCTCTTTTGTGTTGTAGCATTAGCATGATGACAATGATGTTAGAGTTGTCCTAGAAGAGCAATGTTAGAGAGGACTAATTTCTCTAATCTACGTACACAATTGTTAAATCTGAACCACACTTGTTTAGTTGATTGTGCAAATTTGCTATACACGTTTCTTATAATAAATCAGTTAGTACTTAAGATGTAGACTTTTTCCACAATATGCTTCCCTACTCTACACGTTTATTCCATTAGTTAAGTGTTAGGTTTCTGTTAGGATTAACAAGGCAGAAATAACAATTATGTCCAAATATAACTAATATCAGAAAATAATAAACCACACAGAATAGAACACAAGACACACAGATTTAACGTGGTTCACCCAATCCCTGGGCTACATCCACCAACAGTGAGTCCAATATTATTATTATCCAGTGATTACAACCTGATTACAATTCGTAATCCCTTACAGCCCAATTCTACCGCAAGTACTAAAATCATACATAATGAAAATCCCTAACCCTAAGCCATATTATACAATATTTTCCCACTTTAGGGTTAGAATGAGTTATAAGTAGTCGGCCCAAATAATGAAAAAGTAGTCGGCCTCAAAAAAAATTTCGGCGAGGTTGGGAGGAAAAGTGTACAGTACTTTCCTAGATAGTACTTTCCTAATTAGTCACCACAAGCTAACAATCTCCCACTTGGTGACTGATCAGTATCCACACTATACTAAAAAAACCTCCCACTTGGAGACTGATCCTGTAGCAATACCGCTACCCACATGAGGCTCCCACTGGATTGAACCACCTTGGACGCAGCTGTTCCTTTATTTTGTTCAGTCTAGAAGACCAACTGAAGCTAAACATGAGTTCAACTTTTCCCTTGTTACTACCTTTGTAAACATATCTGCTGGATTATCATCAGTATGAATCTTTTCCAGCCTTAACTATCCATCATCCAAAACTGATCGAATGAAATGGTACTGCAACTATATGTGTTTTGTCTTTGAGTGCAAAGCAGAATTCTTTGCAAGATGAATGGCACTTTGGCTATCTGTATGTAGAAAATTATCCTTTTGTGGATGTCCCAATTCTTCCATGAAAAATTGAAGCCATATCATCTCCTTGGCTGCCTTTGTAGCAGAAACATACTCTACCTCTATAGTGGATAAAGAAACCACCTTTTGTAGTCGAGAAATCCAACTCACTGCTATCCGACCAATAGTAGATATATAACCTATAGTACTCCGCCTGCTATCTATATCTCCTACCAAATCTGAGTCAACATAGCCTTGTACAGTAGTAGTAGAACCCCCAAAGTGTAAACACTTACTGGATGTGCCTCTCAAATATCTGAGAATCCATTTGACTGCATTCCAATGCTCAATACCAAGGTTACTCATATAATGGCTAACGACTCCCACTGCATGTGCAATATTTGGCCTAGTACATACCATAGCATACATTAAGCTCCCTACAGCTGAAGCATAAGGTACCTTAGATATTTTAGTCTCTTCTTCTGGTGTCTTGGGACACATATCCTTAGTCAATTTCAAATGACCAGGCAAAGGTGTGCTGACAGCTTTGGCATTTTCCATAGAGAAACGTTGCAACACCTTCTCAATATAATCAGCCTGAGATAGAGACAATGTCCTATTTTTCCTATCTCTATAAATTTTCATACCAAGGATTTGTTTTGCTGCCCCCAAATCCTTCATAGCAAAAGATTTTGCTAACTATTGTTTCAACCCCTTAATGTGATTCATGTTAGACCCAGCTACAAGCATATCATCAACATATAAACATAAAATAATGTAGCTGTCATCATCCAACCTCTTAAAATAAACACAATGGTCAGAATGACACCGACTATATCCATGCCCATTCATAAAAGTGTCAAATTTAATATACCATTGCCGAGGTGCTTGCTTCAAGCCATATAAACTTTTCTGCAATCTGCACACCAAATTCTCCTTACCCTTGACCTCAAATCCTTGTGGCTGAACCATATATATTTCTTCATCCAAATCACCATGAAGAAAGGCTATTTTAACATCACGCTATTCTAAATGCAAATCTTCAGTAGCCACAATACTTAAAACAGTACGAATAGAAGTCATTTTAACAACTGGAAAAAATATCTCATCAAAATCAATACCATGTTTCTGTGCAAATCCTTTTATGACTAATCTAGCTTTAAATCTTTTTGTACCTCCATCCTCTTCTTTTATCCTATAAACCCATTTATTCTGTAAAGCCCTTTTACCTGCAGGTAACTTACATAAATCCCATGTCTGATTTTTCAGCAAAGAGTCCATTTCATCTGTCATTGTAGACTCCCACTGAAGCTTTGTATCCACCTACACAGCTTCATTATAACATTCAGGTTCACCAGCATCTGTTAACAAAATAGAATACAAAGATGGAGAAAATATTTCTGGAGGTCTACCTAGCCTTGTTGACCGTCTAACACTCACTGGGGTGTGTGGTATTTGTTGTTGCTGTTGTTGCGGAGCATAAGGAACTACTGGAACATGAACTTGTGGAGTATCATCCAGTACTACATAGTCATTTTCTTTCTTCTCATGCTGCAGCAATAGATCTTTGTACAATACTTTCTCATTGAATATGACATCCCTGCTTCTTACAATTTTATGATTTTCAAAATCCCAAAGCCTATAACCAAATTCATCAATGCCATACCCAACAAATACACATTTCTTTGACTTAGCTTCTAGCTTGGTTCTATTTTCAGAATCTATAAGTGCAAAAGCTTCACAACCAAAGGTTTTGAGAAAAGAATAACTCACCTTCTTACCACTCCATGCTTCCTCTGGAATACCACAGTCCAAAGGAGTAGAGGGGCCTCTATTGATTAAATAAATAGCAGTGTTCACTACCTCTGCCCACATATTTTTGGGCAGCCTAGCATGCAACCTCATACTCCTTGCATGCTCCATTATTGTCCTATTCATGTGTTCAGCCACTCCATTTTCTTGTGGAGTCC
The DNA here is from genome assembly GCA_027943335.1 of Chamaecyparis obtusa. NCBI lineage: Eukaryota > Viridiplantae > Streptophyta > Pinopsida > Cupressales > Cupressaceae > Chamaecyparis > Chamaecyparis obtusa. The sequence continues at coordinate 91,890 of BSBK01001702.1, forward strand.
TTGGTATAGTTTTCTACCTACGAATACCATTAGAGGAACAATATTCTTCAAATTCTATGGTGCAATACTCACCACCATTATCAGATCTGAGACATTTTAACTTTTTAATAGTCTCATTCTCAACCAAGCATTTCCATTTCTTAAAAGTTTGAAATACATCAAATTTCTGTCTAATGAAATAAATCCATACTTTTCTTGTTGCATCATCTATAAATGTAACATAATACAAAGAGCCACCAAGGGAAGATACTTGAGCTGGTCCCCATACATCTGTATGCACAAGCTCTAATCTCTCATTTTTCTTTTCCTTCCCACTCTTCACAAAACTAACTCTCTTTTGTTTTCCATAAACACAACTTTCACAGAAATCTATATTGACACATTTCAAACCAGGTAAAAATTTCTTTGAATGAAGTAATTTCATACCTTTTTCACTCATGTGCCCGAGTCTATTATGCCACAGTGTTGTATCAAAATCTACAACAACAGTTTGATGTTCTTCCTGCTCAACTGCAGCCACTGTTCCTGAACATTTATTATCTTCTGAAACAATTAAAGTAGAAGGAATAGTATGACCTGTACAAAGATATAAGGTGCCTACTTTCACACCTTTTGCTACTACTAAGGAACCTTTTGAAACCTTCCAATTTTTGTCATTAAAAGTAACTGTGCAACCCTCATCACCCAGTTGCCCTGCTGAAATTAAATTCCTACTCAGCCTTAGAACATGTCTTACCTCTTGTAGTAGCCAATGATTCCCATTCTGTAACTTAATCTTAATTTTTCCCTTTCCAACAATCTAACAGGGTTCATTATCTCCCAAATAAACTAGCCCAAAATCCCCTTGGACATAATCAACAAAATAACTTCTATGGGGTGTAGCATGAAATGAAGCCCCAGAATCTAAAACCCATGAATCATCAATACTTTCTAAGGACAAGAGCAAAGCATCCTCCTCGGATTTGTTACTTACCACATTTGCCTCCTTGTTTCCATCATTTTTGTCTCCTTAATCTTTCTTCTGAGACCAACAATCTTTCTTCTTATGACCTGGTTTTCCACAGTACCAGCAATCATTTGGCCCTTTAGATTTAGACCTCTTTCCCTTTGATTTTCCTCTTGATTTCTCATGATTTCCAGAGTTGTTTTCTCTATCTCTTGTTCTGCCTCTGCTTTCTGTGTTCAATACACTACCCGATGTGGATGCCCCTGAGCTTTTCCTATGAATTTCCTCACTCAATATAACACCAATAACATCATCATACTTTAGGGTATTAGAACCAGAAATAGAATTACTAACAGCCATTACCAAGCCATTCCAGCTTTCTGGCAAAGAACACAAAATCAAGAGAGCCCTAACCTTTTCATCAAAAGTAATTTTAACTGAGGTTAATTGACTTGTAACTGTATTAAACTCATTCAAATGATCAGTAACTGATCCACCTTCTACCATTTTCATATTAAATAAACACTTCATAAGAAATACCTTGTTTGAAGCTGAAGGCTTTTCATACAACTTCGCTAGGGTTTCCATTAGATCTTTAGCTGTCTTTGCTTCAGTAATATTGAATGCCACCAATTGTGCCAGGCATAGATGAATACTCCCCAGTGCTTTCCTATCCAAAATATCCCAATCATCCTGAGACATTGATTACTCTTTCTTGGCTACTCCCTCTAATGGCCACCATAGATCCTTCTGATAGAGATAATCCTCCATTTGCATCTTCCATAACTGGAAGTTCTACCCATTAAACTTATCAACCTTCAGCCTGCCCTCGTCTGCCATTTCTCCCACTTAACCGAGAGACTCTCCCACTAACTCGTGAGACCTACTTCAGAGAATAGATGAAAGAATGAACGAAATAACCTCGCTCCGATACCACTTGTTAGGATTAACAAGGTAGAAATAACAATTATGTGCAAATATAACTAATATTAGAAAATAATAAACCACATAGAATAGAACACAAGACACACAGATTTAACGTGGTTCACCCAATCCCTGGGCTACGTCCACCAACAGCGAGTTCAATATTATTATTATCCATTGATTACAACCTGATTACAATCCGTAATCCCTTATAGCCCAATTCTACCGCAAGTACTAAAATCATACATAATGAAAATCCCTAACCCTAAGCCATATTATACAATATTTTCCCACTTTAGGGTTAGAATGAGTTATAAGTAGTTGGCCCAAATAACCGAAAAGTAGTCGGCCTCAAAAAAAAATTTGGTGAGGTTGGGAGGAAAAGTGTACAGTACTTTCTTGATTAGTCACCACAAGCTAACAATTTCTTTTGAAGTATGCTTCTGAATATGTTATGAGCACCCCTCTATAAATTAGAGGCAAAGTAATCAGTCTAGGATCAATAAAAATCTTCTCTTTTGTGCTGTAGCATGATAATGTTAAATAAATATGTGTTTTCATAGTAGCAGAAAATTGTATGTTGTTAATTTTATTTTCCTGTTTATCTTTTTGTACTAATAGAAGTGAATATGAGTGAGGTTTTGATGCATGGTAGAGTGTGCAGGTCTGTGTGTAGTGCACAACAGAGGAAAACTGCAATTTGGCACTGGTGTATAATATATATGACTGGCGCATGATCTTCATTTGATTTAAAATGACAATACCTTAATATCATGCTGGCTGGAGTAATCAGACCACCTGTGCATAGAGCTTCATCCATGATCGCTGCTATGGAAGCTTGTAGCTGTAGTCTGATTCAGAAAATAGAACTGAAAGTTTTAAAGGTCAAGAAACTTCTAAACATACACTGGTGAAAATTGGTTCTTGTAATTATAATTACATTCATTGAGTGTAGAGTTGGAATTAATTAAATCAAATGAGACATATTCATTGAGAAGAGTTGTCAGATCTTCCTAATCTGAAGGTTGTCAGATCTTCCCATTATACTTTATTCTGTTATATATTCCATCTCCCATATCAGCTAGCTCTCCAGTATTAGAGATTGTAAGGTTGTAGTCTGGGAGGGGGCATTACACAATGGCTCAAAGCATAATACAACTCAGAGGAAACATGTATATGATTGATACAATCTCTTCTGCTTAATGATGATGAAATTTTCCATCTAACATATTTATCAATGTGGAAGAAGCACTGAGATTGTGGAAGTCCTAGACAAATGTTAAGAAAAACTGGTAGGACACGGGTATAAGGAATATGACATCCACAGAAGTGTTATTACAACATTCATCACATATTCATGAAATGTTTGATTACTATTGGTAATCCTACTAGTAAATAAATCAATGACAATCAAAAATTCTGTGGAACACTATATCTTATACACCAACAACAATAATTTAAAATAGTAACTATATACATAAGTGCTCACATGTGAGATCTCCAAGTGCTCAATGAGGAAAAATGTCATCTCTTAGTTATAATACAAATGCTGAGCTAGAATGAAGATATATATATATATATATATATATATATATATATATATATATATATATATATATATATATATATATATATATATATATATATATATATATATATATATATATATATATATATATATATATATATATATATATATATATTATTGAATCGGAACAGGGGACATTACATAAAGGGATAATGTAGTTTCCTAGAAATTTCATTGATTTTTTGATGTGGTAATTTCGATGCTGAAACCCATGAAGCCCTATAAATTATAATTAAAGCAATCAATATGCCATGAAGTAATCCAAGTCTATAATGAAGGCAAAAATATTAATGTCAAAATCTATAAAGCCTTGGAATGAAGAAATATGTGTAATCTAGCAGTCTAATTCTAGATTGAAGAAAACAATCTAATGTCAAAACTCTGAAGGTACTGGAGTGATGAGAAATAAATGATATGTAGCAATCTAGGTATATAAGGAAGAAAAGAAACATGTCATGCAGCAACAAATATTTGAATTCTTTCTTTTAATATCAAGTGTCAGGTCTCAAAGAGGAAACCCCTACACTAGACCTCCTGCATTAGGCATCCAGATTATTTCATGGAAACCTCAAGTCTACAAATGTTCTTATGGGAGAGGATTTTGAAACTTGCATTACAGATTATGGTGTTACAATTTTTGACATTGAGCAACATGAGGACTCTGCTCTCTTACATTAGAAGGCCCTAGAATGCATGAAGTCTAGCAAGAACATGGGACAAAAATAAGATGTCTTCAACTTTGAAGTATTGTTGATGGAGCTTCTTACTGGAAAATACCATTGCAGTCCTTCCTCAATGGATAATCCATGGATCTAAAGAGATGGGTTCACTCTATAAGGGAAGAAGAACTCGTAGTAGGGGTTAATATCGATGGATATGTTTCTGCCAATGAAAACTCTAAGGGCAGAGAGAGCCTTCTTCTAAACATATCAATGGCACGTGTAGCTACATCTCCAAAGTGAAGGTCAACCATGAGACAATTCCTCAGGGTGATTGAAGAGGTAAAGGAAACACTAGTAGTTTCTTCTTAAAGCAAGGAATCACCAAGATGGTACGAGAGAAATAGGGCTCAATGCCTTAAAGGAATGCCACATATCGAGATTAACTTATAACTAGCCAACTCATTGAACTTATGTTTTCAACTTTCAGTTGAATTTACTAAGGCCATATGTGTTAAATATTGTAGATTGCCTTTTATGTCTTTCTGAGATATATCATCTAAATGGACCAGAATAGATCAATTAGAGATCATGTAATGTAGCTTTAATATGATGAGTAGAAATCACCATCTAGTTTATTTTATGGTGTTTTATGAATTTATTATTTATATACAGGATTGTTTGATAAGAAACATTAACAGTATCATCCACTAGATATGGAAAGTATGGATTTATACATAGTTTTACTTGATTCACATAGTTTGTTATAAATCTTGTGTGTTCTTTCCCTTGTATTCTATATACAAAATTAGAGAGTGACATTTTTTATATCATATTGCACTACTTCAGGAACCGGCTGAATATTCTAATTTTTTAATAGTGACTTACTGATTTCAAAATAACTAATACTGTAAACTGCCTAAAAGTAGTCTATAGTTTTGTGGGATAATTCAAATTAGTTATCTTGCTTGTGGAAATAGAGTATATAAATTTTTTGCCCTGTGCAGAACTATGAAGTGTGCTTACTTTTTCTACTATAAAGTGTGCTTACTTTTCCTACACTACAGCTATAAAGTGCTCAACATGTACTTTGAGTTAAAGCTCGCAAGAAAATGTTACTTGTCAAATACTCTGCTACTAATTTAAACAAAAAAAGGAAAAAAGGGAAGCATATGCAATTACAGAGTCAAACAAAATTAATCTTAAATTAATCTTACTACTAATGTAACATAGATAATCTCAAAATGGAAAAAAACAAAGAATTAAATTGTGCATCATCTAAGTCAGTAGATCTCACAGAATGATGATTCCTTTAGCACAGACAACATAAAAGCATTAAAAAATTGTATTTGTTGTAAAAAAAAAAGTTGTATTTAACACTTACAATTTTAATGAAGAATAGATCTTGGGTATTTTAGTCTTCATGCAGAGCAATTCTAGGTAAGACATTTTTTTTTAAAGAATCCAATTTAAAAAATAAGCAATTTTTTAAGGAAGATTTTTCATTTCAGTAAGGATAGGAAAATTAAAGAGAAAATTTGTGATTTGAAATGTTTGAGAAGAAAAGAGACATAAATGTCATACGCCATAACATAATCTACCATGACTTGTATGTACTAACTTGTGATTCCTGTGTAATTAAGAGCAGTTAATTCTTTTAAAATTAACAAAGGCAATAGACCTACATTGAAAAAACACATAATAAAAATCATGGTCAAATTGGGGGATGACAAAATGAAAATGAGTTATCAATTATATGTTAGTTTAAACAGAGATTCCTTGTATATCAAAATGGGTAAAATGTCATTAAAAGAGAGACTACACTAATAGGCTTCTGGTTTGAAATCTCATTAAGGATTTTCCAATAAAATTATGTGGGTGACCATGTTCTTTTAAAAAAAAGTTGAGCTAGCAAGAACTGTGAATTTTAAAAAATGTACGCACAAAATCTATCTTAATATTAGACTACATGAATTTGTTATGTCAAATAAATAGTAGGCACTTGTATCAAAACACTCATAGAAGCTACATTACATTGGCAATATGTAGGCAAGTAGAGTCTGAAAGATGAAAGATATTGAGTTCACCTCCTATTAGAAGTCCTCGCTGAAAAACTTCCTGAATTTGACATGGTGATAAATTTGTCCTGGTTTGAAAAATGAATTAGGATGAGCAGAAGCTTGAATGATGAGAAAATGACAAAAAAGGTCTAATGAGACTAGAAAACATACTTTTGGAGCAAATTCTTGACATGGGTTCCCAATGAAAATTCTCATCACAGAGGCATCTCATTCCCTCAGATTTTGGATCTCTCGTGCACTATGAATTTGGACCACATCTTTGAGAATTATGACAAGCTGATTATCAAGATTAGAAAAATATTAATACAATCATGGACAAGTTTAGAAATAATTTTGAGACCATTGAGATAACTTTGGCCCAAATTTGATTTAATCAATCCAACAAAGGAGGCTTGTTAACAATAATATATTCCATACCATTAGGAATTGAGCAGTTTAAAAAAAAAATGAATTCCCATCCATAATAGTCTTAGATCTACAAAAGCCACATGAACCTTGTACTATTTCTTGACACCAAACCCCATCTATAGATTTCCAATTTAGGGCTCTTGGAGCAAAAATATTAGGGTCTCTAAGCACACACATATTAATGACAAAAATCATCTATTAAAGAAAAAACCATATTTTAAATGACTGGCAATGATCCCCCAACCTTATGCAAAATACCCAGATCTAAAGACTTTAGTGGTAACTCAGGAAGTACAAACCAGATATGTTGGAGGGACAAAATGCCCTGAACAGGATAAAAATGAGGCTTCCATGGATAGGCCAATAATAGACTCATCCCAACCAAGAAGAAAGTATTCTTTAAAGCATATTCTCTATATTTAAATGAATTAAAAAAATAACCACAAGAATAGAGGAAGAAATAACCTGGCAGTACAGAGTTCCAAACATCTTAAAATGGATCTGTTTGTGAAGTCTAGAAAGAAAATGATTCTCTCCCAAAACCTTAATGAAGATTGTGTATTTATAGAGATCTTTCACCTTTGTATTCAATGGATCCATGTGTGTATCGAGAAACAAAACAAAAAACCAAACTTTATTTGAAATAAATGAATTTCTGTCCCAAACGACCTCTGTAGGAATTCTCTTTTCTCCTAAAGCTTTTTCCCCCAACCCACTATTCCCATTCTTATTCCCTAGATTCATCTACGAAGACTTAGGTTAAAGTTCACCAATTTATTATTCTGCCCTAAAGGGATGAAATTAGGATTATCAACTCTTCTTTTACCCCCTTTTAACCTCACAATATCACTGCTCTTACTCCAACCAAATCTGGATCTCCACCATGGCCATGATTTAAAAACCCCTCTGAAAAAATTGACATGTAGGGAAAAAGGTACAAATAATCAGAAGCAGAGCCTTTTCTACCTAGGGGCCCTTTTCAAAAATCCATGAAGGGATATGGTCAGATTCCTATTTACCACAAATCTCAATAAACTTTTTATCGTATATCTTTCTTGGCGGGATGAAATTAGTTTCCCGCTCCAAACATATCATTATGTCTCTTTAGAGATGAAAATTAAAATAAAAGTTAATAAGATAAATAAAAAATAAAAGTGAAGACAAATTTAAGACAATAATAAATTTTTGTCTTAAATAATCGTCTTAAAACACCTCACTTTGTAGTAGTGGTAAAATGCAACTGTTGATGGTAGTGGTAAACCTGCTTATTTGACTGAATCAATCAAACTAATTGGAAACACTTATGTTACCACCTGTGATGGTACTTGAGACAATGTGGATATAAATCTAGAGTAACATTTAATTGAGGACTTTTTCACTTTCATTGATGAAGCTTATAAGCAGGAGGAAAGTGGTGATTTGGTGCAATTTTTTGCATGAAGATCAAGATGGTAACCTTTTGTTTCTCAGTTCTTTGTAGTATACAATTCTATGATATTATCAAATGTTATTATAAAGGAGTACTAATAATCATTCATTTAGTCATTTTTCTTTGGATGACTAATTATTTAGTCATTTATTTAATCATATTTATATTTAGTCATTTATTTACCCGATGACCAAATTGGTCATTTATTTAGTCATTTATATTTGTAGAACATGATCAGTTTTAGTCACGTGACTAAAAGTTTTAGTCACCTGGTCATTTATTTGCTAAATTCTACTAGTGTTAGTACCGTCTACGGTGTTGGAATCATGATTTAGATACCTAACTACTTGAATTGATTTAGGAAGGTTAGGAATCATTCTAATTGGTTTAGGAAAGGACTTTTCAACACTCTGCATATCCAGTATATAGAGTTTTTCTTATCAACCTGTTTCACCCTTCCGAAGTAGAAAGCTGAAATAGGGGGGGCATAAGGGGCTCTATACACTTCTCAAATTATCATATAGTAAGCTTTAGGTGATTTATGGATTTCCATTAACCTTGTGTGTTGCAGGTTCTAACAATTTTCTACAAGATCTTTACATTGAGGACTTAGCTATATCCTTTTTATTTACTATGATGTTTTCTTACTTTAGCTTGCATATTCACGTAGTGTCATATCTAAAATAAAGTGGGGGCCAAATATATCATCTTAAAATGGAAGCAGTTCCATCTTGATAGGTTTAGCACCCTCTTTTAGTACATTTATCATGATAGACTTGCATTTAGGATGCATTTTGCACTTATCTTCTTCATTCTAGGTGAAATTAGGGTTAGGATCCCGAGGATTCTCCTAAATTTCCCTCTTTTATGGCTCTATTTTCTAGGTAGGACTTAGAAATACATCCTCCTATCCTTCATCATAGTTATCATAGGATTTTATGCTTATCCCTGGCATTCTATCCTAATCTGATATCATTTCTAGGTCTCTGGGCATCCTCGGGACCTCCTATCTTGATTCTGATTGGATCTGGGCACATGGTCAAATTCAAGGTTGATCCTGACTAGGTTAGGATCAAGGTCAAAGATAACTAGGTTAGGTCCAACCTTAATTTTTCCCCCCTCATTCAAATTTCTAGAATTCTTGATTTTCAAGCATCGGGCTTTCGGGATATTTATTTTCCCGCCTCTAGGTTGGCCATTTCAGGTTTTGAGATGGTAAATCCTTTAATTGCATTTAGTCTAGGTATATTTTCTAAAGTTTAGGACCTAATTTGGATTTAATTCTCCAAGGTGGCCCATCTTGAGGATTGTGCCCTAGTTCACTATAAAAGGAGGCCTTCCTCTCTCATTTTCACATCAATTTTTTCAAGCTCAAGCACTCCCAAGAAAGGTGATTGATCCAACATCCATTATCCACATCTCTCCATCAAGTTTTGTGAGCAAGAAGGTTTCAAGAAAGCAAGGAATGGTGAAGATGTAAGATAGAAAGATGATGATATAGGAGATCAAACCATTGTGGACATCAAGCATCTTTTGTGAACACATATTTGGAGCAAGAGAGATCTTTTCTTCCTTGATCCACCATCATCAACTTTCAAGCATTCAAAGATTTAATCATGGGGTAACAATTATGGATTGTGAGTTTGGTAGAAGTACTTTAGCCTTAGGGGCTTGCTATGCTTTTCTATCTCATTCAAATCTATGCATTGTTATTTCATACACATTCATGCTAGGGTTTTGATCTAGACGATGAGATCTTGGCATTGCACTTTCAATACATACAAACACGCATTCTATTTCAATCGGCTATTCGTGGATGTGGAGACCACCAAAATGGGGGTTTGACTAAGGCAAAACCATATATAGCCACCCCAAAAAACCCCTTTTTCAAATATCTACAGTCATTGTTTTAGGAATCAGAGGATAGATTTGAGTACCCTTTTCGTCAAACTTCTAGGATCTGCGAACAAAATCAAAATCAGGCTTCAGAACAAAAATGTGGTATTTGACCTTTTATGAGGGTCAAACTTGACCTACTAGTAGAAAGATGAAACTTTTTTGGGTTTTCTCTATCTTGGCTTTCTGATCTTAGATCTAGTTGCAGAATCTTCCAAAACCTCATACAGACTTCAGAAAATAGGCATTTCCAAATCAATTTCATAATGAGGTATGTATCTTGACCTAATTAATTTTCAAGTATTTCCAGATTTACTCATGCTATGCCAATTCCAATTTCAATTCAAATGAATAAGTGTTGAATGTTAGGTACATTGCTAAGCTTCCATTTTCCACCTATTCATTTTGGTGAACCCGAAACAATGAAGTATAAGATTTACGTTGGTCTCACCAAAATGTATAGGATAAAATATGGATGGGGTCCTAGAATAATGGTTTGTAGATAAAAGAGACCCCAAAACCAATATTTTACACTTACATTTGAATTGTATTGATATGGAAAGTAAATGTAAATGACTAATGTTGAAATGAAGAGATAAAGGTACTTACCTCTGAAAAAGAACCTGCTGAAAACTCTGTCAAACAATCTCAGAAACTATTGATTTCCTAAACCTTGAGCCAAAACTATGAGATCTACAAAACCCAGAAATATTTTCCAATTTTGAGGGAGGTCGAGTTTGACCCTCATAAAAGGTCAAATACTACATTTTTTGTTTAAAGGTCAATTTTGACTTTGTTCGTAGATCCTGGAAGTTTGCTGAAAAGGGTATCCAAATATGCTCTTAGATCTAAAATTTTGCACCTGTACTTGTAATAAAAAGAGGGTTTTTGTTGTTTGTTTGAGGGGTTTGCCTTGGTCAAACCCCAGTTTGGAATTAACCTTAATATTGAAATTGAAATGGAGAATGCTAGCAACTAGTAGAAGTAGATCTAACAATGTGTTGGTTTCCTTTTCTTTCTACTTGCCGGTTTACACTATGATTGACAAATTAATGTCACTAACTCTGTCACCACTCCAAAGTCTACAAGGAAAAGGGCCAATTAACAAGGATCAAAGAGATCCTCCTACACTTTGAGCCTAGGTGCTTAGGCGGGTGTACCTTTGACTCACTTCTTCAAAGGAGTCACAAAATGTTATACAACTATACCCTTTACTAACTGGTTTAAAGATTTATCATTTAAATGTGTGGTGGATGATGATGAACTACTTCTAGAGAATGGATTAGTGCCTTAACCTAAGGCATAGAGTCACCTAATAACATATATCAACTAAAAATCTTAAATCAAATATTCCTGAATTCAGGATAAGCGCTTTGCCTATTATCCCCCTCACTCTCAAACCTAATCATCAAATTCCTACCCAACCATGAACTCACTGAAATCACCTTAAAGACTTTAATCCTAACTTTGTTAGGAACTCAAAGATAACTCCACAATACTCTTTGTTTACCATATGCTAACTCACTTTGTGATTTTAACATATATGAGCCCAAGATCAAAATAAGAAGACAAACAATAATTTGAGATTGGAAGCCAAGTATATTCTCATTAAAATTTATAGAATCAATACATTACCAGAGCAACAAAATGCTAGGACAAAGACCTAAAATCCAAGCTCTCCTTGTTCAGTCTTTTACATTTATTTTCAACATAACATCAACAACAACAATACAAACTACTTCTACAATATATACCACAAGTCATCTTGGAATCCCAAAAAGTTCAGGACGCAACAAGCTACAGATGACTGAGGCAAGGGCTAGGGTTTCAACAATGAAACAATTCAGATTCAATCAAAATTTACAACATGGGAGGAAAACCAAGTAACCTGGAGAAAGTAGATCCTAGAAAGATCTCCATTTATGATAATTCCTCTGACTTGTGTATTGAAGATCATGAATTTTCCAAGCTCATTAATCTGATTGTCCACCTGCAACACACCTCTAGCAACTCTTTCATGGTACAAACCCACCTTTTTTAATGTAAAAACTCTCTGCAATCAATCATTAAACTCCCTAGACCACTCTGCAACAGTCGATGAAATCAAATCAACCAGATCCAGCTACCCAAGCATTAAAATCAGTCCTTTAGTCATTGGGAAACCTTTTAAAAATTTGAATTTGGGAGAAATGGCTATATCATGGTGCGATACAGTGAATCAATGGTTAACATTTAAATCTAGGCTCACTTTAAAATATGACCGTCAGATCCTCTCACTTTCCCAAGTTTCTCAAGTTAATTCAAATGAGAACACTGGTTTATATTTATGCCTTGGTCATAAGATCATGCATATATCTTTATTAACCCTATTTACCTTAGCAATTCAATGATTGCAGTCAAGAAGACCTAGGCCCACCTGGATCCACGTGGCAACAAACCATTCATCACTTACATAATGAATCAGCAACAAAGGACCCACCAAGTAGTCCCCATCTCTAAGATTAGATCAACGGTTGTCGCTATACTGTGACCTTTAAAAATCATGCATCTTTGCCCAACGGTGTAAGGACAAACACAAGATCCATCTGAACATTAATCATGCCTGAAGGCCCAAAACACTAGCCCCACTAACAAATGCCAAGTCACCCTTCCAGCAACCAATCAAAACTCAACAAATCTACAACACCTGGCACCCAATATGACCTGGCAATTCAGACCCACCAGTTAGTAGCCACTACCTTGTGGAAAATTAGACGATGGTTGCTATACCGCTGACCTTAAACTTCAAGCATCTTATCATAGTAGTGTAACGAAAACCACAAGACCACATTGCACTTTAACCACCCAAAAAAATGGCCCCACTAACAACATCCCTGTCACTGGCCTGCAACCAATGAAAAGTCACCATTCATGCACACCTAGCAATGGACCCACTCAAGTTGGCATGAATAGGATGGAAGATCGGATGGCCAGTGCATGATCTCAAGGGGGAAGAATATTCCATGAGATCATGTGACCACCATAGGATTAAAAGCAAGCAAAGATACTGGGCCCATCGGGACAGATGGCACCTTGTCACTAAATCACATGTCAGAACTTCTAATAGCAAATAGTCTTGTGAAACAATGACAGCCACACAAAATTAAAAGGTCACCACTTAGGAAAAATTTAACAGGAAACTTAGGCTTTGATAGGAAAATTAAAAGGGGGTCTAATAAAGTAAGCTAATGACACAACATGCAAAGTGGTCATAATGAATTTGGCACATGGGTAATTGGGACCAAAGTGACCAAAAAAGTAACAAGGAAATAGAATCTGGCCAAGACAAACTAGGGTTTTTCTCCCAACACCTAAATATTTGAAAATTTGAACTAGGGTTTGAGGGCCAGGGTAGAGAAAGCCATTTGCAGAGACCAGGGAAAAACATTGCAAGGACTAGAGAAAATTTTACATATCCATGAAAAATATTTCAGGTGCTAACAGTGGCTCTGTCTGGGGATGATGGGTAACTTGTGCCCATGCAAGAATGCAAAATTTTTGGGAGAGCAGACCACCTTCAGGAAAACAAAAATAGGGAGCACCAAGACAAAACCCTACAAACTGAGATGAAAAGAACAGGAAGGAAACACACCACTATAAAAAATGTAAAACATATACAGACCTAACTACTATTCATGGAAAGATAAATACCTTCAATTGAAGCATTTCTTCAAGAATTATCCATGAATTGGCAATTCCTAAACATCACCATTTAGTTCTTTCACAATGTAAGAATCATGGCCCCATTTTTCATGAAGTAGATATGGCCCCAACCAGATTGGATCAAATTTTCCATGTTTTCCTTTGTCCTCCAATCTAGCATTCCAGATCAATACCAAGTCATTTGGCTCAAATTTCCTTTCAACAGTTCTTTTATCATATAGATTTTTGACTTGTAACTACAACCTGGCATTTCTTAAGGTTGATTCTCTTCTAGTTTCATCTAACCTGATGAGATCATCAATTCTTAACTGCATTTCATCATCTATATCATCATCATATAACTAAAAAAACTTATACATTTCCAATAAGTTGTTCTAAGGCATCCTTGCATGTATCCCATATACTAAGTTAAATGGTGCACAACCAATTGCTTTCTTCACAGTCACCCTATCAGCCCATACAGCTAATGGTAACTTTGAACTCCATGCTCTTTTATTCTTATCAAGGATCCTCTTGAGGATTTTCTTTAATCTCTTATTTGTTGATTATGCCTATCCATTTCCCTGTGGATGATAGGGTGAGGAGTGTGACATCTGGATTCCTAGACCTTTGCAAAAATCTTTGTACTCAGTAAACCTGAAACACATTGCATTATCACTAATAATCCTCTCAGGGCAACCAAACCTTGTAACAATATTATTCAATAAGAAATCAGTCACCACCTTACTAGTTGTATTCCTTGTAGGGATAGCTTCTACCCACTTAGTAAAATAATCAGTAGCAACTAATATCCAAGAGTGTCCTCCAGTAGACTTGTTTGGTATTTCCCCTATGAAATATATTCTCCACTACTGGAAAGGAGCCTGCATCTAAACTGGCCTCAAGGGCACATTACCTAAAAAATTAAGCTTAGTAGAGAATCTCTGACAAGCATCACACCTCCTTACCAATTTCTCTGCATCCTTGAAGATTGTGGGCCACCAAAATCCTGTTCTCAAGATTTTTTGAGCAGTAGTTTTACCCATGTAATGTCCTCCACAAACTCCCTCATGCATTTCTTTTAACAACTTGTTAGCTTGATTCTCATCAACACATTTTAAAAGTATGCAATCCAAATATTTTCTATATAATTTGCATTTTACAATCACATACTTGATGTCCTATAGCTTTAATGTCCACTTCTTATTATCATCCATTCGTGCTGGACATTTCATATTTCTTAAGTAGAAGATAATATCCTGATACCAAATGTGATCATCCATATCACAAGTGTAATCAATCTCATTCTGGTTTATCTAATTTTCATCAAGATTGGATTGAGCCATCAGTTTTTCTAATCCTTGTCCTCTGACCAACTTGGTAATCTGGATATCAATATTTCATTCTTGAATTCTATTTATCCATCTGCATCTCCTTCCAGATGCCTCTTGTTGTGAAAAGATATCCTTTACTACAACACTTGGTACAAAAGCAATCACAATTGCTCCCATCAAATAGCCCCTAAAAGCCTTGATAGCCTTCACTAGTACATATGCTTGTTTTTCATTGATATCATATTTTAGTTCAGCAGCCTACAAAGATTTACTAAAGAATGCAATAGGCTGCTCATAACCCTCATTATTTTTCTGCAACAAAACTGCAACAATAGTATGAAAAGATGAAAAAGAAAAGATATGCATTGGGATATTGTAATCAGGTGCCTTGAGCATAGGTGCATCTTTGATAGCCTACTTGATATTCTTGAAAGCTTCATCAGGCTCACCTTCCCACTTGATCTCAGATCCTTTCTTCAACATCTTAGATATTGGCCTAGTAACTTCAGCAAAATTTGTAACAAATCTTCTCAAGAAATTCACCTGACCAAAGAAATATTGAATTCCTTTAACATTTTTTGGTCTTTGAATCTTATCAATGGTTGCCACCCTCTTTGGATCAATTCTAACTCCTTTCTTTCCAACTAGGTGGCCAAGCAACTTACCCTCAGTGACACCAAATGCACATTTCCTTGGATTTAATGAAATGCCATATTCCAAAGCCCTCACAAATATTTTTTCTAGATGAGTACAATGGTCTTCTTCCTTCTTGGAATAAGCAGTTAAATCATCTTGGTAGACAACAAGGAAATCATCTATGAAATCTGAAAAGGTAACATCCATCACCCTCTGAAAAGTTGCACCAGCATTTGTGAGACCAAAAGGCATTCTCACATAAACATATGTCCCCCAAGGTGTAGTGAAGGCTGTCTTAAATTGTTCTAATTCTTTTACAATTACTTGATATAACCAAAGAAACCATCCAGCATAGACATTAATTTAGATCTGGTCACTCTCTGTAGCATAGCCTCCATATTAGGCAGATAATAGTTATCCTTCAATGAACTGATATTCAAATTTCTGAAATCCACACAAAGTCTGATGTCTCCATTTTTCTTCCTGAGAGGGACCAAATTTGAAACCCAAGAAGAATGCCTAATGGGCTTGATAATTCCAATATCTCTTAGCTTCATTAATTCTTCTTGCATCTTAGGTGCCAAAGTAGGATTTATAGGCCTCTATTTTTTCCTAAAGGGTTTGGCATCTTCTTTCAAAGGAATAACATGCTGGAACAAGTCTTCTCTATAAACCTTTAGGTCATCATATGACCATGCAAAAACATGCCTAAATTTTCTTAGTAATTCAACCAATGACTTCCTCACTTTATGAGACAAACCCCTACCAATGTACACCTTCTTAGGTGCCTCTTGTGTTCCAAGATTTATCTCTTCCAAATCCATTTGGACTTCTCTTTTAATATCCTTTTGAACCCTGTCTTGATTATCAAATATAGTTTCTAGAACAACAAGTCCCTTAGGAACCTTGTTAGTTTTAAGTTGAATGACTTCATTACCAAGGACAACCTCCTTTCCCTTTGTAGTCTCAACCAAGGCTGAAAAATCTAATTCCTAGCCATGATACTAATCTTCACAATTCAAAAATCTCAAGATATCCTAGTCATCTTCAAAAACTTGCCAATTCTCAACATTGTTTGGTATACTAGGCCTAGTCTGAATTTCAACTTTAGAGAGGCTAGTAAAAGTAATATCGTTGGGATTGATTGCAATATTGGCTAACAAATCAGCCATCTTGTTATTACTTCTATCCTTCAACTCAATATTGAAGGCATCAAAACACTCAATCAAATCCCAAATAGCATTTCTGTATTGCTTCAACCTTTTGTTCTTGGAAGCATATACTAATCTTATTTGGGACACCACTAATTCAGAATCCCCAATAACTTTTATACATTTAATTCCATGCTTGTGTCCCAATGTTAGTCCTAACAACAATGCTTCATACTCTGCTATATTATTGGTACAAAAGAAATTCAATGTGAAAGAGAACTTGTAAGTGTTTCCATCAGGGGAAATGAGTAGAATATCTACTCCCGCTCCATCTTTGTAGCTAGCACCATCAAAGTACATCACCCACAAATCACCCTTCATAGAGATAGAACCAATCTCTTCAACAATACAATGTAATGCAGGATCCTTTTCAAGTACATTGACCTCAGCTCTGAAAGCATTGACATTAGTATCTACAAAGCAGGTAACCTCATTATCAATATTCTTTTCAATCATATAGGTGACCCTCGGTTCTCTTTCAATCCTAACAAACTGATCATCAATCTTGAAAGTTGCAGAAGAAAGATCACACTGCAAACACCCACCCATGGAAGCACTCCATTTCCTTGATAATAGCATACCATAATGGGGTGGAATGTCTACCACCAAGACACTCATAGTCAACTCTTTCTTTGGATAGGCTGCCAATCTGTATGGCATTGCATTTATAGTTCTAATGATTGGTACCTCCCTCTGATCCATTGCACAACATCTGCCTTGATTTGTATCAACTTTGAGACCTAACTTTTCCATAATTTTGAAAGGCATGACAGTATTGGAGGCACTAGAATTAATCATACAATTTCTCAACTTCATCCCATTCACAATGATACTCAGAAAGAATGGGTCTATATTTTCAAGGCTAGCATTGACAAAATTATCCAAATAAATAGGTGGTATGTGAGATACCAATCCTTGGACCTCCACTTCTTTCAAAACTTTATCCTGAGGTTCATTGCATGTAAAATCATTATTATGAACATTATCTACCCATGTAATAGCCCTATCCTTATGTTTAGGGATCCTCAATAATTTTGACAATGGAACCTTGACAGTTATCTGAGACAACACAACCGACATATCAACAAGAGCAGAGGGAGGGAACTCAATCTATTCTACCTTAGTGTCCTTTTGTTTATTTGATACATTGGTTGTAGCTATGACCTTTACCTTTTCAACTCTAGCCATTGTGCCAACTGGCTATTTCACTTCACTCTGATGATTCTTGTCTTGAACAGTAGGAATCTTTTTAGCTCCAACTCCCCTAGGTTCCCACTTCTTACCTTTTACATTTTTGAACCTCACTGAAGGATCATCCTTTTATCTATTTCCACTGAGCTCCCCAGAGTTGGTGTTCTTCATAAACATTCCTTCAGCTTTCCCATTTGTATCTCTTGCCACCATGCCTCTAGTTTGCACTTGGGCTATCATTTCTACAGTAATTCTATCCATTTCTTCCTTTGAAGGTCTTCTTAAATTTACTATTTCTGAGGAAGAAATCATGTTACATGTCTTTTCATCAATGTCATCATTATCAAGAAAAAACCTCCTGATGGAAAAGTGCCCTATCATGTCTTTTCAAACACACATCTGCTTCTTCATCAATATCAGAATCATCTTCATATTCCAAATATGAAGTTTCCATGTTGCATCTAATATCATCATGATTTTCTTCTTCATCTAACTGCTCATTGTTATCATCTTGATATGCCGACATGGACTGTGCAACCACACAATGCTTTGCAGAATGAGGGGACTGACATGCTATACACCATGGTGTATCTTCTACAACATTTATAGAGGATTTTTGCAAAGGATCAGGGAGAACTCTATCATTATTTCCTCTTGCAGTAGGGAAATAGGCTTGCCATCCTTCCATTGGGTGTTGTAGGGATAATTCTGCAGTCTATTCTGCCTATTAAAATTGTTGTTGAATTGAGGCTTTTCATTGGCAGGAGCATTATTAATTCTATTAGCAGGTGTTTTTAAATCCTTCAATGCATTCAAAATATTATCCAATTTATCTTCCTCTTTTTTCTTACTTCCAACATTTCTTTCATTATCCATTTTGTATTTTTTATCTCCAAACAAATTTGGATCATCTCTCTTACCACCCAATTTCCCTAAAATTTTCATATTATTTTCAATGTTGACAGCAATCCGAAAAGCATCTCTAAGAGTTCTTGGTTCTTTTTCCCTCAACAAATATCCCATCTTTCCATCAAAGGCATTGAAGTATGTGGTCAAACAAACATTGTCATCTAACCTCATAACTTGAAACAACTTATGCATACCCTTCTAAAATCTCATATTGAATTCAGTTGCAGACTCATTCTGATTTTTCCTTATGGTGTTGAACTCATTCAACATGAAACTAGCATTAGGCCTATCACCATACTATTCTTTGAAACATCTCTCAAAAGAATCCCATGTATCAATACATCTGTCAGGGAGTCTTTTGAACTAATCTCTAGCATCCTCCACCAAAGATTTAACAAATAATTTAATGACTACATCCTCATGCTCTACCTCATAATCATTTAATACATCAACAAATAACCTAAGGTGTTCTTCACAACTAATGGCATTATTACCAACAAATTTAGGTATCTTATCTCTTATATTAGTTGGAAAAGCATTTGGGTAGCCAGGTATTCCATCAAAACTAATTTTCCTATAGCCTTCTAGTTGCATGGTCTTCTTTGAAAACTTGAACTAGTGTTAACCCTAGGATCAATGTTTACATTTACATTTCCATCTACTTCTGCATTTGACTGTTGTCTAGGATCAACATTTATCTTGGCAGATGAAGAAGGAATTGAACTAGTAGTAGCATTACTAAGTGGAACAATAGTAGTTATAGATGGCATACCTAGTTCATTAGCAGTGGATGGTACAAGAGTACTTGCAAATGAGGCCTTCAAGAACTGGATCTTTCTTTTCTTTTTTACAACGGAGGCCTCAATTTCAGCCCTCTCTAATTCTCTTGCTAAGTCTTCATCTTCTTTCTTTCTTCTTTCTATCTCTGTGTCCTTATTTGAATTGGGTGGTTGGACCCCTGGTATTGTCAATGATTTTCTTGTTTGATGTCCCACCATCTTTTGCTTTCCTTTTTCACCAGTAGCAACAATAGGCCTAGTGATCTCATGCCCCTCTTTATCTTTAGGGAGGGAAGCATAACTTTGAACTTGTCTAACCATAGGGCCCTCTTTATCAAACTCATGGTCTTGTAGCAAGCCTTCCTACTCACTTCTCAAAGCATCAAGATCACCAAAGACATCATGCTACAAAGTCTTAGGAGCAGAGGCAAGCATCTTGTTTCTCTCCTTCAACTCATTAATCTTTCTAAGAAGAGATTCTCTTTCTATCAGAGCATTCATTTTTTCAGCTTCTCTCTCCTTTTGTAACCTCTTATGTATGGCATCCTACTCTACCAACTACAACCTTAGTGCACTCAAATCATCCATGTCTATCATAATATCATCAAAATTTGATGACACATCTATATCAGTGAGACTTTGATATGGGAAGTGGACCTGTCTTGGTCTCATGGGTTGCCTTCTGAACATATCCTCATCAGGATCTAAATCTAGTCCAAAACCCCTTTCTCTGGATTGTTCATCCTGCCTTGTAGGTAAGGAACCTTTATCTTGAAATACTACCTCTAGGGTATCATAAAATTTGTCTTCAAAGTGGCCACTATCTGATCTAGAGCTCTTGTGTTGTGAATCTTCCTCATTAGAGGATGCAAGTGGTGCTCTATTTCTAGTATTTCTTTGTTCTCTCATGGGAGCACTAGTAGACTCACCATCTCTTCTAATCCAACTCTTCCTTTCTTGTCTAGGTAACTATTCTAGAGTAACCTCTAGATTTTTTTTGACAAAGGACCTAGTATTCCTTCTTTTTTCCATGATTTTCAGTCTATAGCACTGGTTCTAATCCTTTTGAGTTGCCACCCTCCAAAGTGGGAAATATTTAAAAATCTTAAGGATAACAACTGAATACAATAGGCAAAGCAAGAGTCCACTTAATAATTTTATCTTCTAGACTCTCCCCAGCAGAGTCGCCATTTTTTTGGTTTCCTTTTCTTTCTACTTGCAGGTTTACACTTTGATTGACAAATTAATGTCACTGACTCTATCACCACTCAAAAGCATACAAGAAAAAGGGCCAATTAACAAGGATCAAAGAGATCCTCCTAAACTTTGAGCCTAGGTGCTCAGGCGGGTGTACCTTTGACTCACTTCTTCAAAGGAGTCACAAAATGTTATACAACTATACCCTTTACTAACTAGTTTAAAGATTTATCATTTAAATGTGTGGTGGATGATGATGAACTACTTCTAGAGAATGGATCAGTGCCTTAACCTAGGGCATGGAGTCACCTAATAACATATATCAACTAAAAATCCTAAATCAAATATTCCTGAATTTAGGATAAGTGATTTTCCTATTATCCCCCTCACTCTCAAACCTGATCATCAAATTCCTACCCAACCATAAACTCACTAAAATCACTTTAAAGACTTTAATCCTAACTTTGTTAGGAACTCAAAGATAACTTCACAATACTCTTTGTTTACCATATGCTAACTCACTTTGTGACTTTAACATATATGAGCCCAAGATCAAAATAAGAAGACAAACAAGAATTTGAGATTGGAAGCCAAGTATATTCTCATTAAAATTTGTAGAATCAATACATTACCAGAGCAACAAAATGCTAGGACAAAGACCCAAAATCTAGGCTCTCCTTGTTCAGTCTTTTACATTGATTTTCAACATAACATCAACAACAACAATACAAACTACTTCTGCAATATATACCACAAGTCATCTTGGAATCCTGAAAAGTTCAGGATGCAACAAGCCATAGATGATTGAGGCAAGGGCCAGGGTTTCAACCACCAAAACAATTAGATTCAATCAAAACTTACTACATGGGAGGAAAACCAAGCAACTTGGAGAAAGCAGATCCCAGAAAGATCTCCATTTATGATAATTCTTTTGACTTGTGTACTAAAGATCATGAGTTTACCAAGCTTATTAATCTGATTGTCCACCTGCAACATGCCTCGAGCAACTCTTTCATGGTACAAACCCACCTTTTTTAATGTACAAACTTTTTACAATCGATCATCAGACTCCCTAGACCACTCTGTAATAGTCGATGAAATCAGCCAGATCTAGCCGCCCAAGCATTAAAATTAGTCCTTCAGATACTGGGAAACCTTTTAAAAATTTGAATTTGGGAGAAACAGCTATATCATGGTGTGATATAGTGAATCGGCAGTTAACATTTAAATCTAGGCTCACTTTAGAACCATCAGATCCTCTCACTTTCTTGGGTTTCTCAAGTTAACTCAAATGGGAACCCTGGTTTATATTTATGCCTTGGTCGTGAGATCGCGCATATATCTTTATTAACCCTATTTATCTTAGCGATTTAGAAATTGCAGTCAAGAAGACCTAGGCCCACCTAGATCCACATGGCAACAAACCATTCATCGCTTACATAATGAATCAGCAATAGAGGATGCATCAAGTGGTCCCCATCTCTAAGATCAGATCAATGGCAGTCGCTATACCATGACCTTTAAAAATCATGCATCTGCACCCAGCAGTGTAACGATAGCCACAAGATCCATCCAAACATTAATCACACTTGAAGGTCCAAAACACTAGCCCCACTAACAACCACCAAGTCACCCATCCAGCAACCAATCAAAACTCAACAAATCTGCAACACCTAGCATCCAATATGACTTGGCAATTTGGACCGACCAATCAGTAGCCACTACCTTGTGGAAAATTAGATGACGATCGCTATACCACTGACCTTAAACATCAAGCATCTTATCACAATAGTATAATGAAAACCATGAGATCATGTTGCACTTTAACCACCCAAGAAAATGGTCCCCACTGACAACATCCTTGTCACTGTCCCGCAACCAATGAAAAGTCACCATCCATGCACACCTAGTAGTGGACCCACTCCAGTCGGGATGAACACGATGGAAGATTGAATAGCCAGCGGATGATCTCAAGGGGGAAGCAAATTCCATGAGATCATGTGACCACTGTAGGATTAAAAGCAAGTAGAGATACTGGCCCCCCTGGGGTAGATGGCACCTTGTCGCTAAATCACATGTCAGAACTTCTGACAGCAAACAGTCTTGTGAAACAACGACAGCCACACAAAATTAAAAGGTCACCACCTAGGAAAAATTTAAAGGGAAGCTTAGGCTTTGATATGAAAATTAAAAGGGGCCCTGATAAAGTAACCTAATGACACGACATGCAAAGTGGTCATAGTGAATTTGGCACATGGGTAATTGGGACGTAAGTGACTGAAAAAGTAACAAGGAAATAGAATCTGGCTAGGAAAAACTAGGGTTTTTCTCCCAATGGCTAAATATTTGAAAATTTGAACTAGGGTTTGAGGGCCAGGGTACAGAAAACCATTTGCAGAGACCAGGGAAAAACATTGTAGGGACCAGAGAAAATTTTACATAGCCATGAAAAAGATTTCAGGTGCTAACACAATGAAGCTATGACATTCAATAGATATGTAATTGTATTTGAAATGTAATCAAATATGTTAATATGAAAGCTTGAACATAAGATTAACAAATGTAAATCAAACCTCCATGATTGTATGCTTGGAATCCACCTTCAGGGAAGGATGAAATGGATCTTGAAGATGAACAAAGGATCTTGAAGGAAGATCACACCATCATGATGGCTAGATCTAGGGTTTGAATGATGAATCTTGAATGCTTGAACCAAATCCCTTCAATGGCTTGAATGCTTGAATCCTTGATCTTCAATGGAGAACTTGGATGGAGAAGAGGACTTGAATGCTTGAATGAATTCTTGCTTGATCACCTTGAGAGCAAAGATTACTTGATTGAGAGATGGAGAAAATGAGAGAGGAAGGCTTCCTTTTATAGTGATCTAGGGCACAATCCTCTAGAGGGGCCACCTTGGAGAATTAAATCTCAATTAGGTCCTAACCTTTAGAAAATATACCTAGATTAAATGCAATTAAAGGATTTACCATCCCAAAACCGGAAATAGCTAACCTGGAGGCGGGAAAATAAATATCCCAAAAGCCTGATGCCCAAAAATCCAAGATTCTGGAAATTTGAATGAGGGGGCAAAATTGAGGTTGGACCTGACCTAGTTAGGTTCAACCTCAATCCTAACCTAGTCAGGATCAACCTCGAATTTGAGCCTTGGCCTAGATTTAGTTAGAGCCAGGTCAGGAGGTCCTAGGGATGCCCATAAACCTAGAAATGATACTAGAATAGGATAGAATGTCAGGGATAGACATAAAATCCAATGATTACTATGATGAAATCTAGGAGGACCTATTTCTAAATCCTACCTAGAAAATAGAGCCATGGAAGAGGGAAATTAAGGAGAATCCTTGGGATCCTAACCCTAATTTCACCTAGAATGAAGAAATCAAGTGCCAGGAAGAAGTGGAAAGCAAGGAGAAAGCCAAATACATGCAAAGACCTAATCAAGCTACTTAACATGACCCCAAACCACTTACTTGGAGGGATAAATGCTCTTATCATGGAAGTGCTTCCATTTTAAGATGATACATTATCTTTATGTCCTTCTCCTCAATCAGCTCAATGGTCATGTCGTGCTTATCACTACGGGACTTTACAAGCTTGCTCAACTTGTTTCCTGACATCCTTACCAGTAGGAAGAATGGAACCAATCTTGGATAGTCCTATCATTTAATAAATGAGATCTGAAGTAATGTGAACTAGAACTTCTCCTATCCAAAATAGGTGATCATTTATTCTGCTCAGTAGGATTTTAATCCATTTGGATTCATAGAAGTCATATGCAGTCACATAATAATAGGATGATTTTCAAGGTGTGCAAACTCATCCATGAATGTCATGTCTAGTTTCATCATTGTTTCAAGGTGTGACCTAATCCTGTCCAATCCTACAGGTTCCTTCTTGTAGTACATGTATGCATGTATATCTTCTACATGCATAACTCCCATCAGAGTTCTAGAGAATGCCCCTTCCATATCTTCTAGGACTGACTTAAAGGGATGCTTCTTGAAAATGTATCTCTTCCTTTTAGTAACATCAAACACAACTGGAGTGGCCATTACTTACTTGATCAATCACTCAAATAGGTTTCCAAAAGGTTTTTGAACCATCAAAACCAAACTAGGGTTCTATAACAATTGTCACACTTCTTCGCTAATAAACCAACTGCAATCTTCCAACACTAACTTCTTGATCTCATGTTCTTTCCAGAGGCTCTAACTTGAATGAAAATGTGTGGATAATGGATCTCTGATGACTATAAAAACAAATTTATGCAATTAATGCTTGCCGCAATAATACAAAATGTAACAGATAATTTCAATCTTTGTTCCTATTGACAATCAAGCTATGTGATCTTGCATACAACATCAACTAGTATCCAAACATCTATAACCAAATATGCATACTATGAGGGTGAGTATACTAGCTGCATAGGTGTCTAGAGCTAATCTAGCTCCCCATATGACCATGATGGTCATTCATCTAGAATTAGAAGGTGTGTCCACTGAGGATGCATCAACTACTGTGGTATTAACATTATCTTTCTTTAATTGCATCCAAGTCTTTCTTGCATCTTTTGTAGCTTGTAAAAACTTGACTTCTTCTGACTCATCCAGTATTGATCTTTGAGACTTATTAGGGCTTTCTTGTCTTTGCACTTTTGTTCTACAGAATTTTGAGATGTGTCCAGCCTTGTTACAAGAGTGACAAATGACTGGAGGCCTTATATTCCTTAACACATTAATGTGGGTTACCATATTGCATTGTCTAGCTATGTGACCATTGTAGTTTCATATTTGACATGTAATATTCAGAGGACTTCTAACACTTTAATGTGGTTGATTTATCTAATTGTGATGTGTCTGACTTCTTTGATTTGATCTACAATTTATAGCTCTATGGAAAAATTTATTGCATGAATAACAATAACCATTGAAAGGTCTTACCTCTTTACAATCTCTTTCTATATGTCCATGTTTGTTTTTTATTAGATAAAAATAGGTATTGAAGGGGCCCTGAAACCCTATACATTTTGGTCAAATAAGATTTTAAAAACACTCTAAAAAGAACTAGGTCAAGACCATAGTGAGGGTTTTGCTACATGCTCCCACAACTTGGATAAATAATGGTACCAATAAAAGGAGACTGGGACCCTTACTAAAGAAACTGCTACAAGAAAGATATTTTAGTTTTTAAAAGTAGCTCTAAGACTACTAGCGGTCAGCGAAGACCCTCCCAATTGTAGAGAAAGATCATATCTTTCCCTTCTGGGAATAGAGGGACATATTGAAAGAAGGAAGATGTTTAGATCTTTTTTTTCCTTTAGTAGAAGTCAAGTCAAATTCTTAGCCAAATCCTACCAAGAAATTGTTAGGAATAAGGTGTCTCAACCTTGGATAATTCCTATTCTTATTATTTGTTTTTTTTTCAAATAATGTAATTAAGTGTGAGTGTAAATGTCTAGTTGGCATGTTGATGTGTCACTCCACTTGATGTGTTGGCATCTTGTGCGTAAGGAGATCATGACTGAAACGGTCATGATAGATTCCTATGATGCGTAAGAACTATTTAAAGAATGTAATATGATAGGTGTAAGAGCATCTTATGACTTGGGCCTATTTGGGTGCCCAAGAAGAAGTGGTTGGTGTGTGTAAGAGAATATGCCAAAAATAGGTTGGTATGATAGAATCTCTTACACTTCTCTTGTGACCATTATTTTTGGCAGATTCTATGACAAGCTGTCATAGTCTATTTTAGGGATGGATGCCTATTCTTGGGATTGCATGTAAAAACTATGTACATGTGGCTTTGTGCATGGGTCTTGGTGGTTGTGCCTATTTTTGGGTCCAGAGGAGTCTATATATATGACGCTACTCCTATGGGAGAGATATAACAGAAAGTTAAGTCTTGTTGGCTTTGTCTCTCATTTCCTGAAAGAACTTGCATTGCAAGTGTATTGTAATCTTTGTGTTGAAGATAATACATTGTGCAGGTTTTGGAGTGCTGGGGTTTTTTTTTACCAAAAGGTTTTCCCCAGGGTATATCATTGTGTCATTCTCTATTTTTCTATATGCTTTGTATGTGGTTGCAATATCTTTGTTAAAGTAGTTAATGAATCTGAAATTGTAAGGATTTATAAGAATTTGCACAATACTCTCCTATAGAGATTAGCATAGGAAGCTGTTTCCGCACCTAAGTTTCCTTACAAGTGGTATCAGAGCTTGATCAACTTTTGATCCTAGTTGCTGGGTAGGGTTTTTTGAGCTGATCTCAAGTTTGAGAGGGAGTTTTTTGTAGAGCATTCTAAATCTTATTTGCAGATTGAGATGGCAAGTTCATCATATGGAAGAATGGAGGTGGAGAAATTTAATGGCACTAATTTTGAGTTGTGGAAACTCAATATGGAAGACATG
The DNA here is from genome assembly GCA_027943335.1 of Chamaecyparis obtusa. NCBI lineage: Eukaryota > Viridiplantae > Streptophyta > Pinopsida > Cupressales > Cupressaceae > Chamaecyparis > Chamaecyparis obtusa. The sequence goes on from BSBK01001702.1 coordinate 119,184, forward strand.
TTGGAAGATCGTGACCTATGGAAAGTGACTTTAAATGATACAAGACCAGCAACTATAGCTCAAGCAGATTGGGATATCAAAGACCGTAAAGCTAAGGGTCTCATAAGACTCTGTTTAACCGATGCAGTCCTTCTAAATGTTCTAGATGAGAAAACCACAAATATTTTGTGGGAAAGACTTGCGGCCATGTATCAGGCCAAATCTCTAGTGAACAAGTTGTTCCTGAGGAAGAAGTTGTACTCTTTGCAAATGGAGGAAGGTGGATCCTTAATGGATCATTTAAATGCATTTAATCTGCTGGCTGCACAATTGACATCAGCTGGTGTCAAGTTAGAGGAGGAGGATCGTTGCTACACACTTTTGTGCTCTTTACTGGATTCATGGGACCATCTTGTGATGGCTCTCAGAAGAAATTTAGTCACCTTCAAAATGGATGATGTGGTGTCTTCACTGCTATCAGAGGAGATACGGAGAAAGGCTTCCGTTTCAGAAAAAGAAGCTCTTGCTGTTCGTGGGAGATCCACTAAAAGAGGGAAGAAAAATGACAATAAGTCTAACAATAAGGGTAGATCCAAATCCCATGGGAAGTCAAAGACTTCCAATAAGTCCAAGGAAAAATGTTGGAACTGTGATAAATCTGGGCACTTCCATAAAGACTGCAAAGAGCCGAAGAAGAAGAATAAAGGTTCAGATTCAGCTTCAGAAAGATCCCAAGAAGATGGTGATGCATTCATCATAGCTTTGGTAGCCCATGCATCTAATGATGTGTGGTTGGTTGACTCAAGTGCATCTTTTCACATGACCTCTCATCGAAACTAGTTCTCAAAATATGAAGAGTTCGATGGTGGAAAGGTGTACTTGGGTGATGATTCTCACCTAAAGATAGTTGGACGCAGAAGGGTCACTATCAAATTTCCTGATGGATGAGTAAAGGGAATCAAAAGAGTTATGCACATTCCAGGTTTGGCACGAAACCTATTATCTGTAAGTATGCTGAATGATGTAGGTGTGCAAGTTATTTTTTTGAAAGAAGGATGCAAGATGATGAGAGGATCAATAGTGCTTGCAAGGGGTACTAGGAGAGGCACCTTATTTCAGCTAGATGCATGTAATCCTCTATGTAATAGTTCTTCATCCTCACCATCTGAACAAGTAGTGAAGAAGTCTATGGCTATTGGTTCCGATGGTAGTGCAAATAATTTGGAAGGTAAGCTTCCTACAGAAAAGACAATGTTGTGGCATATGAGATTTGGCCACATTGGTGAAAAGGGTCTCAGAACCCTGAAAAATAAAAATCTCATTGAGGGGTTAAATGATTGCAATCTTGAGTTTGACTTCTATGAACACTGTGTCTATGGTAAACAAAATCGTGTTTAGTTTTACTCTAGTTCTCATAAATCTTCTGATGTTTTGGATCTTCTTCATTCTGATGTATTTGGTCCTGTAAAAGTTCCTTCAATCTCCAAGTCTATATTTTTTGTATCTTTCATAGATGATTATAGTAGAAGGATGTGGATTTATTTCCTTAAAATTAAGACACAAGTCTTTAGCTAGTTCAAGGAACTTAAAGCTCTTGTAGAGAATCAAACTAGTAAGAAGATTAAGTGTGTGAGAACTGAAAATGGTGGTGAGTTTTGCTCAGCAGAGTTTGAATAGTTCTGTAAAGAACAAGGTATCGAGAGGCATAAGACAACTCCTTATAACCCATAGAAAAATGGAGTTGCAAAGAGAATGAATAGGACACTGATGGAGAAGGCTAGGAGTATGCTTAGTGGAGCTAGTTTAGAACAAAGGTTTTGGGCCGAAGCTGTGGCCACTGCTTGCTATCTGGTTAACAGATCTCCTACATCAGCCCTTGTTGGTAAAACACCCATGGAGGTGTGGTCTAGTAAGAAGCCTTCAATTAGACATCTTCATGTTTTTGGTTGTGAAGCTTATGCACATGTTCCAAAGGAGAAAAGATCTAAGTTGGAAAACAAAGTTGTTAAATGTATTTTCATCAAATACAGTGCTGGTGTGAAAGGATACAAGCTTTGGGATCCCGTGACTAGTACGGCTTTGTATAGTAGAAATGTTATTTTCAGAGAGCTAACATCTTCTCCTATTGTGCTACAACTAGATGAAAAAGAAAAGGAAAAAGATGTTGTTTAATTGCCTCCTACCCCTGAGAAGACTGAACAAAGAGACCATGTTGGGTCTAATGATGAGGAGAGCTCTAGCAGCTCTGATAGTTTGGAAGAAGAGGAAGAACAACCTCAACCTTAGCCCTTGAGGAGATCCATGAGAGAAAGAAAGCAACCAGAAAGGTTTGGTTATTCTATGTTAGATTCCAGTTGTGCCTTTTCTTTGATTACTAACATTGATGAGCCTAGATCTGTGAAAGAGGCTTTGGGCATGGAAGATATAGGTTCCTAGATTGAGGCTATAGATGATGAGATGGCTTCATTGGAGAAAAACAAAACTTGGGACCTTGTACCTTTTCCTAAAGGGAGAAAATTTGTTGGCTATAAATGGGTGTTCAAGAAGAAATTCTGTGCAGATGGCAGTGTTGAAAGGTATAAAGCTAGATTGGTTGCAAAGGGGTATTCATAGGTAGAGGAAATAGATTATGGTGAAATATTCTCTCCTATTGCAAAGTTGACATCCATTAGATTTCTGTTATCTCTTGCTGCATCATATGATTTAGAGATAGAACAGATGGATGTGAAGACAACTTTCCTTCATGGTGATTTGGAGGAAGAGATTTATATGTCACACTACATTGTTAAAGGTAAAGAATCCTTAGTTTGCAGATTAAAGAAATCTCTATATGGTTTGAAGCAATCTCCTAGGATGTGGTACCTTAAGTTTGATGCCTTTGTGTTGTCAATTGGATTTGTAAGATCAAAATCAGATCATTGTGTTTATTTTAGAGTTGAAAATGATCACCTTCTTATTGTTGCATTATATGTTGATGATAAGTTGCTATTTGGGAAGGGTAAGGGTATGATTTCTGATTTTAAATCTCAGTTGTCAGCATAGTTTGAGATGAAAGATCTTGGGGCAGCTAGGTACATCTTGGGTATGGAAATCAATAGAGACAGATCTAACAGAAAACTTTGCTTGAGTTAGAGTAAGTATGTCAAGTCTGTGTTGGACAGGTTCAACATGGCAGATTGTAGACCACTATGTGTTCCTATTTCTGTGGGAACAAAGTTATCTGTAGATGATTGTCCAAAATCTCCTAGTGAGGTGGAGGACATGAGTAGAGTACCTTATGCTAGTGCAGTTGGTAGTCTTATGTATGCTATGGTCTATACTAGACTAGACATTGCCCAAGCAGTGGGAGTCCTTAGTCGGTTTATGGCTAATCCTGGATGGGTACATTGGGATGCAATTAAGCGAGTATTCAGATATTTGAGGGGTACATTAGATTACTCCATATGTTATCATGGTAACTCTTCTGGATCTCCACATTCAATTTGTATTCATGGGTTTGTGGATTCAGATTGGGCACGTGATATTGATAGCAGGAGATCCACTAGTGCTTATGTGTTCACTATGTTTGGTGGTGCCATCAGTTGGATGAGTAAGCAACAACCTGTGGTTGCTTTGTCCACTACAAAAGCTGAGTACATGGCTACTACTCATGCTTGTAAAGAATCCATTTGGCTTAGAAGATTGTGTTTTGATGTTGGTGTTGATGCAGAACAAATTACTATTTGGTGTGACAGTCATAACACTATTTGCCTTGCAAAGAATCCAACTTTCCATACCAGAACGAAGCACATTGATGTGCAGTTTCACTTTGTGAGAGATATGGTGGAAGATGGAAAGGTAAATTTGGAGAAGGTAGATACTGTGAAGAATGTTGCAGATGCATTAACAAAACCAGTGGGCACTAAGAAGTTCAGATGGTGTTCAGAGTCTATGGGTCTTTTGGCCTATAGCGGTTAAAGTTCTTGTTATGTTCTTGTTGCTCTTACAACGTGTTCGACAAGTGGGATAATGTTAGGAATAAGGTGTCTCAACATTGGATAATTCCTATTCTTATTATTTGTTTTTTTTGCAAATAATGTAATTAAGTGTGAGTGTACATGTCTAGTTGGCATGTTGATGTGTCACTCCACTTGATGTGTCAGCATCTTGTGCGTAAGGAGATCATGACTGAAATGGTCATGATGGATTCCTATGATGTGTAAGAACTATTTAAGGAATGTGCTATGACAGGTGTAAGAGCATCTTATGACTTGGGCCTATTTGGGCGCCCAAGAAGAAGTGGTTGGTGTGTGTAAGAGAATATACCAAAAATAGGCTGGTATGATAGATTCTCTTACACTTCTCTTGTGACCATTATTTTTGGCGGATTCTATGACAAGCTATCATAGTCTATTTTAGGGATGGATGCCTATTCTTGGGATTGCATGTAACAACTATGTACATGTGGCTTTGTGCATGGGTCTTGGTGGTTGTGCCTATTTTTGGGTCCAAAGGAGTCTATATATATGATGATGCTCCTATGGGAGAGATATAACAGCAAGTTAAGTCTTGTTGGCTTTGTCTCTCATTTCCTGAAAGAACTTGCATTGCAAGTGTATTGTAATCTTTATGTTGAAGATAATACATTGTGCAGGTTTTGGAGTGCTGGGGTTTTTTTTTACTGAAAGGTTTTCCCTAGGGTATATCATTGTGTCATTCCCTATTTTTCTGTATGCTTTGTATGTGGTTGCAATATCTTTGTTAAAGTAGTTAATGAATCTGAAATTGTAAGGATTTATAAGAATTTGCACAATACTCTCCTATAAAGATTAGCATAGGAAGGTGTTTCCGCACCTAAGTTTCCTTATAGATATCAAGTCAAGATCCATGACACCCAAAAATGGGGCAACAAGAGATTGTCTCAGGATGGGACCACTAGTATCCAGAGGAGCTATGATGAGGGATGATTTTATATCCATCAATCTAGCTTGATCTAGTGAAGCTTTTTCAGTAGGAGGGATAGATACCCCACAACCAATAGAGACTTGAGCTGTAGAATTAGAATTGATTAAGGTACCAGGGAAGGAAGCATCTCTCGAGGGAGAGCCAAAGGTGGTACCAAGAGGCACTGGGGCCTCAGAAGTCTCCTGAGAAGAGGAAACAGCTTGAGAAAAGCTTCAAGAAGTTGAGTCCTTTACAATAGAGTAGTGATGGGAGGAAGCTCCCTTCCACCAAGAAGCAAGTTTTTTAAACTTTTCCAATCCACATTGATCCACTAAGTGACCAGTTTTAAAACATCTCCTACATCTAAAGGGAAGACCTTCATAATCCAAGGATTGAATCCAGGATCCTTTTAGGATGTAGTAGCTTTATCTTATTTGGAAGACCCTTGGAATAATCCAAGTCAACAAGTATACTTGCATATGTGGAATGAAGAATATCATCAGATTCCTCATTAGCCATGAAAAATTCTCCAAGAAACTCCCCCATAGCCTTGAACAAAGAATCAACCCAAAAGTAAAGAGGGAGGTTGGAAAGTGTCACCCAAGTGGGAACCTTTGAGAAAGTCTCTATAGAGGCATCAAAGTCAGGGTGCCAAGGCTTAACCATGAGCATGAATCTATCCTCCCAGCTAAAAAAGTGATCACAAAGAATTAGTTTCCTATCAGCTGGGTTCTCAAACTTAGCTATGAAAAATCCCCTCGCTAGAGGAAATATGTGAATTGTTTCTGATATAATGGGTTCCCACTGGTAGGTTATCCAAGCATGTAGATCTGGGAGACTCATCCAAAATCCCTTGAATCTATAGATGAGACCATGATCTGCAAAGATGGAAGCTACAGAATCAATATCTTTCACAACCTCATCATCCAGAGGGATGATAAGAGGGTTAGAAAATCAGAGAGGGGCAACATCTATGAGACTACAAGCATGCTTTTGAGAGGCTGTAGGCTTGGGCTGAGAAGAGAACCTGGGAATGGCTATAGTAGATGTAGGAGGGTGAGTAGCACTAGGAGATACATCCCCAACCACCTTATAAAAATGAATCCTACTAGAGAAATCATTAACACTCCCTTTAGGACCTAGAGCTTCAAGGCCACAAGAGATAGTAGCATCTACAACCCAAGCAGCGACATCAGAGGCTGTGAAAGCCCTTGATGCTTTGAGGATGGGAGCCTTTATGGGCTACAAGGAAACAACACACTTCAAAGACACTAGAGTAGCAGGACCACATGGGAAAGCAACGTCTGCAGAAGAGGCTGCGAAAACCCTAGATGCTACATGGGTGGGAGCATCTCGGGAGGGAGCCATCTTAAAAATATGTCTATGTTTTCTATAGGCATAACAAGTTCTATTTACTAGCTTGTGCTCATCTTTAGATGGTTCTATTTTAGCTTTAGTATGATCTTTAGTCTTCTTAGCTTCTGTATATTCTTTTGGTGCTTTCATTCTTTCTTGCATATCATTGATTTGATTTTGTGCTTCATTAAATCCAATACCGGTGGTATCTCCTTTAGTCTTCTATGCATTTAACTATGACTCTATTAGATCCTTACTTGTGTGCAATCTTTCAATAAGATTCTTTTCTTCAGTCAGTTTAGATTCCACATGTTTCTTGATGTTTTCTAATTCCAAGACTTTCAGATTGGCTTGCATGATTTTTTCATCCAACTATTTGTTTTCTTTGATCTATTTGTCATAGGCTTCCTGATTAATAAATAACTTTTCATCCAATTCTTCAATCTGATCCTTCAGAGACATGTTTTCATCATTCAACTTTTTGACTATATTTCCCAAACCATTGTTTGAACAATCCTTCAAACCTTTTTTGAGTTTCTTGATGAATACTTGTGTGCCACTGACCTTCCATTTCAGTTCTTCAATTTCTTTTTTAGATCTGTCAAGATCTTCAAGAGTTGCTTCAAGATTCTTATTTAGATGTTTCACTTCTCCTATATCCATAATCTCCTCAAGTGGTTAAACTTATCCTCAGAGGACCAAAGCTCTGATACCAATTGTTAGGAATGGGAACACTGAGAGGGAGGGGGGGGGTTGAAATAGTGTTCTATAATATTAATGTTTTTATACTTCTTGAAACTTAACTCAATTACTTATATACTAAAATGAATATCAAATCAAATAAGCATTCAACCATAACACATAGGACCAAATATGATTATGGGGAAACCTTGGCCGAAGGAAAAACCTTGATGGGAATTAATACCCACTAATAATTGTACTTGTGTATTATGAACTTGTTAATGTTCCTTTTCCCTATTAGGAGCAATCATTAAAATGCTTTAGTACAATGATCTTGTGAAGGGTCAGACCCTATTAGGAGTCTTGAAGCAAAAAACCTTGTTAGGGGTGGAAGGCTCACTGCCAAAGCTCACTCCTCAATAAGGAAGGCTACAACCTCCTAGATATCAAATACACACTATATCTGCAATGGTGAACTGCTATGACACTGCTTGTCTGATCAGTTCATTTTGTGCGCTGATGCTTTAACCTTTTGTAAATATCTATAACATTATTACTGCTCTCAAGACATACTTGGCATACTTCTTCTCTTCTATTCCATCTTCTATATCAACAACATGCTCAAATACAAAAGCACATGTCTTATATATAGGCACAACCAAAACTATTTACTAAGTTAGCCTATAACCTAATACATAAAACACTTCCAAATGAATTGGCTCAAGCGTGTTTACATACAATGATATTAACATGTTTAAAAAATAAATACAATAGGTGCATAGCCTTAAAAAAATAGTATTATACACGCTAAACAAAATCTTTCTTATCGACTGCATGCTCTATTCTATTATGCCACTCACTAACTATGTCACTTCAACTTACTGTAACTTCTTCATACTAACTCATCTGATGATGTGTTCTTAGACTTAGCATGATTACATACTCAAAATCTTATCTTCAAGGGCACATACCAAAACTTGTTCATACGCATGTACATTGATGCTCTGTTCATCAGGTACTTAATTGTCTACTTTGTCTTCTATACTTAGCCAAATTATGATCTTCTAAGTAAGTGTGCTAACACCAAAACTCCATATGCTTTGTTTCCATAATGAAAACACTAATCTTAGTCATATACACTAGTATAGTTAACTTTCCAACAAATTCTAGATGATTGTAAGAGGTGGTGGAATATTTATTATAATAGGAGTTTTTGCATCAAGTGTTTTGATTCTAATAAATCTTAGTCTCTAAATGTTTTGATACAATTTGAAAATCTTTGTGTTAAATCTATAAGGTAGTTTTGATATATCATCTACAAGGTAGATAGTGGGGTTGAATCTTAAGTTTCTTTCAAGGGAAGTGTGAATCTTAGGTGAGGTCTCAGAGAATTCATAAATTGTGCAAGAATCTGATGATAAGTATATATGATTGAGAGGATAATTTGTAAGGCATTTTATCTAAGTTTTGGGGTTATTTGACTTGAAGATTTTGTGTAGATGTGTGTTTTAGTTGACTCAGATGCCCTAGGATTTGGCACTGGTCATTGCTTAAGTTACACAATTTTCACCATCAATCAAATAAATAACAATCTATTTTGAAGTTTTGTTGAATACAGTGAATGTTCTTGTCTGTCTCAAGTATACAAATAATTATTGCGATCTTTGAAGAATTAGATCTGATAGGTATACCCTCTTGTAGTTAAAATCTCAAAGTGATGAAGGATCCAGATCCTTAACACCTTAGTATTTATTGTTGATAGATGCATCTATTGGGACTACAAGAGTTAAGTATTAGAGGTTTTCTTATTAAGTTTTGATCATCTATAGTTTTAAACACTAACAAAATTGGTGACTCCACTGGGGAATTTAAATATTTCTGCAATAAGCTTGTTATAGTTTTCCTACTAACTATTTGTTGTTGTACTTAAAGACTAGTTTATAATATATCCCCATAAATTTGTGGGTGGGGACTTTGAAATATATGTTTACCAGTTTTTGGTTTAACATAAAGAAAATTGTGAAAGTATCTTGTCAAAGTTATCATGAGTTGACAAAGATACACTAGGTCATACTATAAGGATCACCTAGAGAGTAATATGGGTGATGAGCTCCATACACCTAGTAGAAAGAAATGGTCTAAAAGAGGCATGTTTAACCACAGTTCCCCTAGACCATCTAATGAGCATGTCATGACACATATCCCAAAAATGGTTCCCTCTTTTTCTAAAAACCTTAAGTTTCTTAAAAGAATGAACCTTGGCTCAGTTAGAGCTCCTCAGGAGGATGAATTCATAGACATAGGATTCTTTCCTACATGAGAAATTTTAGACCAACTAGGAGATATCTCTACTGTCGAGACTGCTTCTCATGATTCTGATAAATTATGGGAAGAAGTTATAGCTTTGAGAAAAAAGGAGCAGGAACAATTATTGGAAATTGTAAAGAAAAGAAAATAGTGGGAACAACAAACTTATGAGTTACTCATGGAAATACAAGATCTCGTAAGAAGGAAAAAGAAAAATGAACTTTAGGCTGAGTGTCTAAATGAAGGGGTCAAAGGTTTAGATAGTGAATGTTTTGGTGATATGGTGGTTTTGAGACAACAAGCTAATGGCAATGAGCCTAATCCCAAGAAAGATGAGTTTGAGGGTGAAGGACCTGTCCTGAGACAGTTGCATCCATTAGAGATCAAAATAAATGAGGATCTCAGGAATAATGTAAAAGATGTATCTGATAAGAGAAAGCAAAAAATGATTTGGATTGGCATAAATGAATCCAAGAAGAATAATGCTTTTCCTTGTACTATACCTCAAGAAAAATTAGAGTTAGAAAAGGCTAGAAAGGCCGAAGAAGACTTGGTTGTCCAACTAGAAAAGATGGAGTTAGAAGCCACTATAGATGAGATGAAAAGGAAGATTGCCTTTCTACATGCTAATATGAATACAACTGCTAGTAGCTCAATCCATGTTACTATTGGGACAATGCCCCAAAGTCAATCTTGTTGTCCTATGCCAAATCCCCAAACCTCAAACTCCAAGCAAGTGGTCGAAGGACCAGTTTAGAATATAAATCCAATAGTCCCATCTGCTAGTGGTCCTACTAGAGATATGTTGCATTAAAATACTAGAGGTAGTGGAACCCAGGCTTCACAAAATTTTCAAAGAAGGCCAGTTCTTTTGGATAGATACTGACCATTATTCTTTGATGGCATTCCTGGTGAACCAAATGCAATCCCAAATGAGGCAAGAGACAAAATCCCTAAATTCATAGGAAATAATGTTATCACCATGTGAAGAACATATCAAGTATTTTGTAGATAAAATAAATGATTATGAAATTGAAAATGAAGATGTTGTGATGAAGCTTTTTGTTCAGTCACTAATAGAAGATTCTAGGGACTGATATAAGGGGTTTGCCTAAAAATAGCATTACTTCATGGGATGAATTTGTGAGAAACTTTAAAGAGCAGTATGCTGAACATGTCAGTTCTAGTAACATGCTTAATGAATTCAATAATATCAAAAATATCCAAATGAGAGCATGTATGTATTCAGTGGTAGATTTCAAAAAGCCATGTACAAATTGCTTCAAGTTCTAGGATTAGATGATGAAGTTTGCTTGACCACATATTTCAATACTTTGGAGGGAAAAATGTCTTACTTGTTGAGAGATAAAATCCTGCATACTCTGAGAGATGCTTTCAAATTAGCCATAAATATTGAAAGTAATAGGAAAGCATCTGGTCAGATGTACAAAAGGGATGAAGGGAGATTGTAGAAAGAGACTAAACCACATACTGCAAAACCTACCAAAGAAGATGACAAAGTTGACAAGTTGAGAAGTGTTGTCAAGGATCTTTCTACTAGGATTGAAAAAGGTGGAAGATGTTTTTAGGATAATAGACCAAAATATTAGAGGTAGGAAAGATTCCCTAGGTTACATGATTATCCCTATAAAACAAATTGGAAGGATGGGAAGCTTGTTTTTTATACCCATGAGACACAAAAGGGAAGGGATACCCCAGACCCTTTAAAAAAGAATGCAACACATAATGTAGAAAGTGTTTAGTGGTGTGTGGCTTGTAATATGCCTCATTCACCATATCAGTGTGTTGTAGCCCAAGCCTTAGGAGAAGAACCAAAATATTTACATGTAGGAGATCATGAAGGATTTGAAAATCCTGCAATAAACATGTTTACCACTAAAAAGGTGGAAGAACTTTCATCTTCAAAAGATGAAGAGATTTTGGTTGATGTTGATCATAAGATGAGAAGTCTTCCCTTGTATGAACAACAAGTTTTTTCCCATTGTGATCAAGAGGAGTCTGATGATGATATTTGCAGAACAAATGTTGTCAGGCCAGAATTGGAAAATGCTCACTGGAGAAAGCCTAGTAAAGAAGAAATTAGAACTCTAACTGTGGCTCCAATTTCTCAAGCTAGATCCTTATATAACTTGAGAAATAGAAGAGTAGAAGCTGATTAGGGATTTACAAGGTCAGTATTTGTCAAAGATGACCCTCAAAATAAGGCATCTCCTAAAACAAGTGCTATTAAAGGCAATAGTGGTAACAATAATAAAGAGGAGCCTATTCTTATTCAAAATATAAAAGGGAATAAGGAAGTTACCACAAAGAAGGAAAACAAAATGGTTGGTAGGGGAAAAGACTTGTCTGATCTTTCTACTAAGCCCCCAACTTTTGACATGAGACATGATTTGTCTCAAATGAAGGTCTCAATCCCTTTGTTGGAGATGTTGAAAATAAAAGAGCATAAGATAGTTGCCTTGGCATTAATAAATGAACAGGGAGACTTTCCTATTGTAGGAGAAAAGGGAAATTTAGTAGAAGGACCTGGGATAGCTAAAGACATTTCTAACTTTTGTGTTGGAAATATTGTGACACAAGAACCATCTTTCATTGACCCTTTCTATGTTACTTTGATTGTAAATAATTTACTACTAAAAAATTGCATGATAGATTCTGGTGTTGTAGCTACTCTGATGCCATACCATGTCATGAAAGAGCTTGGATTGCAAGTTGATACATCCAATGGTAGATGTTATTCCATGGATAACATAATAGTTCTTGTGGTAGGGACATTGGTTTGGATAGATGTAAAAATTGCTGCATTTCTTGAAGCTACTTATAGGATGGATGTAGTTGTAGTTGACACCAAGCCTCATTATGGTATGTTACTGTCAAGACAATAGGTAGAAATAGTGGGAGGAAAGTTGCAATTAGATACATCATATGCTACCATACCTATAAATGGTACTAAGGTAAAGTTCTACAGAGAGCCTTGTTCCTCAGTCATGATTGAAATGGTAGCACTTGCAAATCTAAATTTCTATATTGACATTGACATGGAAAACTTCATGGTTGAGGAAATTGTGCCACAACTGAAAAATATTGATCCAATTGTTGATGAGCTGCTATTACAGTAAGATGGATTGTGGCAATTATAGTTTGATGGAGGATGCTCTAAAGAAGTCTTAGGAGTTGGTGTATTACTAATATCCCTATCAAGTATTACTTTCAAATATTCCTTTCTGTTGACCTTCCACTACACCAATAATATTGCTGAGTATGAGGCATTGATTTCAGGACTAGATATTAACATAAAGCATGGTATAAATTTTTTGAAAGTTCAGGGAGATTCCCAATTAATCATAGCTCAGATCAGATCCAAATATGCTACTAAGGATGACAGACTTAAATTATATAGATATGTTGTATGGGATAGAATTGAATTCCTTGATGCTTTCAATATTCTCTGGGTAGAAAGATCAAAAAATATCATGGCAGATTTCCTTGCAAATGTTGCACTAAAAAATAATGATGTTACCCTAACTCATGTGTCAAAGTTAGAGATAAAAAGTAGACCTATTTTGCCTGATAATGTTTATAATTGGAAAATTTTTGAGGATGATAATGATATTCTTAGGCTTATTCAAGGTTTGGATCAATATGACGGAAAAAAAATTGATGTCAATGCCTATCAAGAATTTATTGATGGATAGGATTATATCATGGGAAACCAAATTGTTTAGCTAGCTTCCAACCATATTCCTAAGGGATTAGTTGAACTAGAAGGAATGTTCAAAATAAATAATAATAATATGTCCTAGAAATCCAATGCTAAGGTGGATGATCTAGAAGAAATAAACCTAGGGTCAAAAACATCTCCTCAATTAATATATATTGGAAAGGGACTGAGTAGGGAGATAAGATCTAATCTGGTAAGATTGTTGAAGAGGTACAAACATGTATTTTCATGGTCCTATGATGATCTCAAAGCATATAGGGCATACTTGTTCCATCATGAAATCCCTCTTAAAGAAGATTCCAAGCCATTTAGGAAAAAAAAAAGGCCTATCAATCCCTTGCTAGCTACTAAAATGAAAATAGAGCTAACAAAATTAAGGGATGTAGGTATTATTAAGCCCATAAGGCATTCATCTTGGGTCTCTAACCTAGTACAAGTCAAAAAGAAGATTGGTTCCATAAGGTTGTGTGTAGATTTAATAAATTTGAATCTTGCTTCATTAAAGGACAACTATGGATTGCCTAATATGGAGGCTATGCTTCATAAAGTGACTAGTTGTGAGTTATTATCGATAATGGATGGTTTTTTAGGATATAACCAGGTGCTGGTTAAAGAATCAAAACAATTCAAGACAACATTCACTACTCCTTAGGGAACCTATGTATATGTCTGAATGCCTTTCAGTTTAAAGAATGTTGGAGAAACTTTTCAAAGGGCAATGGATGTGGTCTTTAAAGATCTATTGATGTCATCCTGGTAGTATACTAGGATGATTTGACAACCTATTCTAAGATGGAAGAAGATCATTGCAACCACCTAGAGAAAGTCCTAGTCAAAGCTTTGGAGTTTGGCATACCTTTAAATCCTAAGAAATGTCATTTTTCTATCACTGAGGGCAACCTATTAGGGCATATAGTATCCAAAGAAGGAGTAAGGATTGATCCTGAAAGAGTTGAATCCATTAAAAGGGTTCCTTCTCCCAAAAACCTCAAAGGTGTGTAGTCTTTCCTTGGACAAATTAATTTTGTTAGAAGATTTATTGCTAACTTTTCTGAGTTAGTCAAACCTATTGTCAAGCTTCTAAAAAAGGATATGAAGTTTGGTTGGAATCAGGAAGCACAAGAGGTGTTTGAGAAAATTAAGCAAACAATCAAAGAAGCACCAGTATTGGTATCCCTTGATTACTCCAAGCCTTTTTCATTATTCTCCTTTGCATCTTTTCACACCATTGCAACAGTGTTGCTACAAAAGGATGGGGAAGGATTTTAGCATCCTATTTCTTTCTTTAGTAAATCATTGCAGTTAGCCGAGTTAAACTATGAGTTGTTGGAAAAGAAAGTCTATGCATTGGTAAAGGTAGTCAAGGCATTCAAACCTTATTTGGTTTGTGCTAAGGTAAATGCATATGTTCCTCATGCTACAGTAAAATATATACTAGTCCAAAGTGAGGTCACAGGTAAAAGATGCAAGTGGATTAACAAAATCCTAGAGTTTGATTTAGATCTTCACATTACTAAACTTGTTAGAGGTCTGGGACTTGCAAAGCTAATGACAAAAGAAAATATGGACCTGATTCAAGTAAATAGTGTTTCCATGAATTAAGGAACTATCACTAGAATTGAAATGCAGCCATGGTATACTAATATTGTGTTTTTTCTCAAACATGCCAGTTGCCCAAAAGCCTTGAATGACAATCAAAGGGGAAGCCTTAAATTGCTGTCCCAAAGATATATATTGTTACAAGGTGACTTGTATTGGAAGGATAATGATGGGATATTTCTCTTATGCATGGAAAAAGGGAAATATGAGAAAGTCTTATAAGAAATGCATTCTGGACTATGTGGAGGACATCATTCTACTAGAGCAACAACCCACAAAATTCTAAGGGCTGGTTATTATTGGCCTATCTTATTTAAATATACCCATGCATTTGTCAAAAAATGTGAATCATGACAGAGATTCAAAAATAAGCTAAAGTTTTTGGGAGCATTGATGTTAACCCCTGTGGTTGCAAAGGCTCCTTTTTCTATGTGGGGTATTGACTTTATTGGGGAATTTACTAAAAAATCTAGTGGAGGACATAGTTGGATACTTGTGGCTACTGATTACTTTACTAAGTGGATTGAAGCAATCCCAACAAAGAAAGCTACAAGTGCAACGGTGATTGTATTCTTGATGGATAATATATTGACAAAGTTTGGTATTCCCATTAAATGAGTAATGGATAATGTTGTGTTTTAGGTTAGAAGATTTCACTGATTTCTATTAAAAAAATGGGCATTATTCTTTCATATTCATCCCCATATCACCCATAGGCTAATGGGAAAGCAAAATCAAGCAATAAAAGCATTCTACAAATTTTGAAGAAAACACTAGAAAAGAACAAAAGGACTTGGCATGAAAAATTAAAATTAGCATTATGGGTGGATAGAATTACAAAAAAAAGAGCTACAGGTAAGTCTCCTTTTGAACTGGTTTATGGTATAAAGTCTAGGCTAACTATGAACAATTTGCTACCTATTTACTAGTTCATACAAGATGAAGGATTGGATATATGTGATCCTTTGAAAAATAGAATGGTCTAGTTATTTTATCTAGATGAAGTAAGAAGAGAAGGTCAGAGAGAAAATATAAGACTACAACACAAGATGAAATATCTCTTTGACAAGAGAGCTACTATCAGAAAATTCCAGCCTGAAGATGTAGTCCTTCAATGGAATACTAGGGATGAAGATAAGGGAAAGCACAAAAAATTTGAATCCTTATGGTTGGGTCCTTATGTTATCCATAAAATTCATGGAAAGGATTCATATTATCTGAAAAATCTAGATGGTGAAGAACAAGGATTGCCAGTGCATGGACAATTTCTAAAAATTTTCTTCAATTAAATCCTGATCTCTTTTGTGCACAGTAGTTCTAATGTGTATATAGGTGTGTTTTATTTTGAGTTGTGTTTATTCTAGTTGTGAGTTTATTTTTGTGCAGTAGGTTAGTGTTTTGTTTGGTCTACTACCCAGAGATTCTAGATTCTTTGCTATGAACTTGCATTCAAGAATCCACAAATGGGGCCATTGTTGGAGTATTTTTTGAGACATACTTTTTTATCTTTTCAAATAATAGAAACATGTTTACATCTAAAAACAATGCTTGAAAGAGAATTTTTTCCTAAGATCACTATGTTTAAAAAAATTGATTGCATACCCTTTCCCTAGGTCATGTTTGTGCTTCGAAAGGGTTTTTATTTTAGAAAATACACTAAGTGTGTCCTAGGTCTTTATATTTTCATGTTACTTTTTGAGCCACTTAAGGGTCACATATGCACATGGTCATTTCATCTCCCTAAGAGTTTTATGAGTCTCACAATATATTTTTTAAGTCTTAAACAATTCAGCGAACAAGCGACCAAGCCCTAGTTTTCATTTAATTTTCTTCAATCGCATGATCTCCAAGAGATTTTGGCAGTTAGTTTTTCTTTCTGGTGATTCAATGATAGTGATTTCTCCTATTCTCATGATCCCTAGTGGTTTTCTCTAAACATTTAGTGACCCAGTACAATAGTCTTCTCCTATTCGCCTAATTAAATGGTTAAGTTCTACAACATTCAACAATCAAGCGCAGACCGTTGATATGTTTCCTAATAAATGATTGTCTTCATTTCTCATGTTTGACTATGTAGTTAATGATGTATTCAGTGATTTAGTGTAGTGGTTATCTCTTATGCTCTTGATTTTGGTGGTTAGTAAGAAAGAATTTAGTGACCTAGTGAATTGTGTGTTCGCTTAATCTCATGAAAAAATAGTTAAGCCTTAAAACATCTCGAGAATCAATGATAGTCATTGATTGAATTGAAGATCAATGGTTGGCATTATATCTCAATCATGACTTCATAGTTAGTGATTGATCTAGAGATTCAACGAGACCATTATCTCATAATCTCTAAGTCTTGGCGATTAGTAAAGAAAATTTCAATGATTGAGCAAATGAAGTGCTCGCTTGATCTCCAAGTTCTAACAGTTAAGTGTGAAATATTGAGCGATTCAGTGATAAGCTTATATAAAGGTATTATTTTCTTAAATTGAAAAATCTCCAAATACAATTTGATAGTTAAGACAAGATATTCAGCAACTTGGCGAACACAATATTCTCTTAATCTCATAAAGTTGACAGCTAGTGACATTGCATTCTGAGATTTAGTGACAAAAGGAAAGGTGATTGTTCTCTCATAATCATGTAATAAAAGGTTTAAGTCCAAAAGCATTAAGTGATTCAGAGAGAAACATAGATCATATAAAAGAAGAATGAATGACATTCAATCTCAAGATTGGACCAAGAGTAAGATATTTATTGAGCAATTCAGAGATAATAAGTGTTCGCTAAGACTCATAATATAACCAAGGTTAGTAAAGAAATTCAGAGATGATGAGAATGAAGTTTTCACTAGATCTCGAGATTAAAATTTAGTTAAGGTAATCATTTAGAGATCATGAGGAAGCCTTTAGTCGCTTAATCTCGTGATATAACTGAAGTTAAGAAAATGATCTAGAGATTGTGAGAATGCTTTCAGTCACTGAATCTCATAATAAGACTAAGGTTAAGTTAGAGTTTATGAGATTTAGAGAATGCCTTCAGTCCCTGGATCACACAATCATGTACGACTCAAAGTTAAGGATTTGGAGATTGTACGAGGGTCTTGGATACAAATGAGATCGAATGGTGGTTGCCTAATCTCTTAATAAACCATGGGTCAAGAGAATATTTAGAGATCACGAGAATGCCTTCAGTCACTTGATCTCTGAATTAAGTCATAGTTAAGTAAATCATTCTGAGATCAAGAGAGACCTTTAATCACTTGATCTCTGAATAACTCATGGTTGAGTTCACATTAATGAAAAGGAAAAGGAGTTGTTATTATGTGGATAGGTACTTTTCTAAGATGGAAAAGCTAAAAGAGCCATTCAATCAGATCATCTATGAGGGTTTTTTTGGTACTTGAGGGTTTGAAAGATGACATAGTAATCATTTCTTTCTACTTTCTTTGCAATATTTAATACAAACTGTCAACATCTTACATTACGGTTAGCTCTGTTTAAAATTTGATGTTACATAGAGTTGAATGCTAAGATGACTAAGGGAAGATTCATAGAAATCTTGATGATTCCTATGAATTAAATGATCAAAAATATATAGATGAGACATTCATGCATTTACACTTAACAATTTTTTAGAGAGCATTAGAGAATTTTGAGCAATCACAGAGTGAAAATTGTAGTTTAGATTTGCAGAAGTGTGAGTTTCAATTAGAAAGTTAAAATGAGTCAACCAGAATCAAGCCAAGCCTCATCTAGTGAGGAAGCTAAGGAGAAAGGTGGGGAGGAAAAGGGGAAGCCTAATTACTCAAAAGATTTGCCAAATTTCTCCCAGGATCAGATCAAAATAAGAAGGTTAGTGATGAAGTCTTTCTTGACTATATGGTAGATTGTAGGGATCCTGATACTCCTTCATGTTATAGCAACATGTTATTCTACTACTTCTATTATAAACATTTCAAAGCTATGCCTATTTTCAATGCATGGGTTTTAGGCATGGATGAGTTAATTGTTCATGATGTCTTCCTAGATGTCGACCTCATAATTGAGTTGGCTAGGCTTTATGACCCCATATCAAAAAGAATTAGAAAGAGTGACCAGAAAACCTTAGTGACTTTGGATAGAGGATCTTTCATGAAATCTTTTGATTTCTATTCTTCATCCTCCATAGAGATAGAACTAAAGAAAGAGAAAGAGAAGTATGCAAGCCAGTTAGGACTTGTGAAATCCCAGATGGCTAGGTATTTCCCTAGGACTAGAAAATATGTTGCCCCTCTCCCAACACATATGAATGCTCCCTATGAGTATAAATCCCTCAATTACTACATGAACTATCTAGTCTATGGGTTGTGTAGAGTTTTAGGGATGGATGGAGATGTAGAGATGATGCCAGCAGATATCATGATGATTATCCTGGACATTCAGAACTCACATGCAAATATAGATTATGATTACATTCAGTATGTAATCAAAAAAATTCATGAAGGCTTGGTGATGATTAAATAGGACATGAATCCAATAAGGTTCATGCATTACTCCCTCCTAATGCACTTTATTTTATACTTCAATGTTAATAAATTGAATGGACATATGCTAAGGCCTAGGATAATGTTTGAAGGATAGCCCAATCCAGTGCAATATTGGTTGAGGGTGTGGAATTATTCTTCTAATGAGAGTGATTTCTGTGCTTTCCAAAATTGGGTATTTTTTCCAATTTTGAATATGTTGGGAACTAATATAACAAGGCTACCAATTAGGGTGTCAAGCCTCCTTAGGCCCTAATAGTATGTTGATAAATAGAAATCAGGCCACAATTGGGGTGAATTTTAGTTGGGTGATAATTTCACAATAATTAGAGTATATGGATGCCCACAGCTCCCACACATCCTCCCAAAATATGTGACTCCAAGAATTGCCGAATTAGAATTCATTTGGAAATTAGTATGGAAAAAAAAGAGCATCTTGCACCCCATAGAAAGGGCACTTTCACTCCATGAAAGTTTAGTGTATGTAACTTCCTGATTGGTAAAAGGGCATTACCTCAGCTCAGCTCATGGTTGAATCATTTTAAGATGATTTCTAGTATTTATAGATATGTGGATCCAAAAAAATTTATTAGGACTTCCAGAATGACATTAATTCCAAACATTCATACAATTTGGGAGCATGAGGGGTGTGATGATGAGGATGTAATAAGAAATATAATGGATGAAGATGAGATTGGTAAGAGGCTTACTAGATTTTATGATCTTTTGAAATTAGAGGCTCATGTTAGAAAGGCTAGAATTTCCTTTGGCAATTTCTTCCTTGACCTTCCATATCAGAAGAAAATTGATAGAATAGTAGAAATGCATGGTACTCTACCTAGTCAGTTAGAATGCCAACTTGAAGAGAAATTGGAACTAGGAAAAGATTACTCTTCTTTTGAGTATGAAGAATATACCGATGAATCACAAGGTGAAAGTCCACCCCAAGCTAATGAACCCCCTATTGTTGATGTAAGTCAAGATTCACCTGAGGGAGAGGATGTCTCTGAGTGTCCTCAGAAAAAATAAAGAGTTGAGGAAGGTGGGCCCTCTAAAGAAAAGAAATAGTGGAAAGTGATAGATAGAGATGCATCCTTAGTTCTTGGTGATAGATCGTATCATCACCATTTGAGAAAAACCATCAGAGAAGGAAAGATAATGGCCACACAAGAAGAGGTGGAGTTGCCCCTGCTACTTGGTAAGGATGAAAGGGAAATATATCAAGATGAACTTCTCAATGATGATCAGTTCATCCAAAGTGAATAATTTAAGAACTTCCTAATATGGAGGAAGCAACAGGAGATTTCTAAAATATTACTTGAGGGAATTGGTCTTGATGATGAGGTTTTGAAGTCTTTAGCTACATATGACTCTAAATGATAGAATATCTCTATTGAAGAGGCTAGGGAGTTAGTCAAATCTAGTGGAATGCTCTTAGTACCTGGATGGGACTTGACATCAACATTTATCATAGATCAGATTAGGAAGCAACCTAAAGGCATGTTGTCTTATGAAGCCCACATTGGAGACATGATTAGAGGAACTGGGTATGACCCCAAGTCTCAAGATTTGGCAATGTGGTCACTTTCACCATGAACTTAGAAACCTTCCCTAGTCAACATAGAGGAGAAAATGGAGGGGGAGAATATCATCTAGACTCTCCAAAACACCAGTGATCTTGAGGTGTCTAAAGTAGTGACCCATTTTGCACATTCGAATGAAGGTAAGATAGCTCAACTGTCAAATAGGTATGCAAACTTATTTGAAAGTAAAATGACCATAGAAAAGGACAGAGATAGATGGATAATGAAGATAAAGGCATTAAAAGATGATCTTGAAGAAGAAAAAGATAAACTTGAAGAGGCCTCTAAGGCAGCTCCTCCTCCAGTCCTACAAATTGAAGTTACAGTCCAATCAGAGGCATAATTTCCTATTGAATTGGTAGAAGAATAAAAAAAGGACAAGTTGGATCTGGCCCTTAAGGCCCTCTCTAGGATCATACAATATAGGTGTGAAGTGATAAAAGGTAAAATAGATTCAGTCCATAATTCTTACTCTATGCTATAGAAGACTAATGAAAGTATCAAGGATGCTATGGCTACCCTAGAGCCACTATTCATATATGGTCTACCAGAAGCCCCCTTTTTGAGAAACTTGAGTTATTGAAACCTCAGAGGATAGATATTCCAGAATTAGTTACTAAGGTGGGAGAGAAGATAGAGAAAATTGGTACAACTTGGAGATTCTTCAAGGGCAAGGCAAATCAAGTAAGAGCCAAAATGAATATATTTGGCCTTGACTTTAGCAAGTTCCTCCCTCCAATTTGCAAAAATGATGGTAACATCATAGAAATTGAGGAGTGGAAGTTAAATATGAGTCAGTTGGTGATTAGGAAAGAGGCCTTTTTGAATAATGATGGATCCTTAGATATTGATAGGTTCAACAACATTTTGGATGACATGTTCAAAACTGAAAATGAACATACCAAATTTGTTGTTGACACAAAGGCCATCACTGACTCAAGATGGGATAAGTAGGTCAAGTTTTTATGAAGCCTGAAGATGTACACCTGGCCATCAGAAGAAGAGGTTATTACATGGGACAAAAGCACTAAACCTAAGAAGAAGAAACCAACAAAAAATGATGTAGAAGAAATAGAAGAGGAGTGAATTCCAACATTACACCTCACCTATTAGCACAGGGAGAGTAATTATTATAAAGAGGAGGATGTGGGTTATTTGGATGGTGGTCATCATTCACACAACAAATTTTTGTAGTTACTCTGAATACCAACAAACAAAGGTGCCACTCAAAGGGATTCACTATGAGAAGAAATAGTTTTCTGGTGCTATTTCCCCCTTTTTCTATTCAATTTTAATATATTTTGTATTCTAGTGCAAGTCACTATCTAAGACATCCAAACCTTGTTACATCCTTTTCTGAAGGATTCCAAGATGGCTAGTGTATATATAGTTAATTCTATATGATTGTAAGATGCGGTGGAATACTTATTGTAATAGGAGTTTTCGCATCAAGTGTTTTGATTCTAAGAAATCTTAGTCTCTAAATGTACTGATATAGAAGATTTATCAATGAGAATATACTGAAATTCCTTGTATATGCTTTGTTCTCTTCATGTATGAATTTGAATTTCTTAATGTGTTAAATATGTAATTCATTTTTTATATATAATCCATAAGGTAGATAGTTGGGTTAAATATTAAGTTTCTTTCAAGGGAAGTGTGAATCTTAGGTGAGGTCTCAGAGAATTCATAAATTGTGCAAGAATTTGATGATAAGTATATATGATTGAGAGGATAATTTGAAAGGCATTTTATCTTTGTTTTGGGGTTATTTGACTTGAAGGTTTTGTGTAGATGTGTGTTTAATTTGACTCTGATGCCCTAGGATTTGGCACTAGTCATTTCTTAAATTACACAGTTTTCACCATCAATCAAATAAATAACATTCTATTTTGAAATTTTGTTGAATACAGTGAATGTTCTTGTCTGTGTCAAGTATATAGATAATTATTGTGATCTTTGAAGAATTAGATCTAATAGGTATACACACTTGTAGTTAAAAGCTCAAAGTGAAGAAGGATCCAGATCCTTAACACCTTAGTGTTTATTGTTGAGACATGCATCTATTGGGACTAAAAGAGTTAAGTATCATAGGTTTTATGATTAAGTTTTCATCATCTACAGTTTTAAACACTAATAAAGGTGACAATAGATTTCACCATGAGACTTACAGAAATTGTCCAACATATTGAGGGAAATATATATATATGTAATGAAATTAGGAAAATACTCACTGTGAAGCCATAAAGGTTTAGGGTCTTAGAAGAGTTACCTTAGTGAATTGAAAGCATAAATATACTCACTCTGATCATAAAGGAATATAAGAAAATAGAGATCATAAGGTACATAAAGTAATGTAAAGAACAAAACCAAGGGTTCAGAGATATTTCATAAATGGAGGAAAACTTTTGAGGCTCCATCACCATGCTCCCTGAAAACCCTCCTCATCACTACATGCTTATGTTAAGATGTGATCAGATTTGGAATAGAGGAAATTTTAATTTTTCTATTTTATTTCCTTGATGTATGTATAGTAAGACTATAGTGTACTATAGTTAGAATAATATTCTAACTTCTATGAGATTGTCTATATGATGATAATGTATATCTAAGAGAAAACTATGAACTTCAAATACAATAATGATATACTTCTCTACTTGAGAATACTTAATATGGATCTCTCTTGTAACTTGTATTAATACTTGTAGATTTATGTATTTTCCAAGTTACCCTTTCAATGTGTATATATATATGATATAATGGGACATGTCTCCTGTAGGGACATGTCTTTATGTGAGACATTTCTCTTGATGATTATTTTAATCATTTATTTATTACCAATAATATATATGACTGAACCAATCCATAATGATCAATTTACAACTTAATAAAGATGATGCAAGATAGTCAATATTATAATTGACTCACATATAATATATTATAGAGACAGGTGATATGAGTATCAACTGTGATAAACATAGTCAATACCCACTGTGATCAGCACATTCGATACCAATATTGATGCTCAAAATATATATATTAATAACAATGATGTGTATTGGCTGATAGTGGTTATTAGCTATGATAACCACATGCCATGTTGACTGTGATCATCACCGTAAATACCAATTATGCCTTTATTGATTCTTTAATTCCATTTTTTGTTGGTTTCATTGATTATTAAGTTGATTCTCATAATCAACATTATAGTCGATGTCACACATCAAATCTGGTTTAGTGTATTATCATCATTATATATATATGAAAATTATTTATTAAGTATATATGTATATATATAATATCTATATATGTATGTTAGGAATGAATTTTGAATGTTTGGCTGCCATTATGTAGTAGTTGTTGTTGCATTCATGACTATGATTGTCATTGATGTCATCACAATGATCTACCAGAGACTTGCAGTGAAGAAAACAATGTTTGGATTAGTGCACATGAGATATTGTAGTTGGAGCTATGTGATGTTGAGGATATACTCTTTGATATGTTATATTTTTATGGTTAAGAGCACAGATAGTAATTCATTTATTCATGGAAGTTATGAGCAATTTGGGGGAAGCAGTATTCAGGCAGTGTTCCTGAGTAGCTGTTTGTGGAAATTGGATGATATCTCCTAATCAGGATGGAATTTGGTTTTGTGAAATTAAATGGAAGTTGAAGACATATTGTTATTAATGTGGATGACAGCACAAACTTTGAGGTCACATGAGTGAAGAATTATTGTAATTGAAGGCTGACAGTTTTGTGTAATTTTGATGTAGTGTGTGGAAACTTTTATTTTTTAATTGGATGCCAACTCATTTGTAATTACTTGAGTGTGGTATAAAAGAAGGAATAATTTTCTATGTTGTAATATGGTTGGATGTGATGATGTATGCATGAAGTGAAGAAAAGGGATAATGAATTGTGAAAGAAGACATGCGAGGTACAGAGATCTGAAATTGAGATTTGATGTAAAAGAGAGTGCAGTTTGGCACAGTGAGTGAGGAGGTAATATATTTTCTATTATTCTATTGAATAATCTAGAGATCAATTGGATAGTGTGTTCAGTGATCTTTCCATTGAAACTGTTTGGGTGGTGGGTCCATCTGTCTTCCATAACCCTTAACAGGGTTAGAATCTTTTAACATGGATTCAAAATCTCCTAATAGGGATTCATATGTACTGAATCTATTTCATAAGAAGTTTAACAGCTTATGGAGATCCATGGCAAATTCCAGAAAAGAAAGCCCTAAGTTTGATGGAGTAAATTTTGATAACTAGAAAGAAAAGATGAAGACACACCTACTATGTTTAGGACTAGGTTATTGGTTGATTACAAAGAATGATAAGACTACCATTGAAGAGGAAAATCTTGAAACATGTACTAGTAATGAGAGAGATCTATTCATGTGTAACATACTTGCAAGAGAAGAACTTTGGATAGCCCTTTTGGAGAATAAGTACAGTTAGGTAAAATGTTTGAAAAAATCTTATGAAATTTGGAAAGCTTTACACTCTACTTTTGAAGGTGATGAACATGGAAAGAAAGTTAGATTACATAATTGGATATGTGCATTTGAAGATATAAGAATGATGGAAGATGAATTTTTTAGAAGCTATATTGGTAGAATGTCAAAAAATTTTGCAGGCATAAAATCCTGTGGAGGAAAAAAGATAGAGAATGAAGTAATATGGAAAATTCTGAGGACATTGACTCCTATATTTAAGAAGACAACATAGATGATTGAATGAGTTATACCTTGCACTTCAAACTTTACAAGAGAGACTCTTCTTGGAAGATTGGAAGCAACAGAGATGAACCCAAGGTTATCAGGAGACTTGCCTAGAATGGAGACAACATTTAGTGGTCTTAGTGTTCACCCTACTTTTTCAAGAAGCATCAGTGTGAGTGGTGATTATGCTAGCAGCAACAAATCTAGAAATGAAGAAGACATGAAGATTGAAGAAGGTATTGCCTTGCTTCTGAAGAGAGAACCAGACGGTAAGAAAAATTTTAAATGTTGGACTTGTCAAGAATATGGTCATTTTGCATCTAAGTGTCCTAAGAGAGTTAAAAAGTATAGAAGCAATTTCATACCTAGAAGATCTAAGGAATTTTATTATGCTAATGATGAATATCTTGAAGCTAGTGTAGAAAGAACTCTAAGTGAAAGTGATACTGAGAATAATGATGACATAGGATTTGTAGCAATTAAAGAAGAGAATCTTGAAACTGATGTTAAGGAAGAAAAAGCCTTAGTTTCCCAAGCTGAAAAGAAATATGATTAGATTATAGACAATGGTTTTTCACATCATATGACTGGAGACAGGAAAAAGTTCATAAAGTTTAACAATTATGATGGAGGAGTTGTTAGAGTTGGAAATAATGCACCTTGTTTGATTAAAGGTATAGGATCTATTACTCTTGATGGAAATACTAATACTGATGATGTTTATTTTGTGGATGGATTGAAACATAATCTTTTGAGTGTTGGATAGTTAGTTGATAAGGGATATCAAGTTTGGTTTACTGACAAAACTTGTGTGATAAAGGATAAAGATGGAAATCTGATTAGAACTGGATCTAGAACCAAAGATAATGTATTTCAAATGAATCCTACTGAGATAACATGTTTGATTACTAAGATTGATGACAGTTGGTTATGGCATAGAAGGTTTTGTCATATAAACTTTGACAACATTGTGAAAGTGAGTACTACACTTGCAGTAAGGGATTTGCCTAAAATTATGAAGCCTACTAACATGATTTGCAAAGAATGTGTGATGGCTAAATAGAAGAGAAGTTCTTTTCCCAGTAAGAAGTTTACATCTATAGAAAAGTTGGAGATTGTTCATACAGACTTGATTGGTCCTACCAAGACTAGAGGATTCTATGGAGAAAAGTATTTTATGATTCTTGTTGATGATTTTACAAGAATGATGTGGATTACATTTCTTAAAGAAAAGTATGAAGCATTTGATAAGTTTAAGATCATTAAGAATAAAGTTGAGAATGAATCTAGAATGAAGATTAAATATTTGAGATCTAATAGAGGTGGAGAATTTACTTCTAGAGAGCTTAACACCTTTTATGAAGTAAATGGTATTAAGAGATAGTTTTCATCCCCTAGGACACCTGAACAAAATGGTATTGCAGAAAGAAGAAATAGATCAATGATTGAAGTAGCAAGAGCTATGTTATTTGAGAATGATTTGGAAAAGATATTCTGGAGAGAAGCAATGAACACAACAATGTATACAATGAATAAAGTACAAATCAGAGTAGACATAGACAAGACACCCTATGAATTATGGTTTGGACATGCACCCTCAGTTAAGTATTTTAGAATTTTTGGAAGCAAATGTTATATAAAGAGAGATGATGATATTAGAAAGTTTGATCCTAGAAGTGATGAAGGTATATTTCTTGGATATTATTTGAAAATCAAAGCCTATAGATGTTACAATAAAAGAACTAAGACTATTGTTGAAAGCGCAAATGTTAAAGTTGATGAAAAGTTCAAAATTTAGGAAAGAATGCTTGATTACGAATCAGATGAAGAAGCTCATCCTAAACCTAACACTGAAACTACTGATTTATTTTATGAGACTGACAATGATTTGTTGAATGAAAGCCATAGTGAAGTCATTGAAGAACCTACACCCGAAGTGAGATCTAAGACAGTGACACCTAACAAGAATTTATCAAGAAATCATCCTATTGAGAAAATTATTGGAAGCATTAAAAGAGGAGTTCTAACTCAGAATAAGGTACAAGAATAGTTATGTTTGATTTCTCAAATTGAACCTAAAACTACTAGTGAAGCTTTTGAATATGAAAATTGGATTAATGCTATGAAAGAAGAACTAGATCAGATTGAAAAGAACAAGACATGGAAATTGGTCCCTAGACCTAAAGACAAGAATGTTATTGGAACTAAAAGGGTATTCAGAAACAAGATGAATGAGCAAGGAGAAGTAGTAAGAAACAAAGCAAGATGGGTATGAAAGAGATACTCACAGAAAGAAGGAACTGACTATGAAGAAACCTTTTCACTTGTAGCAAGAATTGAAGCAGTAAGAATGTTTTTAGCTTATGAAGCTTATAAGAAATTCAAAGTATATCAGATGGATGTAAAGTCAGCATTTCTAAATGGAGAATTGGAAGAAGAAGTCTACATTGAACAGCTTGAAGGTTTTCCTTTGACTCAAGAAGGAGACATGCTATGTAAACTAAAGAAAGCCTTATATGGACTAAAGCAAGCACCTAGAACTTGGTATGCAAGATTGGACAAGTATTTGTTAAAGTTGAGATTTACAAAAGGAACAGGTGATAGCAATCTATACACAAGAGAAATTGAAAATGGTTTGTTGATTATAGTTATTTTTGTTGATGACATTATTTTTGGAGGAGAAGATGAAGCTAGTGACAAATTTGATGATGAAATGAAGACTGAATTTGAAATGAGTATGATTGGTGAAATGAAATACTTTTGGGGATTATAGATAACATAGAATAATTATGGTGTCTTTGTAAGTCAGACAAAGTACCTGAATGACTTGTTGAAAAGATTTGGAATGGAGAACTGTAAACTAGTTGGAACACCTATGGTAATTGGACATAAATTATCTAGCACAGATGAAACACCGATAGTTGAACAGAAGAAATACATATCTATGATTGGAGGATTTTAGTAATTGACTCATACTAGAGCTGATATAGCACATTCAATTGGAATTGTAGCAACATTGCAAGTTGAACCTATAGAATCACATTATGTAGTACTAAAGAGGATACTGAGATATTTAAGAGGCACAATGGACTATGGATTGTGGTATGAAAAATTTGATTATTTTACCCTATGTGCATATACAAATGTTGATTGGGGAGGCGGTGTTGATGATAAGAAGAGCACCAGTGGTGGAGCATTTTTCCTTGGAGGAAGATTGGTTTCTTGGCTAAGAAAGAAATTGAATTGTATCTCATAGAGCACATCAGAAGTAGAATATGTAGCACTAACAAACAATTGTAACCAGATTTTTTGGATGAAGCAAATGCAGAAGGATATTGGAATAAAGTTTGTTGAACCTATTGTCATACATTGTGACAACACCAGCATAGTTATTATGTCTAAGAACCATGTATTACATTCTAAGACAAAACATATAGAGATTAATTATCATGTAGTAAGAGAGAAAGTTGCTGAGAAAGAAGTCAGACTTGAGTACATAAGTACAAAGGAGCAGATAGCAGACATATTTACAAAGCCTTTACCTAAGGATACATTTGAGTATCTGAGAGGTATGCTTGGGGTTATGCCCCATCCTAATTTTGAGAAGTGATGCAGCTGATTGCATCCATACAGTGGTATATGAGCCTTATCTTTCTTCTAGACTTGATGTTGGATCTTCCTCTATGGGGGAGTATGTGTATCTAATGAGTCATGAGGACTCCAGTGAACGTATTT
Source organism: Chamaecyparis obtusa (assembly GCA_027943335.1). NCBI lineage: Eukaryota > Viridiplantae > Streptophyta > Pinopsida > Cupressales > Cupressaceae > Chamaecyparis > Chamaecyparis obtusa. Next base: position 148,335 of record BSBK01001702.1, read on the forward strand.
TCTGAATAGTGTCTTTTGACATTGGTGTTGTTGTTGACATGATGATGAGATTTATGTTATTGATGTCAATGGGGGAGAAGTTTACATGAAAAAAACATTTTTACTATCTGAACAGGAAAATGAAGCAAGATTTGATTGATGAAGAGGACTTGAAATATTTTTCTAGAGCAGTAGTATTAGAGTATTGGATTTTTGGAACATTGGATGTTTTTTTTTCATCTATGTTTCCATGAATGCCAATGGGGGAGATTTTTAGGAATGAATGTTGAATTTTTGGCATCCATTCTATAGCAGTTGTTGTTGCATTCATGACTATGATTGTCATTGATGTCAACACAGTGATCTACGAGAGACTTGTAGTGAAGCAGACAGTGTTTGGATTAGCGCATATGGGATATTGTAGTTAGAGCTATGTAATGTTGAGGATATACTCTTTGATATGTTATATGTTTATGGTTAAGAGCATAGATAGTAATTCATTTATTCATGGAAGTTATGAGCATTTTGGTGGAAGCAGTATTCATTTAGTGTTCCTGAGTAGCGATTTGTGGAAATCAGATGATATCTCCTAATCAGGATGGAATCTAGTTTTGTGTAGTTAAAGGGAAGTTTAAGACACATTGTTGGTAATGTGGATGATAGCACAAACTTTGATTTCATATGAGTGAAGAATTATTGTAATTGACGGCTGACAGTTTTTTGTCATTTTGATGTAGCATGTGGAAACTTTTATTTTGTAATTGGATGCTGACTCATTTGTAATTACTTGAGTGTGGTATAAAGGAATTAATGTTTTTCCTTGTTTTAATATGGTTGTATGTGATGATGTATGCATAAAGTGAAGAAAAGAGCTAATGAATTGTGAAAGAGAAATTGTGAAAGAAGACATGCAAGGTACAAAGATCTGAAATTGAGATCTAATGTATAAGAGAGTGTGGTTTGGCATAGTGAGAGAGGAGGTAACATATTTTCTATTATTCTATTGAATAATCTAGATATCAGTTGGACAATGTGTCTAGTGATCTTGCCATTGAAGCTATTTGGGCAGTGGGTCCATCTATCTTCCATAACTCTTAACAGGGTTAGAATCTTTTAATAGGGATTCAAAATCTCCTAACAAGGATTCATATGCACTGAATGTATTTCATAAGACTCCTAACAGAGTCCATCCTTTCACAAGGAATATTCACATTAGTGCATCTTTTGTGGGCATCATTCCCACCAGGGTTTACTCTTTGATCAAGAGGTTCCCTAGTCAACATATCTTGTGTCATTGTGTTATTGTGTATGAATATCTTTCTATGGTTGGTAATTATATTGCTTACATGGTTTAATACTTTTGAATTTGATAAAAGTTATAATTATCAGATAACTGATTCACCCCCCCCCCCTCTCAGTTATCTTGGTGGACTTTACTTTCTAACAATGTATATTATAATATCTCTTATATATATATATATATATATATGTATGTATGTATATATGTATGTATGTATGTATATGTCATCTCAATAATTATTGAGATGACATATACATACATACATACATACATACATACATACATACATACATACATATGTATGTATGTATGTATGTATGTATGTATGTATGTATGTATGTATGTATGTATATGTCATCTCAATAATTGTCATTAATATTATTAATTCTTTATGATAATACATGAGGATAGATATCAAATGTTTAATTCTAGTAGGCCACTCAAACATTTGATTTCATCGATTGAAATCATCTGATCGAAGCTACAATCATTAACACTCCCTCTTAGCTAGGGAATTGATTTCTATCCATGTAATTCAATAAAATACTATATCAATGATTTCCTCAATGTAACATTTAGGGTTATGGTCTACACAAATATCAAAGATGACATCCACCATAATAGATGTTACCTCACCGTATCATCATGAGCATGGATTGTTCAAGAATACCAACCATATGATATTATCCATACAAATATCTCTTTTGGTATGTGCACTGGCATCACATCTCATGAATCCTACCAAAGAAGATATTGTTTCATGTAATATCCACAGATGTTCCATCTCATAACATCCACTATGACATATATCAATAATATAACTCATGTAGTTTCACACTACTTAGTTAAAACTAGATAAGAGAAAATAACTATCATGATATGTTAGTGGATATCAACCATATGGTATCTATCTTGATAGTAGGTTAAACTATGTTAAAGTCATCACTTTACAATAGTAACCATAAGAAAAATTCATTGAAATATCTTCATCTTTCAGGAAGTTTCAATAATATCATATAATAACTCACATAATAAAACTTATATATAATATATCTCATATATAAATCATTATTAAAATTTTATTAAGTCTCACCCTCAATTACAAATTCTTACATTCTTACCATACCAAGGTTACTTCTAAAGTGACACACTTTTGTCTTTGAGAGAGGATTGGTTAGAATATCTATAGTTTTCTCATCTATACTAATATATCTCAATTGAAAAATGTATGTCTCCACTATGTCTCTAACATAGTGATAATGGATCTCAATGTGTTTGGACCTATCATGAAATACAGGTTTCACAAAAAAATTTAGGAAACTTTGATTATCACAATGAATAATAGTGGAATCCAAGGCTTGTCCATAAAATAAAACTAATATCTTTCTTATCCATACTTCTTCTTGAGCTCCTAGAGATGTGACAAGGTATTCATCTTTAGTGGAGCTTTGTGCAACTGAGGATTTCTTTTTTTTTGAACTAGGATATCATGACACAACCTAAACTCAAATAACATCTTGAATTACTCTTTCGATCTATAACACTTCCAACCCAATCTAAGTATGAATATCCATGGAGGTATAGATCAACATTATCATACTTTTATCCAAGCCCAATGGTTCCACGAAGATATCTCAATATGTGTTTTGCTACAGCCAAATGCAAATTTCTAGGTTCACACATGAACTGGATGAGTGCATTTGTTGCATAGAAAATGTTTGGTCTAGTGTTGACCAAATACATTAATGACCAAATTATTTTACAATAGAAATCATGATCTCCTATTTATGATTGTGAAGTTGATTCTTTGAGTTTGTGAAAATTTGTCTCCATAGGTGTAGACAGGTTTTCTATCCATCATTCCAAACCTCTTTAATATATAAATAGTGTATTTTCCTTGATTTAAGATAATATAATTATCTTTTTTCCATACTTCTAAACCAAGGAAGTAATGTAATATTCCCAAATATTTCATGTCAAATTCAGAAGTAAGGTCTTTCTTACATTCAATGACTAGACGATCTTCTCCTGTGGTTAGTGAATTGTCAATATATAAAATGAGAATCTATTGGAAAGTTGTCTATACTAAAGTATATGACTTGATATATTGTTATCATTATGGCAACAAAGTCATATAGAAGTTTGGAGTCAGTGCACTTAGTGTAAAGATTAGAATTCAATTAAGTGTTGAAGACTTGACAGTATATAGAGTTCTGGTAGCTCAGAGCATCATTGCACATCTGTACAAAAAAATTATGGTATGCACCCTGGAAGTTAAGTTTGTTAGACTATACTTATGCTTAGTCTATGAGTGCATAAGTAGATATGCAAAGATGTGAAAGTTACAGTCAATTGAAGTTGCATAGCTAGTGTGTGCCAGCAGAGAATAGAGCATGGAGCCGACAGTTAGCACTTGGGTTTGCGATTATAATTTAATGATGTAAAGGCTTTGTGCCTATTGTATTTAGGTTTTTGACATGTCTATATGTATAATCGCAAGCATGCTTAAGCCAATTCATTTGGAAGCATTGTTTGTAATTAGTTATAGGGCTGACCTAATTGTATATTTTGTATAAGTGCATAAATATAAGGTGCACCCATTGTATTTGGTATGGAAGTTGTAATAGAGTTGTGATAAGTAGAGAAGAGGCTTGAAAAGACAATACAAGATGTATTAGAGCTTTGCTAAAGGTCAAAGAATCAGTGCACCAAAGGAACTAATCAGACAAGCAGTGTCAAAGTAACAATTCACTAGCAGATATAGTGTGTATCTGAAATCAGAAGGTTATAGCCTTCACCATTTGAGCAATGAGCTCTAGGATAGTGAGACCACTCCCCTAATAGGGATCATTGTAAAAGAATCCTAACAAGGTCTGACCCTTATCAAGGTTTACTGTACTTAAAGCATTTTAAAGCTACTCCTAATAGGGTAAAGGATCTTCTAGCAAGGATCACAAAACACTAGTGCAGAATAGTAGTGGGTATCAAGTCCCATTGGGGTTTTTACCTATTTGGGTTTCCCTGTACCCATATTGGTGTCATGTGTTAATTTCATGTTTGATGCAGGAGCATCCTGGGTGTAAGAGTAATCTTGCATCACCCAAAAATATTTATGTTTTTGTATTCAATATGGGCTATCTTGTGCAGAGTTGCTATTTATGGAAACCTGCTATTTTTAGTAAGTTGGTCTTACGATCTTGGAATGTTCTAATTTTACATGTGGAGGTTCATCTCAATCATATCAGCCTGCCAACAAAGTTTCATGGCTAGATCAGGTCTAGTTTTGAAGATATTGAAGATTTTCAGTATTAGCTGCAGGGTACAGAAACTTTGAACTCAATTTTGAAGGCTTTAGAGGTCCCAAATGAGGTTGAAAATTTGGGTGATGGGCGCTTTGAATGGGTCAAGCCTGTAGAGCACTTTGTGGCATTTCTAGAATGGGGTTATAATAGCCATTCAGGTCAACGGGCGATGACTTATGGTCTTCGGAAGTTGGGTCACCTGAAATGGCAAAAAATAATTTTCTTCAAAAATTTTGTTTGGGTTTCAAAACTCATTTTGAGCTGACTTTGATGTAATAAATTGTAAAATAAAATAATTCTAAGTTTGGTCGGCCCTAAGGGCTAAAATTTCTAGAACCTTCTAAGGTGGTGGAAATTGCCTATGTAAAGAAGGCCCGTAGTGTTGTCTAGGGCAGTTCTGGGTAGTAGATCTGGGTATTGATTCGAGGCTTTGTCCTACAAAATATTGTAAGGGAATGTCCATGTGGCTTTGCATATTGTAATTCTAAAAGTTTGTAATTCCACATTTGTGGAGATAATAAGAAGCCAATTTTCTGTTCTTGCATATTATTGTTGTTGTTTCTCTATTTATGTTATGTGTTTGTTGTAATAAGGGGGAGCACCCTTCATCAAGTGGTATCAGAGTACAAGTTCCTGAGTGTGTAAATAGATCACCGACTGTGAGGCAGTTTGCACCAGGATCGTGGTTAGGGTTTTAGCACGCATCACAAAAATGCCTCCACGAAGAGAACGTGGCGGAAGAGCTGGTGCTGTGACACCTGAGGTTAGAGAGCTACAGAGACAAGTGCAAGCATTGTAAGAAGAGATTTGCAGAGGAATAAATCTTAATGTCAAAGATGAAAGCAAGGATGAAGCCGAAGAAGAATATCAAGAAGGAGAAGCTGAAATTGTGAACCAAGAGGAAGAAAGACTTTTTCGGGTGATTTCCAAGATTGGGAAAAGACCTAAGATTCAAGTTCGTACATTTTTTGGAAATCTTAACCCAGAGGAATTGATCGAATGGATCAATGAATGTGAGGAATATTTTGAGTATGAAGATGTTGAGGATCCTGATAGGGTCAGAATTGCAAAGGCTGGACTGAAAGGTCATACGAAGATCTGGTGGCAAGAGATTCAATTGGAGGGAAATAGAAGAGGAAAAGATAAAATCACAAGATGGGATCAGATGGTGGATAAATTAAAGTGACAGTTCATTCCTGTTGATTATGAGCTTGACCTACTAAACAAAATGCAAAGTTTGAAGCAAGCAGGAAGATCTGTTCAGGAGTATACAAAGGAGTTCTATCGACTCCTCATCAGAACAGGCCATGCAGAAGCTGATAAGGAGAAAGTTGCCCAATACCTTAATGGGTTAAGGCTAAGCATTCAGGAGGAGTTGAATCTAGTTTGAATGAACAGTATTGAGGAGGCATACTAGTTTGCGCTAAAAGTAGAGGAAAAACTAAATAAGAAGTTTGAGAGCAGACAAAATGGAAGAGGTCGTGGTGGAAGATCTGGTGGATGGTCATATGGTGGCTGAAATGAAGATCTGAAAAAGAAGGATGAGGCCAGTAGCAGCCAGAATCAAAGAGGAAATAATTCAAATCATTTCTAGGATTAGAATAATAGAGATCAAAGAGGAAGAGGAAGAGGACAAGGATCTGGAAGAGGAGGCTTCTGTGGAACATGTTTTCACTGTGGAGAAGAAGGTCATAGGGCATTTGAATGTCCTCAGTGCCAAGGTAGAACAGATAGGAAAAATGAATGTCAGGCCAGAGTTGCACATGTAGACGAAGATGCCAGATCATCAAATTCTGAAGATGATGAAAGAGGAGAAACACTAATTAACAAAAGAGTCTTGCTGAGTGGTGAGAATGAACCTGAACAAAAGAGGAGCTTGTTTCACACTAGATGCAAGTGTGAGGGTAAATGCTGTGATGTGATTATCGATAGTGGAAGCACTGACAATTTGGTGTTAGAAGAGATGGTGACAAAGTTGAAGCTCAAGAGACAGAAACACCCACATCCATATTAGATTGCCTGGGTGCAGGATGATCACAAGGTCATGGTCAGTGAACAGTGCTTGGTAAAGTTCAAGATCGGTGGGTACCAAGATGAGGTACTATGTGATATAATATCTATGGATGCATGTCATATGTTGTTGGGTAGACCATGGCAGTTTGACAGATATGCTATACATGATGGTTGTGCGAATACCTATTCCCTAACAAAGGATGGAGTGTGACATAAGCTAAAGCCATTGAAGGAGACCGAAGAAAAGGTATGTGGTAATGCAAGAATAACTTTTGTTGATGGAAGAAAATTCCTAGATGGTATGAGGCATGAGCATGTGTGTTTTGCTTTCATTCTAAAAGCTAGTAAAGAAGAAGTAGAGGATGTACCTATAGAGGTTACAGATTTGTTGAATGAGTTTTAGGATATTATATCTGATAATGTACCTGATGGATTACCACCTGTAAGGAAGATCAGTCATCAGATGGATTTGATTCCAGGAGCTAGTTTGCCAAACAAGGCAGCACATAGAATGACACTAGTAGAAAGTGAAGAGTTGAACAGACAAGTACACAAGTTATTGCAGAAGGGGTTGATTCAAGAGAGTCTGAGTCCCTGTGTTATACCAGTGGTATTAGCACCAAAGAAGAATGGAGAGTGGAGGATGTGTACAGATTCTAGAGCAATAAACAAGATCACAATCAAGTACAAGTTTCCATTGCCACGAATGGATGATATTATAGATTGTTTGAGTGGAGCTGTTTATTTCTCAAAGATAGATCTGAAGAGTGAATATCACTAGATTCAAATCAGAGAAGAAGATGAATGGAAGACTACCTTCAAGACAAAGGAAGGACTATATGAGTGGTTAGTCATGCCTTTTGGGCTAACCAATGCAGCGAGCACTTTTATGCGGCTCATGAACGAGGTTCTAAAAGAATTTTTGGGTAAGTTTGTCATTGTGTACCTAGATGATATTTTGATCTTTAGCAAGACATTGGAGGAACATATGATGCATATTCGTATGGTGATTGAGAAGCTAGGAGATGAGAAATTGTTGATTAATTTGAAGAAGTGCAGTTTTGTGAAGAAAGAGTTAGTGTATTTGGGATTTGTAGTTTTAGCAGAAGGTCTAAAAATGGACCCAGAGAAGGTATAGGCTATCCTTGAATGGCCTACTCCAAGGAGTGCTATTGAGGTAAGATATTTTCATGGTTTGGCTAGTTTCTACAGAAATTTTATCAAAAATTTTAGCAGTATTTTTGGACCCTTGACTGAAACAATGAGAGGGGATAGAAAAGAGTTTAAGTGGACTAATGGGGCAGAAAAAAGTTTTCAATTGTTGAAACAAAAAGTTACAGAACAACCTATTTTAGCACTTCCATATTTTAATAAGGTGTTTCAAGTAGACTGTGATGCTAGTGGTATTGCAATAGGAGCTATTATGAGCCAAGAAGGTAAACCTATTGCTTATTTCAGTGAGAAGTTAAATGATGCCAAGAGAAAATATTTTGTCTATCATCAGAAATTTTATGCTATAGTTCAGGCATTAAAGAAGTGGAGACATTATCTGCTTCCTAAGGATTTTGTTTTGTATACTGATCATCAAGCTTTGCAATATTTGAATAGTCAAGGAAAGTTGAATCAAAAGCATTTGAAATGGGTTGAGTTTTTGCAGAGTTATACATTTGTTTTGAAACATAGAAGTGGAAAGTCTAATAGGGTTGTAGATGCTCTTAGCAGAAGGAAACTATTGCTGACAGAAATGCAGATTGAGGTGGTTGGGTTCAAGGAACTCAAGAATTTGTATCCAGAGGATCTTAATTTTGGTGGAGCTTGGAAAGCTTGTAAAGAGCCCGTTACTCTAGACAGGACGCAATGGCTAGATTTTATCATCCAAGATGATATGCTATTCAGAGGGAGTCAGTTGTGCATTCCAAGAAGTTCTATGAGGGAGAATCTCATCAAGGAGAAGCATAGTGGAGGATTGACCAGACATTTTGGTCGTGATAAAACCCTTGCTTTGGTTGGTGAGAATTTTTACTGGCCACAATTGTAGCAAGATATGAAGAAGTTTGTACAGAGTTGCAGAGTATGTCAGATGGTGAAAGGAGTGAAGCAAAATACAAGGTTGTATCAGCCATTACCTGTACCAGAGAAGCCTTGGGAGGATATTAGTATGGACTTTATTCTTGGTTTACCGAGGACACAGCGGGGACATGATTCAATTTTTGTAGTAGTTGACAGATTTTCAAAGATGGCACATTTCATTCCCTACAAGAAGACTAATGATGCTGTTCATGTAGCAGAATTATTTTTCAAAGAAGTGGTGAGACTACATGGTTTGCCAAAGACCATAGTTTCAGATCGAGATACTAAATTTATTAGATATTTCTGGCGGACATTGTGGAAAAAGTTGAAGACAGATTTGAAGTTCAGCTCATCACATCATCCACAGACTGATGGATAGATAGAGGTGGTGAATAGAAGTTTTGGAAATCTACTGAGATGTTCAGTTGGAGATAAGCCAACAGGATCAGATTTGATTTTACCACAGGCAGAATTTGCATACAATAATTCTGTCAAAAGGAGCACTGGTAAATCACCATTCCAGATTGTATATGGAAGTAGTCTAAGAAATGCATCTGAATTGAGAAAGATAGATAAAGGAGAAATAAGTAGTGCTAAAGCTGAGGATTTTGCAGAACACTTGAAGAACATCCATGAGGAGGTGAGGAAGCATATTACCAAGATGAATGCATAGTATAAGGCTAAGGCAGATGAGAAAAGGAGGCATAAGGAATTTCAAGTTGGAGATGAAGTGATGGTTCATTTGTGGAAGGAGTGATTTCTGGTTGGTACATATAACAAGTTGAAAATGAAGAAGTTTGGGCCATGTAAGATACTGAAGAAGCATGATTCAGGAAATGCATATGAGGTAGAATTCCCTAGTGAGCTGAATATTTCACCAGTGTTTAACATTTTAGATTTGACAGAGTATCATGAAGGAGGTTTTGAAGATGAGGTTGTAGCAGCACAGTGGAGTATTCTAGCAACCAGTTCAGATATCAAGGAGATTGAAGACATACTGGACAGTCATGTTGGCAGAAGCACAAGGAACATGACATATGAAGAAGTATTTGGTCAAATGGAAAGGATGACCTATTGAAGATTCATCATGGCTAACAAAGGAAGAGGTTAACTGTCTTGGTTTTCCTCTGCACACCTGAGTTGTGACAGGATCACTTCTCAAATTACCCCAGGTATCTGATGCAGGAGCATCCTGGGTGTAAGAGCAATCTCGCATCACCCAAAAATATTTATGTTTTTGTATTCAATAAGGGCTATCTTATGTAGAGTTGCTATTTATGGAAACTTGCTATTTTTAGTAAGTTGGTCTTACGATCTTGGAATGTTATGATTTTACATGTGGAGGATCATCTCAGTCATATCAGCTTGCCAGAAAAGTTTCATGGCTAGATCAGGTCTAGTTTTGAAGATATTGAAGATTTTCGGTATTGGCAGTAGGGTACAGAAACTTTGAACTCAGTTTTGAAGGCTTTAGAGGCCCCGGATGAGGTTAAAAATTTGGGTGATGAGCACTTTACATAGGTCAAGCCTGTAGAGCACTTTGTGGCATTTCCAGAATAGGGTTATAATAGCCAATCGGGTCAACGGGCGATGACTTATGGTCTTCGGAAGTTGGGTCACCTGAAATGGCCAAAAATAATTTTCTTCAAAATTTTTGTTTGGGTTTCAAAACTCATTTTGAGCCGACTTTGATGTAATAAATTGTAAAATAAAATAATTCTAAGTTTGGTCGGCCCTAAGGGCTAAAATTTCTAGAACCTTCTCGGGAGGTGGAAATTGCCTATATAAAGAAGGCTCGTAGTGTTGTCTAGGGCAGTTCTGGGTAGTAGATCTGGGTATTGATTCGAGGCTTTGTCCTACAGAATATTGTAAGGGAATGGCCAAGTGGCTTTGCATATTGTAATTTTGAAAGTTTGTACTTCCACATTTGTGGAGATAATAAGAAGCCAATTTTATGTTCTTGCATATTATTGTTGTTGTTTCTCTATTTCTGTTATGTGTTTGTGGTATTAAGGGGGAGCACCCTTCATTAATGTTTCATGTTTATGTGAATGTTTATTTCAGTACTTAAGCATTTCATTTCAGAATAAAGATTAAAGGGAAAAGTTAAAATACAGTGAGCACTAATTCACCCCCCCCCCCCCCCCCCCCCGCCCCCCTCTCAGTGTTCCCATTCCTAACAATTGGTATCAGAGCTCTGGTCCTCAGCACATAAGTTTAACCACTTGAGGTGATCGTGGACAAATTTTAAATGAAACATCTGAAAAGAAATCTTGAAGCTTCTCTTGAAGATCTGGACAAGTCAGAAAAAGAATCTGAAGAACTAAAGGATAAACTCAGTGATGCTTAGCTAGTCATCAAGAAGCTAAAGAAAGATTTGAAAGAATGTTGTACCAGTGATCTAGGGATAATGGTAAAGAAGATCAATGAAGAAAACAAATCCTTAAAAGAAAAACTTGAAGAGGTTGATGATAAGTTGACTAATAATCAGGCAGCCTATGATGAACAAATCAAAGAGAACCTTCAGCTAAATGAAGAACTAAGGAATGCAAACATGGAAATCTTGGAGCTAAGAAATAGAAAAGAAAGCTTGGAGTCTAAATTGAAAGAAGCAAAGAATCATATTGACAAATTACACACCAGTGCTGATTTGGTAGAATCTCAGCTGTATGAAAGAAGAGCCAAAGGAGACACTAGTTGTATTGAATACAGTGAAGCACAAAATCAGATTGATAATATATGAGCAAGTGAGGATTTACAAATGGACTCTGCTGATGCTGAAAAGACTAAAGATCAAACCAAAGATAATGGTGGACCACCTAAGAATGAGCGCAAGCAAGTAGAACACACCTATTTTGCTTGTAACAAGCATGGACACATTGCAAGGAATTGTACAGAGGTAAAGCCTTTTAATGGTTACTATTATTCATGTAACAAGTTTGGCCATAGAGCTATGAATTGTAAGACTAGTAAGAAGAATAGAATTCAGTAACATTAGAGAAATCAGAACTAGACAAATGTAAGAAGTTCTCAGAATGTTACATGTCAGATATGTAACTATAATGGTCACACAACAAAGCAATGCAGAATGATGACTCATGTCAATGCGCCGAGGAATATAAGACCTCCAATCATTTGTCACTCTTGTAACAAGGTTGGACATATCTCAAAGTTCTATAGATCAAGGACGCAAGGTCAAGGAAGCCCTAAAAAGATTGAAGAACCAGTTTTGGATCTCATAGGAGAAGTTAACTTTGTTGAAGCCTTAGATGATGTGAGCATGATTTGGTCAGATAAAAAGAAGGAAAAGACTAATGAGAGTGTATTGGATGCATCCCCAGTGGACGCACCCTCTACGTCTGCATGAATGGCCCTTAGGGTCATAGGGGGAACTAATTTATCTCAAGACCCCTATGTGGCTGGTATACTCATCCTCAGAGTATGCGACTTTGGACTTAAGCTTTTGGAGTGTATAGGAACCTTTGTGCAAGAGCACACATCCTGAATGTTAGCAGAACTTGAGTTGCAAATTTTGAAGTGACAGCCTGGTCTACGTGACATGCATTAATGGTAGATTTTTCACTTTTAAAGTACACATAAGTCATTTGATTGCTCATTGTATTCAAATTTAGAGTGATAGGAGGATAGAAAGAGCCATGGAAGTTTTTGTGAAGTCTTGATGATTAATCTATCAGATATTTTCTACAGTTATCAGTGCATTTGATCAGTTACAGAATCCTATCTTGTTGCACCAATTCGGAAGCTGTCAGAATATCTCTAACTTCAGTTGGAAAGCATTTATCAAGTAAGTCATGGCCACTCCCATTGTGTATGATGTCGCTGAGAAGAAAAGATATGTTTTCAAGAGGCACCCATTTAAATCCACCCTAGATGATTTAGAGGGAGCTTTCTCCCACACGCCTATGGGTGTCATGCATGTGGAAGACATATGGGCTTACATCTACTGTAAGAAAGAACTTGTTGGACTAGATAGGTTAAGGGTGCACATGGATACCATGTTGAAATAGGATAAAACATTCATGGATGAATACACCAAATGGAATGATCACCCTATTGTTGAGTATGCTATGACATATGAATTCTATGTGATAGAATGGATAAAAATCTTGTTGAGCAGAATTCATGATGATCTATTTTGGATTGCAGATGTTCTAGTTAGAATCACCAGTGACTTAATTCATAAGATGACAAGCCTTTCTAGGATAGGTGTCATCCTTCCTGTGGGCAAGGATGTCAAGAAAATGGTTGAGCAAGTATGTAAGTCAAGGAGCGATAGGTGCGGTATGACTATAGAGCCTATTGAGCAAGCAGACATCAAATTGATGTCAATGATACTAGGTTGCAGATTTCATCACACTAGCAAAGTGAATAGTGTATCTGTGGGCACTATTCTAGCAGCCATAAGAATAGTGAAGGAAGATGGGGAATTCAACTTGTCTAAGATCTTGCGCACATAGTTGATATATAACATTAAGGCCATCAAGCATGAAAAAACAAAGATATTTAGGTTTGGGTCCCTAATCATCTATATGTACCTTCATATAGTTGGAAGAGTTTTAGATTTGTATTTGGACAAGTCTATTCCAACCATGCCAAAAATATCCCTCAAAGCATCCACATAAAGTACACTAAGAGACTATGTAACATTAGAGTTGAAGACCTTTAGGGTTAAGATGCAGACGGGATACATAATTCTTGAAAGTACTGTGGAAAAGTATAAGGATTCAATATGCTTTATGGTGGAAATTGATACTACATGTATGGAAGTTGTTGAGCCTAGAACTAAGTGGATTCATCCACATGGGTATGAGGTAGAAGAACAAGTTCTTGAAGCTTAGGCACAACTACTTCTGTCAGCCCCCAAAGATCCTAATGAACCTAGGTGGGGAACCTATGAGGAAAAGACCAGAGAAGTTGATGCAAAACTTAACGGTGCAAAAACTGAAAGAAAGGTTGCAAAGGTCACTTCTAGGATTTTGAGAATACATGGTGTGTCTCAAGAAGACCTTGATAAAGAAAGGGATGAAAAAATTGCGCTAGAATTGAAAGGCGTAGTTGCAAAGGAAGAATAAGAAGATCCTAAGCTGAAGAAGATGAAAATTGAATCAGATGATAGTCAGAAGGGTAAAGAAGATAATACTCCTTCTGCACCCATATATACTATTGATCTTACCACTACTCCAGAGTATAAGCTTATATTCAAGAGAAAGAAAGAAGCTAGTGTGAGTCATCCATCCTTGTGAGCACTAAGGAGAAAGAAAAACATTCAAGCACCTCCTAAGGTAGGATTTAGACCTAGCCTTAAAGTATTGAGCACTTGAATCATTAATGAGGGAAGAATTGATCAAGTAGGGAAGTTTTATGAAACTTACAATGAGATTGACAAATCATAGATACATGAGATGATTGTCAAACATTTGATAAAGTTCAAGAAGATAGTTTTTAAATTGAAAACAAAAATTCTAGATAAGGTATGGGAAATAATGGACACCTTAAAAAGACAAGCCATTGAAGAAGATCTGAGAATAAGGGAACAAATTCTTGATTCCACTCTTCTAGTATGTTCTATTGAAGAAAGGTCATTGTTACTAAATCTAGTGAAGCCACACTTAAGGACAAAGATGAGAACTCTACACATTATGAACAAAGACTATGAGCTAATAACAAAGGAAACAAAGAAGGAAATTGAAAAGGTGTTATTAGAACAACACATAAAACCACCTACTGTCCCCATCACTCATGCACCTAGTAAGAAAGACAAAGAAGTAGAGACCTTCAATGTACTAGTGACAGGTCCTCAAGACTTAGCACCCATAGTAGAAACTCAAATAGAAGAAAAGAAGTTTGCACCCATCTCAGAATCACATGAAGGTAGCACTATTTTCATAGATAATGTGGAGATAGCCATGGCAGCTACTGATAAGGATTTGGACAAGTTTGAGGAAACATTTGTTAGTACTAAAGAAGCTAAAATCCTATGTAGTAATACACCTCCCACTCAGCAAGAAGAAGTACTCATAGAAGATGTATCTGATAAGAATGAAGAAGAAGAGGTGGAAAAGAAAGAAAAAGATACCTCTGTTGATCTTGCAAAGGTGAAAAAAGAAGTGATGGATAGCACTCCCATCACTCCCTCCTTAGCATTGTTGTCAAGTTTGACACTTGACACAAGTATTTTGGACTCTTGGAAAGAAGAAGACCTGATTAAGTTCAGCGTAAAGCTCAAGACAAGCTCATCGATGCTCACTTCAAGAAGATAAAAGAAGCAAAAGAAATGATTGAGTGGGTAAAGAATTCAGTGTCAGACACATCCACTAATGTAAACATGTGCAACAATATCTACCAAGGATAGATAGACAAGATTGAGAAGGAAGAAAAAGAGATAACAAGGATAAGGTCCAGACAGACTCAGTTGAGGAATGGTCTTGCACCCTCTTTAGACATCCTAAATCAAAATATAAAGGAGATTGATGCCACCATGGTAACTTATGATCATGGTCCCATCAATGACTTGGAGAAGATGAAGAAGCTTCAATATGCATTATGCACCCATCTCTAGATAGTTAACTCTCTGATAACCTTTTGGAAGAAGGAGATCCAGAACCTCAAGATTGCATATCTAGATGTTTTCCCTCAGTGAGTATGTATATGTAGTTTTTTGATGCACCTTTGTCATTAATGTCAAAGGGGGAGTTGTTTATATAATATGGATTATTTATATGTATAGGTAGATATAAGATTATGTATAAAAATGTATGGAAGACAAAAGTTTTTGTGTAAAGGAACAGTTAGCAACTTGGCCATATTCTTTTGTTTCCATCAATGACAAAGGGGGAGATTGTTGGCAAGTTGTCTATACTAAAGTATATGAATTGATATAGTGTTGTCATTATGGAAACAAAGTCATATAGAAATTTGGAGTTAGAGCACCTAGTGTAAAGATCAAAATTCAGTTAAGTGTTAAAGATTGGACAGTATACAGAGTTCTGGCAGCTCAGAGCATCAGCACACGTGTGTACAAAAGAATTATGGTATGTGCCCTAGAAGTTAAGTTTGTTAGACTATACTTATGCTTAGTCTATGAGTGCATAAGTAGATATGAAAAGATGTGAAAGTTACAATCAGTTGAAGTTGCACAGCTAGTGTGTGCCAACAAAGAATAGAGCATGGAGCCGATAGTTAGCACTTTGGTTTGTGATTATAATGTAATGATGTAAAGGCTATGCACCTATTGTATTTAGGTTTCCGACATGTCTATATGTATAATTTTAAGCATGACTAAGCCAATTCATTTGGAAGCATTGTTTGTAATTAGTTATAGGGCCGACCTAATTGTAGATTTTGTATAAGTGCATAAATATAAGGTGCACCCATTGTATTCAATATGGAAGTTGTAATATAGTTGTGATAAGTAGATAAAAGGCTGGTGAAGATAGCACAAGATGTATTAGAGCTTTTCTAGAGGTCAAAGCATCATCACACCAAAGGAACTGATCAGACAAGCAGTGTCAAAGTAATAGTTCACCAGCAGATATAGTCTGTATCTAAAATCATAAGATTGTAACCTTCACCATTTGAGTAGTGAGCTCTAGGATAGTGAGTCCACTCCCCTAATAGGGATCATTGGAAAATACTCCTAAAAGGGTCTGACCCTTAACAAGGTCTACTATACTAAAAGCATTGTAAAGCTACTCCTAACAGGGTAAAGGATCTTCTAGCAAGGATCACAAAACACTAGTGTAGAATATTAGTGGGTATCAAGTCCCACCAGGGTTTTTACCTATTTGAGTTTCCCTATAACCATATTGGTGCCATGTGTTAATTTCATGTTTCATTTTTATGTGAATGTTTATTTTAGTACTTAAGCATTTCATTTCAGAATAAAGATTAAAGGGAAAAGTTAAAATATAGTGAACACTGATTCACCTCCTCCTCTCAGTGTTCTCATTCCTAACAGAATCAATATATCACCATTCATTACCTTAAAGTATATATTAGGGTTTGGTTCATTCATGGAAAATCCTAATTTTGAGAGATAGTTGTATATCCTTTCATACTAGGACCAAGGAGCTTGTTTAAGCCCATATAAAGCCTTCTTTAGCTTGAAAACATGAGAAGTACTATCATGAATCACAAAAACCTCTAGTTATTCCAAGTACACTTCCTCTTCAATGATCCTATTAAGGAAGGTTGTCTTTACATCCATCTAGTAAAATGTTCATCCTTTAGATGTGGCAATAGAAATAACAACTCGAAGAGAAGTGTATCAAGAAACTAGGGCAAATGTCTCTTCATAATCAATCCCTTCCTTCTGGGAAAATCCTCTGACAACAAATTTGGCTTTATGTTTCTCAATACTTCCATCAGTTACATGTTTGATTTTGAATAGCCATTTACATGAGACAATTTATTTATCTTTAGGTCTTGGCACAATGTCCTAGACATCATTCTTTATGATGGATTGGTATTCTTCAACCATGGCATCCTTCCATACTTTCTTTTGAAGTGCTTCCTTAACATTTGAAGGTTCAAATTTGATAAGTTCTCTCACGAGAGAAACATAGTTTGAGTATCTATTAGGTTTCTTCCTTTCCATGAAAGTAACCTCATAATCTCCATAAATCTATGCTTCTTCAATTATTTCCTTTCTCAGAGTGGTCTCTTTTGATTAATGGTTGAATATCTAGTTTCAAAAATAGAGTTCAATGGTTCATTACCATTCTCTATAGGAGTCTCCCCCTGAATCTTAGGATCAAGATATTCTTTAGGGTTTGCTTCATCTACTTCTACAATGTCTTTAGACATCTTAAAAGAAATATAAGAAATATCTTCTTGGAGGGTTATATATTTGCTAAGATAAATTAAGTTTGGACCAAGTATGTATATCCTATAGGCTTTAGATGTTTCACTATACCCAAAAAATATCCCACTCTTCCCTAGTGGTTCAAATTTGGTCCTTTTCTATTTAGGAATATGGATATAGATAGGACAAACAAATATCCTAAGATGGATTATGTCAGGTTTAGTCACAGTAAAGGCTTCTTTAGGGGTTTTATTGTCTAGGATAGACTGAGAACATCTATTTTGGATATAAACAATTGTGTTGGAGGCTTCGACCCATAATTTCTTTAGACCTCTTAAAATAAATGTCTTCTTGAAAGGTTAGATCTTTGCTAAGTTCAATTAATTTTTGACCATCTATGTATATCATGTAGGCTTTAGATGCTTCACTATACCCAACAAATATCCCACTCTTCCCTTGTGGTTCAACTTTGGTCCTTTTCTCTTTATGAATATGGATATAGATAGGATAAAAAAATATCCTAGGATGGCTTATGTCAGGTTTAGTCCAAGTGAAGGATTCTTGAGGGGTTTTATTGTCTATAATAGAGTGAGGACATTTATTTTGGATACAAAAAATTATGCTGGAGGCTTCAACCCAAAATGAGGTATGAAGGTTTAGATCATGCATCATAGCTTTTTCTTCTTCTATTATGGTTATATTTTTCATTTTGGCTACCCCATTTTGTTGAGGGATGTAAGGAACAATATACTCCCTCTTAATCCTAGTCAATTTAAAAAATTATTTAAAATTATTAGAGATGTATTCTCCCCCATTATCAGACCTTAGGGTTTTTATTCTTTTCTTAGGGTTTTTATTCCTTAAATTTAGTTAGAACTTCATTTTATTCTTTAGACATTAGAAAGTAAATCCAAGTTTTCCTAGATTATTCATCAACAAAAAATATCATAATACAAAAATCCTCCTAGTAAGGGTACTGTTATTGGTCCACATAAATCAAAATGGATAAGTTCAAGTACATTTTTGGATGTACTCTTACTATTATGGAAAATACTCTTGGAATTATTTCCTAAAGTACAACCCTTGCAAACCCCTTCATGATCTTTCTTTAATTTACCTATAGCATTTGTGAGTGTGAAGAACCTAACATGTTGGGAGCATGCATAGACAAGAAAATGTTAGTTTAAAAGTATGCAAATACAACAAAAGACTCAACACACCACCTCTGATTAAACTAAAATGGAAGCACCGAAGCTCCATTTGATTTTTTCATCTAGGTGATTTGTGGAAGTGCTCTCCAAACACAATGAAAATATTCCCAATGCAAGCTCAAAATGATCAAAGACTAAATGCAAGCTAATGGAGATCCAAGATGATGCAAAACTAGTATGAAGAACTAGCTTGCAAAAAATCATTTCAAATGAAAATGAAGATGAAGAAACCTACAATGATATGAAAACTAAGATTCATTCACCATTTATGTTAAGCACTCTATGTGATTGAGGTTCAAAGATAAAGAACAAGAAAATAAGATAAATGCTAAATGCTTATGAAATTCTACAAATAAACTAACATGATAACAATGCAAAAATGAGAGATGGATTTTCTCTTCGAAATGCCTCTATTTATATATTTTTGGGAGAAACTTGGAGGCTTGGATGAGGTGGCACCTTTATGGTATCCACATAGGAGACACATAGGAGATACATAGGCTAGAGATGATGGATATGCCAAAAGCTAAAATTCAAAAAAGATGGGCATTTAAGGTTTGAAGGGCCCAAGGTTGCTCACACATGTGTGAGAAAATTTGGGGGAATGTGTGGGGGTCAAAGTTGTGAGAAGGATTTGGAGCATTTAAGGAAGTTTGGTGGCTTCCTTGGGAACATTTTCTCACACTCATGTGAGAAAATCATTAGCAATAATGAGGTTAGGAATCAATTTTTAAGTGAGATTAAGGGTGTGATTAGGTGGGATGGTATGTTTAGAAAGTGAGGTGATGGGTGTAGGATAGGTTTTAGGTAGGGATTTGGATTAATTTAAAATAGGTTTAGAATAATCCAAGATTAGAAGAATATTATGATGTGGAGGGATTTAAATAAATAGTAATTTATTCAAAAAGATATTTATGGGGGGACATGTATGAAAATAAGTTTAATACATTAGAGAGGGGAGTATGATTGACATTACAAGACTTTCTAGTCCACTCTATTAAGAGATTTCTCTGGTTAGAATGGTTAAAATTTAACAATGATTGATCTGATTATAACACAACTTCAATTGTAGATTATCAGATTTATGTTAAGCTCATTCAAATCCTCTAATCAATATTTCAATTATGTTTCAATCAATATTTAGTAACTTACTATCACTCAATAATAACTTTTTGACGCTCGGTAATCTTTACAGTTTGGTTCTCCTTAACCAGTCTGATCAGGCATGCATGAAGCTTTTTCATGCGATATCTTCTATAGTCTCCTTCTTCCAACATTATTTCATCATGAAATCCTAGTCTCTTAAATAGACGAGTAAACTGTTTTAATTCCATCCATCAGATTTTGCTGCTTAATCTCCTTTGCTGATTTTTCCGCTTAAACCTTCCTTGGTTGATGTGTTAGTAAGACATTTTGTTTCAATCCCTTAGATCTTCTTTGAATTATGTTAGTTGTCGATCTTCATAACAAACATTATCTTCATTTTTTATTTCGAGGTACTTTACGGCTCATTAACTTCATCGGCTAAACTAGTCATTTAGTTCTTTTCTTCTGCTCAGTTAACAAAGAAATGTGTCAGTGAACACAACCTCGGTTTGTAATTTGATCGGTATACACTACACTACGTCAGTGTATACTAAAATGGTTCTTTAATCGACAACACTACCTTGTGCATTTTTCTCTATCCTTCATCATAGATGAATGCAACATAATCAAGTTAATAACATAAGGTCATAGAATCATTCATAAGTTACCCAATGTGTTCCTTATCCTTATCTATTATGTCCATCTTCCTCATGTAGATATATTATGTTCTTCATCTCTTTTCTTCTTCTTCTACAGATGTTTGGGTATAGTAACTTACAAGATAAGTACTATCAAAACTAGTTGACATCAATGACAACATATTACTGATTTAACCATATTACATATCTAATTAACAACTCAGTGATCTTAAATCATAGATCTTTAAGTTATATAATGTATTCAAATCAGTTGTAGATCATCAATGTCTCCCTTTGGCATTGATGGAAATACAAGCAATATGAAATATGCCATACACATACCAAACATGTATTCTACAACTCTGTCAACAAATGTTGTAACGGTACAAGCTCTCCCTAGCTTAATATGTTTAATCACTACGTTACATAAAAATATTTGTAATTGTAGACTAACTTCTATAGATATGATCTTTTTAGCTCCCTTTTCTATAACTCTTTCCCTTTGTCTTTGGCTCCATATTCTTCTCATATTCTTCATATTGATCTCTCTCCCTTTGATAGCAATACCAAAGAACAATACAAACATACAACTCTATAGTAGCCATGTAACTTTCTGTTGTCCTGTGCATTCTCTGTATCTCAGTATACTATTATGCAAATAATTTCCAGTACTTCAATTTTTCACAACCTTAGATAGAAATCCAAAGTGTGAACTCTGCTGCATCAACATGCATGATCTTCTAATAAGATTAGGCTAATGCAACCTCCAGATCACCTTAATGACTGGTAGACAGGGGATGGACCCCAAGTCTAGTCCTCAAGTATTCATATGTATCCTTCGGTAGAGGCTTTGTAAATATGTTAGAAAGTTGTTCTTTTGATGTAACAAACTCTAGCTTAGCTTGCTTCTCCTACACTTTTTCCCTTAAGTAGTGATACTTAATTGATATATGCTTTGTTTTAGAGTGCATCACTAGATTCTTTGAAATATTAATAGCACTAGTGTTATCACAATATATAATCACCAGCTCAGTGATTACTTCACTCATTCCTTCTAAAACTTGCTTGGTATATGCAATATTTGAGTAGTTAGTAGCAGCAACAACATACTCTACTTTAGCTGTAGACTGAGAAATGCAATCCTATTTCTTACTTGTCCATGTAATAAGTCTTTCACCAAAGAAGAATGCTCCTCTGGTGGTACTTTTTCTATCATCTACAATTCCAGCCCAATCAACATTGGTGTATACCTTCAATTCAAACTTGCCTTTCTTAGGATACCATAACCCATAATCTTTAGTTTTCTTTAGGTATCTTAAGATTCTCTTTGTAGCAATCATGTGTGACTCTCTGGGGTTTGCAAAAAATCTAGCAACTATTCCAATAGCATGTGCTATATCAGGTCTATTGTGAACTACATACATTAACTTACCAATCATGGATCGGTACAGTGTCTGATTTACCTCACTAGTTCCATCTTCTTTAGTTAGTTTACATCTAGTAGCCATCGATGTTCCCACAAGTTTAGCATCTTCCATGCCAAATGTCTTCAAGACTTCCTTTATATTTTTAGATTATGTGATGAATATACCATCATTCTGTTGAATCACTTGTAAGCCTAGAAAGAACTTAATCTCTCCAAACATAGACATTTCAAATTCACTTTTCATTTCATCAGCAAATGACTTATAGATTTGATCTTGTCCTCCAAATATTATGTCATCCATAAATATCTCAGCAATCAAGATATCATCATAATTTCCTTTCATGTACAAATTATTGTTCTCACTTGTTCTAAAAAATCCAATACTCAACAAATAGTTATGAAGCCTTTCATACCAGGCTCTTGGTGCTTGCTTTAAAACATATAGGGCTTTATGTAATCTAGATACCATATCTTTTTTTTCTAGATCAATGAACCCTTCAGGTTGTTCTATGTAGACTTCTTCTTCAAGTATCCCATTCAGAAAAGTTGATTTGACATCCATTTGGTAAACTTTGAACTTTTTGTGTGTAGCATATGAAAGTAACATTCTGACTCCTTCTAATCTAGCAACAAGTGCAAATGGTTCACCATAATCTATTCCTTCCTCCTGTGCATATCCCTTGCATACTAACCTAGCTTTGTTCCTTGTTACCTCTCCATTCTCATTAAGCTTGTTTCTGAATATCCACTTAGTACCGATAGCATTCTTGTCCTTAGGTTTGGGTACTAAACTCAAATTTTTGTTCTTTTCTATCTGTTCTATTTCCTCTTTCATTAAATTGACCCATTCATCATTTTCTAATGCAACTTTTACATTCTTCAGTTCATATTCACAAACTAGACATGTATCTTGTCTTGCTTTGCTCCTTGTTTGCATGCCAGCTTGTCTATCTCCAATGATTTATGTCTCAGGATGATGTCTTCTAAAAAAACTTGGCAGTATCCAATTTCTTCTTTCTTGTTCATCCTATGCAGGTTCATTTGCTTGCTCGGTGGGTGCTTCCTGCTCATCAGTTTCTTTTTCTTGTTCCTCGGTATTATTTTCCTACAGATCAATTGTCACTATTTGTTGCATCAATAGGTACTCTGGTTGTTCAATGTAACTAAATCTACTGTAGTCTTCTAGTTATTTTGTGCTTTCCTCTGCATTCTTATCATCAAACTCATCAACTTGAACATTAGTACTTTCAATCATTTTATTAGTTTTTTTTTAAGACACTTGTATGTTTTACTTTTAGTGGAATATCCTAGAAATATCCCTTCATCACCTTTTGAGTCAAACTTCCCATTTCTTTCATCTTTCAAAATAAAGCATTTACTTCCCAAAATCCTAAAATAACTTACAATGGGTTTGTGACCAAACCATAACTCATAGGGTGTCTTATTAGTGTCCTTCTTTAGTTGTACTTGATTTAGAACCTAAACAACTATGCTAACAGCTTCCCTCTAGTATGTCTGAGCAACATTCTTTTGTAATATTAGTGTCCTTGTACAGTCAATGATTGACCTATTTCTTCTTTCAGCTATTCCATTTTTTTATGGTGTCCTCAGTGTAGAGACCTATCTTTTAATACCATGCTCATGACAAAAGTTAGTAAATTCATCATAAATAAATTCACCACCTTAGTCAGATCTTAAGCATTTCAATTCTTTACCCATCTCTTTCTCGACTTTTTCTTTATACCACTTGAACATCTTAAATGCCTTTGATTTTTCTTTCAAGAACATGACTGCCATTAATCTAGTATAATCATCAACAAAAAGAATAAAGTATCTATCTCCATAGTAACTTTGAGTTCTCATAGGATCACATAGGTCGGTATGCACTAACACAAGTAATTTCTTTGTTGAATAATCTTTTCTTTTGAAACTAGATTTTGTCATTTTACCTTTATGACATTCATGACACATAATATGATTAGGCTTAGATAAGTTAGGCAAACCTCTAACCTTTTTCTTTTTACTGATCTTAATCATGTTATCAAAATTCACATGACATAACCTCTTATGCCACAACCATGCATCTTCACCTTTCACATTAAACAAGAAGACTGGTCATTATTAAGATAAAACAAATTACCTCTCAACTATGTTTCAGATCCAATAAGTCTTCCTCCATCATCATATATCTTCACTTTCTTGCTCTCAAAAGAAACTCAGTGGTGTAAATTGTTTAGTTGTACCACACTTAGCAAATTATAGTTTAGACCTTTTACCCAACAAGCATTATCACATCTTATTTTATCATTTATCATCAGGAATCCTTTTCCTCTAACCATACATGGTGCATCATTACCCATTCTAATAGATCCTCCATTATGTTCTTCAAGATGATCAAATTTTTCTTCATCACCAGCGATGTGATGTGTACATCCACTATCTATAATCCATGTATCATTCTTATTAACCTTAGAGATAAGTGTTGTCTCTACATACCTTTCATCTTCTTCGGATTCATCTTTCAGTGCAACAAATACTACCTCCACATCTTCATCAGTATCAGTATCAGTGACATCTTCTTCTGCAATGTAGCACACCTTCTTTCCTTTGTCATTATTATCTCGGCTATCTCTATTGTAGTGTCGGTAACTTTTGTTGCCTCCTCTCCCATAGCTTCCTTCTCCAGTTCAGTCTTTGTTTCTATCATCATCTTTCATGTGTGGACATCTAGCAGCACTATGACCAACCTCTTTACAATTAAAGCATGCTAAAGGTAATTTACCTCTATAACTTCCTTTACCTTTAGGTAACCTTCTGGCCATAAGAGCTTCAAGTTCAACAAGATGATCATCAGTATTGTTATCACTATCACCATTGTTATTTTTGCTACTAGACTTACCAATCTTTAGAGAAGACATAAAAGAAGATTCAATAGATAGTACAACACTATTATCAAATTTATTCAGTTAAAAGGTCGTAAGCTTACCAATCAGATTATCAAGAGTAAGGTTGTTACCAGATACAAACCTTGTTTCATGAATTGTAGATATTTTGATTGCATAAACTGGCAACAAGGTTTTGAGAACTTTTCTTACCACTGTCTCTTCATCAATAATACAATCAGATGCTCTAATAGCATGTAATACCTCTTTTAGTCTATCTGTATACTACACAACATTCTCACCTTCCTTCATCTTCATATCATTGAATCTACCCCTTAAGCTTTCACCTTTGGCTCTTTTGACATTCACATCACCACTATAAACTTGAGTAAGTTTATCCCACATATCTTTAGCAGTAGTGCAATTCTTAATATCTTCAAATTCGGCATCGGTATAGGCAAAAACAATCTCCATCATAGTAACATTATGTTCATGCCTATCTCTCAATTTATCAAGGGTCAAGGGACTAGTGGGCGGTTCAATGTAGCCATTATCCATTAGTGTCAGGGAAGAATTCCCAATTCTAGATACATGCAGCTTCATTCAGCTTTGCCATACTGTGAAGTTATCTTTGTTCAGCTTTGTCACGTCCCTCTTATACATTTTGAAATCTTTTTCCTGAAGTCCTTAAAACTCTATCCCAAGAAACCAACACTCTAATACCAATTGTTAGAATAACTGAGAGGGGGGTGAATCAGTTATCCATAGTCCCAATCACAAAATGTATATCTAAAAACAATTTACTAAAAATTCTGTAGCTTGGTAAACTAAAATAGTATTTTGTCTATGCTTTTACCAATTACCAGTTAATAACATATAATGATTACCAATCAAATCCAATATGCAACATGTAAAGTATGAATCAAACAATCATCACAATCAACACATAACATAAGAGATTTAATGTGGAAACCCTATGAAGGGAAAAACCACCTAGGACCGGCAACCCAAAAATTGTTCACTCTTCTGAAGTGAGGTCTGTGAAGACCCAACCCTGTTAAAAGTTACAAACACACTATGAGGTGTGACCTTGTTAGAGGATTTTAAACCAACTATTATCATCCGACCAGCATTCACTATGGGGTTGACAGAATAACAAATGTACACTCTATGAATGACATTACAAGACTTTCTAGTCCACTTTGTTAAGAGATTTCTATGTGTTATAATGGTTAAAATGTAACAGCAGTTGATTTGATTATAACACAACTTCAATTGCAGATTATCAGATCTATGTTAAGCTCATTCAAATCCTCTGATCAATATTTCAATTATGTTTCAATCAATATTTAGTAACTTACTGTCACTCAGTAATAGCTTTTTGATGCTCGGTAATCTCTGTAGTTTGGTTCTCCTTAACCAGTCTATTCAGGCATGCATGAAGCTTGTTCACATGATATCTTCTACAGTCTCCTTCTTTCGACATTATTCCATCATGAAATCCTAGTCTCTTAAATAGATGAGTAAACCATTTTAATTCCATCTATCAAATTTTTCCGCTTAATCTCCTTTGTTGATTTTTTCACTTAAAACTTCCTCAGCTGATGTGTCAATAATACATTTTGTTTCAATCCCTTAGATATTCTTCAAATTATGTTAGTCATCGATCTTCATAACAAACATATCTTCATCTCTGATTTCTAGGTACTTTACAACTCATCAACTTCATTGGCTAAACTAGTCATTTAGTTCTTTTCTTCTGCTCGGTTAACAAAGAAATGTGTCGGTGAACACAAGCTCAGTTTGTACTATGATTGGTATACACTACACTACATCAGTGTATATTGAAATGGTTCTTTAACTGACAACACTACCTTGTGCATTTTTCTCTATCCTTCATCATAGATGAATGCAACATAATCAAGTCAATAACATAAGGTCATAGACTCATTCATATGTTACCCAATGTGTTCCTTATCCTTACCTATTATGTACATCTTCCTCATGTAGATATATTATGTTCTTCATCTCTTTTCTTCTTCTTCTACAGATGTTTGGGTATAGTAACTTACAAGATAAGTACTGTCAAAACTAGTTGACACCAATGACAACATATTACTGATTTAACCATCTTACATATCTAATCAACAACTCAGTGATCTTA
Source organism: Chamaecyparis obtusa (assembly GCA_027943335.1). Classification (NCBI taxonomy): domain Eukaryota; kingdom Viridiplantae; phylum Streptophyta; class Pinopsida; order Cupressales; family Cupressaceae; genus Chamaecyparis; species Chamaecyparis obtusa. The sequence continues at coordinate 175,230 of BSBK01001702.1, forward strand.
AATCATAGATCTTCAAGTTATAAAATGTATTCAAATTAGTTGTAGTTCATCAGAGGAACCAAAAAAACAATGACATTTCCCAAGTGCACCATGTAACCCAAAAGATCACATGTTGGTCGTGCAAGGGTCACATCTGAATGAATCAAAGGAAGAATATAAAATGAACAAAAGAAAGATGACCTAGATTATCCCTATTCATAGCACACCATGATATAAAGGATCATGGTGACTTTGAGAAGGGTTACAATAAGAAGCCAAAAGAGATTAACAAGAAAAAAAAAAACAATCCAAAATCAAAGTGATAAAACCAAGAGATGTCCTTTACCAAAAGAGATCAACTAATTGAAATAATGGGAAGATTAGGTTGTACATGAGGAAGGATGCATCCTACAAGGACCCATTAGTGGGATTTGCATGAAAAACTATGTCTAGTGGTATAAGGATGAATCTAAGATAATTACCTTATCAAGGAGGGCAACTAAGGAACTTGCTGAAGTACAAAGCTTGGTGAGACAACTCAATTGATCACATTTCTGTATGATAGACAAGGATATGTACAAAAAGATATGATGATATACTACAAAAGGCATGACTGATATATACAATAGATATTTACAAAAGCTCAAAGATTAGGATATGTATACAGTGACAAAGATATATACAAAGCTCAATATGCGGGGTAGTAATTCATCCCTTGATGCACATGCTTGATAATAGAACACCTTCGGAATGTGAGTTAGTGACAGGGATTTGCAGGGAAGTGGTGCGGATTGAGTGAAGGGTACGAATGGGAGTTTGATATATAATGGTATGGTCCACTATGTATGGCACTTATTTCTAGGTTTTCACCAACATATTTGTCCAAGGCACTTAATTACTAGGTTTTCACTATTCAACGATTATTTCTCTTTAATTTTTCATCATTTTTTATTTTTATTTTTATTTTTCTGAATTTTTGGATTGTTTTTGTTATCATCGAGCTTCTTGTTTACTAGTTTTCACCAAGACAGTCATTTTTTCAAGACTTTTTATATTTTTATTTTTATTTTTTCAAAGAGATAGGATATGTGGCTTAGGCATAGAACATCTTGAGATGAATGATATTGATAGGATCATTAAGAGATTCTCCTTGTTGTGTTGATAGATAGTATGCTCCTAAGCCAAAAGAGGTTGTGACAATGTAAGGGCCCAACCACGTAGGCTCAAACTTTCCTTTCTTTTCCCAATTTTCTTTTACTTTTTGATTCTCCTTAAGGACCATGTATCCCACTTGGAACTATCATGGGTGTACCTTTTTTGTTGTATCTTCTCTTGAGGAAATTTTTGTTCACAATTAGGTGGTCATATGCCCATTTTCTTTTCTCATCTAATAGTTCTAGTTGTGTGAGGTGTGTTATGTGATAATATTCATCAATGATGTAGTTCTTTAGGGACATGCATAGTTGACACAAGGGATGATAGGGAGAGGGGCGAAAGGCACACCCTAACAAGATCCACCTTGCAGAGATCACACATGGAAGAAATAAACACACAAGTGAGAGAGAGAATGCAGATAAATTTCATATATTTACTTCAATTGATTCATACATGACAAGTTGTAAGGCCTTCCCAGTTTAGGCCACATATTACAATTCAAATGTAGAAGTCCTCCAACATGCGAGGATCTGAAACAATCTCTAATCTTCTATCTTCTATCTTCCCACTTAACTGACTCCTAAACTATAACCAAAGATTACATTATATACCAGAGGCTATTAAACAAGTTGGCCTTCAGATCCACCATCAACGAAAGGAATGACCAGATCTAGGTCCACAGGCTTCCCAATGATAGATACCATCATTAAATCCACAACTATAATTTATGGCAAGAGTCAGCCTCAACATGAAACTAAAACAAACAAATCTGTAAGAAAGGATAGCCAAGTGCTAGAAAAGCATCACTGAGCGCTAGGGAAATTCATCAAGCACTAGAGAGATAACCGAACAACCCCGGTAAACAAAGAAAATTGAGAAACACCGAACTAGCTTGGTCAAAGAAGGAACTAAGAAACATAGGAAAACACAAACATTTTTTGGGTGACATGGGATTGCCAAGGACCTGAGATGCTCCTACATTAGACACCTAGGATTATTTGAAATAATTCTTTGAATCATGAAGCAGGTATGATCTGAGCTAAATCCAACTCAGATTATGAAATCCATGAACTATCTTTAATCAGTCTATTCTCCCACTTTACCAGATATTCCATATATTGTTTTCCTCTTGTACTTCTACCAATTCTTTCCTCCAAAATCTGCTCAACTTATTCTATCTATTTCTTAGGATAATCATTTGGTACTATCATTTCTTCATCTGACTCATGATATTCATATAAAATAGAAATGTTGAAAATAGGTGATATATCCATGTCATCAAGTAAATCAATCTCATAAGCATTTCCATTGTCAAATCTCTTCAAAATCTTGCAAGGGCCAAACTTCTTCATTTTCAGCTTCCCATATGTTCCAACTAGAAATCTACCTTTCTTCAAATGAACCATTACTTCATCACCGACTGCAATTTAGTCTTATGTCTTCTTGATCTATTAGCCCTATTTTTGTATTTCTAATTACTTTTCTCCAGCTTAAATGTTTCACATCTTTATGCAATATCTTCATGTACTCAACAAACTATACTCCTTCAACACTTCTCTTTCTCTCATCAATAATATCCCTCAAATCTGATATACCTCTCAATTGTATGCCATTTACAATCTCAGAAGGTATTTTTCCAGTACTATTCACTGAATTATTGTATGCAAAATCTACTTGTGCCAATACAAAATCCTAATTACTCAGTGTGTCTCCAACTAAACATCTCAAAAGATTTCCCAAACTTCTGTTCACAACTTCTGTCTATCCATCGGTCTGTGGATGAAATGTAGAACTATATTTCAACTTAGTGTCAAACTTTCTCCAAAGAGTCTTCCAAAGTATCCAACAAATTTAATGTCTCTTTCAGAGATAATACTCTTCGGTAATTCATGCAATCTAACAATTTCCTTAAAGAAAAGATTTGCTATATGTACTACATCTGATGTCTTTCTACAAGGTATAAAATGTGCCATTTTAGAAAATCTATCCACAACAAGAAATATAGAATCATTACCTCTTACTATAATCAGTAGGCCAAGAACAAAATTGATACTGATATCAATCCAAGGTTTCTTAGGAACAAAATTTGGTGTATACAATCCATTATTCTGACTTACTCCTTTTGCAACTTGACAAATTTCAAAACTTCTCACAAATTTCTAAACATCTTTATACAACTGTGGCCAAAATTAATTCTCCTTACTAAAATTTAATGTTTTATCAACACCAAAAGGTCTAGCCAAACCACTACTATGTTTCTCTTTTATCAAATTAATTCTTAATGATCCTCTCGGTATACACAACTGAATACCTTTAAACAACATAACTCCTTGAATGAAATATTCTTCCCACTTATTACTCAATTGATCTTGAATAGGTGCTCTCCACATTCTCCATAGCTCAGAAAAATAAGGATCAAATTCATAAGAATCTCTCATGTCATCAAATACAAGAACTTCAATTTTCATCTCGGTCATCAAAGACCTTCTTCTACTCAATGCATCAACAACTCAGTTAGTGACTCCACTCTTATTCTTTATCACAAATGTATAACTCTACAAATAATGAACAAATTTTATATGTCTCTGATTCAACTTATTCTGACTACCCAAATACTATAAATCTTTATGATTGGTATACAACATAAATTCACTCGGTATCAAATAATGTCTCCATTTCTTCAGTGCTTGAAAAATAGCATAGAATTATTGATCATACACAAAATATTTTCTTTTTGCATCATTCAAGTTTTCACTAAAGAAAGCAACAGGTTTACCTTCTTGACTCAACATGACTCCTATTGCACTTCCACTTGCATCACATTCCACTTGAAATACCTTATTGAAATTAGGAAATGCTAACACAGTAAATTCAACAATCTTCTACTTTAGAGTCTCAAAACATTTATCAGCTCCATGTGTCCACTTAAATTCTCTTTTATCTCCTCTCATAGTCTGAGTTATAGCATTAAAAATTGAACTGAAATTCCTAATGAACTTTTAGTAAAAGCTAGCCAAACCATGAAATCATCCTACCTCACTAGCATTCTTAGGTGTAGGCCAATTCAAAATAGCTTCAACCTTTTTAGGATCCATCTTCAAACCATCATCCAAAAACACAAATCCCAAATACACAATCTCCTCTTTCACAAATGATCATTTTTTCAGATTTGTCAGCAACTTTTCTTCTTTCAATCTCTACAATACTTGTTTAACATGGAAGAAATGTTCTTCTCTGGTCTTACTGAATATCAGAATATCATCAAGGTATACAATCACAAATTTACCTAAGAATTTCTTCAAAACTTCATTCATCAACCTCATAAAAGTACTTGGTGCATTAATTAAATGAAAAGGCATAAACAACCACTCATAAAAACCTTCTTTTTCCTTAAAATAAATATTCCACTCATCACCTTCTCTGATTCTGATTTGATGATACCCACTTTTCAAATCAATTTTGGTAAAATACTTTTCTCCAATCAAACTATCCATTATATCATCCATTCTCAGTATAGGAAACCTATATTTCACTATTATCTTGTTGATTTCTCTAGAATCGGTACACATTCACCATTCTCCATTCTTCTTAGGTGCCAATACAATAGGTACTACACAAGGACTCAAACTTTCTTGGATTAAACCTTTTTTCAACAATTCTTGAATATGTCGGTTCAATTCCTTATTCTTGGTAGGTGTCAATCGATGTGGTGCCTTATTCAATAAACTAGCTCTAGGGATTAGATCCATGAAATGATCAATGCTTCTCTTCGGTGGAAAACCATCAGATACATTATTAGAAATGATCTTGCTATACTTGATGAGTAACTTATCAATCTCCTTAGGGATAGTATCCTTTGTTTTCTTACTTGGTTTGTTAGGAATCACAACAAAACATACATGTCATTCTTCTTCAAATCCTTAACAAAATTTCTTCCTTCCATTAAGAAAACTTTCACAAATGTGCAAACATTACTAATAGGTTATTCAATAAAAGGTAACAAGATTTGTCTTCTTCCATCATCCCAAATAGTATATTTATGCAATCTCCCAACATATATAGCATGTCTATCATATTTCCAAGGTCTACCGAACAAAATATGACAACAATCTGTAGGCATGATATCACATAACACCTTATCATAGTACTTTCCAATTTTCAAATTCACATAGCATTGTTCACTTACCAAGAGTGTATGCTCATCTTTGATTCATGAAATCTGATAGGGCTTCGTATGTTCCAACCTTTTCAATTGTAACTTTGTAACCATTTCCTCATATGCCTAGTTCTCCAAGCTACCACTGTCAATGATTACCTTCCAAACTTCATTTGAAACTCTACATCTAGTCTTGAAAAAAAATTTCCTTACTGAATCTTCCTTATTACTTTCACTCCAAAGTGCTCTCCTTACCATCAAGTTCTTTTCCTTCTTAGGTTCATTCAGTGACTCTTCTTGCACCAAAGCATTTCTAATGCTACCAACCTTCTTAATTGCATGTGTACACTCAAATGATCTATGTCCTTCTTCTCCATTATCGTAACAAGTTCCTCAAAAACCACCTCTGTTATAACCACCTTGGTAGTTACTACCTCTACCTCTAGATGAAATTTCACCTTTCCACTCGGTCTTCCCTTTATCCAAAGTTGTCTTTTTAGGTTCAGATCTACTATTTTCACCATAATATCTACCTCTTCCTCTAGGGAATCTACCACCTCTACCTATTTTTCTTTGCTCATGTCTCTTGTTCAATTTCTCCTTTTCCTTTAATGCAAATTGATAAGCCTCTTCAATGTTCTCCAATTTAACCAAACTGATTTCTTCTTGGATGCAAACTCTCAATCCATTTAGGTAGCTAGCAATTCTTTCCACATCATCTTCATCATGTCTAGATCTAATATCTAATCTATAGAATTCCTTAGTATATTCTTTTACCGAGCTATCTTTTTGCCTCAAACTTTTCATTCTCCTAACTAGCTTAATCTGATAATCACAAGGTAAAAACTTTCCTTTCAATTTATTCACCATCTTATTCCATACCTTAATTTTGTCTTTTCCTTTATTCTTTTTATCCAACTGTAGATGTTCCCACCGTAAGGATGCATGACTTTTCAACTTTGTGCTTGCAATTTTCACCTTCTTTTCCATAGGAACATTTTCATATTCAAAGTACTTTTCCATCTTGATGATCCAGTCCACCAATTCATCAAAATCCAATTTTCCACTATACTCAGGAGGATTAAAGTATGATGTAGACTTTAGATTTCTCAAAGCCTTCAAAAATATTTCCTCACATTGATCGATCACTGGTGCAGGTTCTACATCACCTTGCTCTTCCTCAATTTCATCATCACTAACATGTTCAAGATGTCTTCCTCTTCTCTGGGCTATTTCGACAGCTGCTAATCTAGCAGCAAGTTGTCTCAACATGTCTGCCAATCCTAGATCCGCATCTCACCTCTAACAAACCATCTTGAAACCCTCTGCAATTGTAGGCTAGATCACAATTTTCTACCCCACAACAAATCAACTAGGGTTTGACAAGAAGGAACCCTCAAATCTAGATTCACAAACCTAGATCCAGATCTGACCTCACTCTGATAACACATGATGCAAGGGAGAATAGGGAGAGGGGCCAAAGGCATGCCCTAACGAGATCCACCTTGTAGAGATCACACACGGAAGTAAAAAACACACAAGTGAGAGAGAGAATATAGATAACTTTCACATATTTAATTTAATTGATTCATACATGCTGGGCTATAAGGCCTTCTCAATTTAGGCTAGATATTACAATTCAAATGTAGAAGTCCTCCAACATGCGAGGATCTGAAACAATCTCTAATCTTCTATCTTCTATCTTTCCACTTAAATGACTCCTAAACTACAACTAAAGATTACATTATATATAAGAGGCTATAGAACAAGTCAGCCTTCAAATCCACCATCAACATAAGGAATGACCAGATCTAGTTCCATACACTTCCCAATGATAGATACCATCATTAAATCTAGGACCATAATTAATGGCAAGAGTCAGCCTCAAGAGGAAATTAAAACAAACAACTTGGTAAGAAAGGATAACCGAGCACTAGACAAGCATGACCGAGTGCTAGGGAAATTCACTAAGTGCTAGAGAGATAACTGACCAACCCCAGTAAAAAAAGGAAAATTAAAAACTCCAAACCAACTCAGTTAAAAAAGGAACCGAGCAACATAGGAAAACACAAAAATGTTTTTGGTGACATAGGATTGCCAAGGACTCGAGATGCTCCTTCATCAATAGTGAAGGTAAATCGACTTCAATTTGTAAGACAACCTTGACACCATATAATAGATATTTTGGGGTGGTGCTTATGGGAGTATGAAAGAAAGTGTGGTATGCCCAGAGGGTGGGATTGGTTTGGAGATGCCAGTCAAAACTAGAATTATTGACAACCTTGTTGAGGATTTTGAGGATGGTTTTATTGGTTTCCTCGGCTTGGTCATTTCCTTGAGGGAAGAAGGGACTAGAGAAGTGATGGTGGATGTAAAATTGGGCACATAGGTTTTTCATGTGTTGGTTCCCCAATGGTGTGCCATGATTGATGAAGATGGTGGAGGGGATGCCATAGCGATGGATGATGTGGTACAAGATGAAGTTGGATATCTGAATATCGGTAGTGAGGGTGAGAAAAACTGCTCAACCCATTTTGTGAAGTATTCAATGGATATTATGATGTACTTGTGTCCATCTGAGGAGAAAGGGGTTATCTTACCAATGAATTTGAATCCCCAACATGAGAAAGGCTATGGAAGCGCAATGGGATGCAAGTCTTGTTTTGGAGCTTGGATCAAATTAGCCTATTGTTAACATTGTAGGAATTTTTGTACAAACTCACAAGAATCAAGTTCTATTATTGGCCAATAGTACCTGACTCTGAGTAGCTTCTTTTCTAGTACCATGCAACTCATGTGGGAACCACAGATTCTAGTATGAACCTCTTGTAAAGCTAGGGTGACCTTGTTAAAATATAAAGACCAAGAGAGGATGTTATGATATCCATGATGATAATATAGGGTGTTAGTTACGAGAGTGTAGTAGGAAGCTCTGCGAATGAGGTTCTCGCGTTGGGTGTTTGTGAGGTGAGGGAATATGATACCATTTTTTAGATAAGCATGGATGTCATGGTACCATGGGGACTAGAGACCAACAAAAACACACACCATTTCAAAATTGACCTTCTCATAAGAGGGTGTATGTACCTTCTCTACTAAAAATTTGTACTTTGTAGAATCTCAGGGGATCTCTAGTAAAGACCTGATGGTTATCATGGCATCTATAGATTTTTTTTATAGCATGGGTATCTGCATAAATTGTAGACTTAGGAAGTTCTCTTTCATCTTGTCCACCAATTTTTTGTAGAGTAATATTTTGTCATCTTTAGTTTGGAACTCATCCAAGACCTATTTTATGATGAGTTGTGAATCCCCAAATACTTTGAATTCTATAATATTCCATTGGATAGGCATCTTGAGGCTAGAAATTAGGGCCTCATATTATCCAATATTATTAGTATAGGGAATCCTAATTCAAATGATTTAGGGATGTAATCACCTTGGGGAGTGACAAAGATGATTCTTGCTCCTATGCCATGAGATGTGTAAGAGCCATCAAAATATAGCTTCCATGTTAGCTATTCTTCAACCATGCATAGACGTTCATCAAGAAACTTCATTACCAATGAATATGAATCTACTAGGGGTGCCTCAACTACCTAATCTACAATGACTTTCCCCTTTATTAGCTTTCTATCTATATATTGGATGTAAAATTTTCTCAGGAGCATTACCCATTTTTCCATATGACTTGTAAGTGTTGTTTTTGAAAGTAGGTACTTGAGTGGGTCCACTCTGAAAATGAGCTTTATAGTGTGACTGAGCATGTAATGTTGGATCTTTTGAGTGGCAAAAACCACTATATGACATGCCTTCTCCATTGGTAAATAATTCAACTTATAGCTGATAAGTGTGTGATTGATGTATTAGATGGCTCTTTTCTTACCATTGTCATCAAGCTGGGCCAATAGTGCCCCTAGTAATATAGTAGTTGTTAAAATGTATAAGATGAGAGGGCATCCTAGTCCTGGTGGCACAAGAATGGGTGAGTTGGATAGGTATTCTTTGAGCTTATTGAAACTCCATTGATGAATTAGGTCCCACTTAAAATGAGTATCCTTGTGAAGAAGATGTGTGAACAGTTGACATTTGTCAAAAAGCTGTGATATGAATCTATGAACAGATTATAGTTTTACTTGTAGGCTCCTTAGCTACTTTAGTGTTCGGGGAGGAGGCATGTCCATTATGGCCTTCACTTTCTTAGTATCGATCTCAATACCTCACTATGATACAATGAACCCTAGTAACTTACCTGATGCTACTCTAAAGACACAATTCGTTGGATTGAGTTTTAGCCAATAATGGTGTAGGAGATTAAACACATGCTCAAGAATGTCAAGGTGATCCAATTGTGTCCTATATTTTTGTATAATTTCATCCACATATTATTCAAGTATCTTTTGTATCATATCATGGAATATGGCCATCATTTCTCTTTGGTAGGTAGCCCCTGTACTATTTACACTAAATGACATCATGTTATAGGAAAAGGTCCCCCATGGGGTTATAAATCATATCTTGTGCTAAAATTCTTCTTCTATGTGAATCTAGTTATACCCTGAGAAACCATCCATGATTGACAAAATGTCATGACCAGCTATGAGATCGATGATCATATCTATGTTTGGCAAGAGGAAATTTTCCTTTGAGAATGCTTTTTTAAGGTCTCTAAAGTCTATGAAAATTCTTATTTCCCTTGATGGCTTGGTCACTAGTAACATGTTAGAGATCCATTTCAAATAATCAATATCTTAGATGATTTTTTCTTGTAGGAAATTTTCAAGTTCTTCTTTAACCAAAAGGGCTTCCTTGGGATGCATCTTGTGAAGCTTCTATTTGGTTAGTTTTGTACTTGGGTCCACTACAAGGTGATGAATAACTAAGTTTGGATCCAGCCCTAACATGTGAGAATATGACCATGAGAATTTTATTGTAGCTTCTTGAAGAAGCACAGTGGAAGCTTCTTCCCCTCCCTCAGTCAGGGATGTTACGGTGTATGTTATTCTCATGCATTCTTTAGTTCCCAAGTTGATGGTCTTGGTGTCTTTGATGAGTATGGAGCACTTCTCTAGTCAGTAATCAAGGATAAAATGAAGAGGCAAGTCTTTATCTTCTAGCACCTTAGAGAGTTTTTCACTAGGATATACGCCCTTTGTTTATAATTTTTTGGAGTCAGAACGTGCCCTAGAGGGGTTTTCACAAAAGTACTCATTCATTTCTTTTTCATTTTTACTTTTGTTTCTAAAGACTTTCTCTTCCCCAAAGTATCCCTTGAGGTCTAGCTTATAAACATGTTCTAATTCCTTCCCTTAGTCTTGTTTTTGATATGATTCTCCCATGAATCTTAGGAGTGCTTCACTTCAAAACTCATCAATGTGTGCAATTCTTGGTTGGTCCTATTCTATGAGTTCAGGGTGGATGAGTGGAAGATCAATAAGGTTGATGACAAATTGGCAGAGGACATAATTATCTAGGAAGGATTCATCATCAAATATATCATCATATGATTTCTTCACTTCCTCTTCAGGGATGTCTTTGATTTCTATGATTTCATCTTGGATATTCAAGAGGGTGTCATTGGAAAAATTGGTGCCCTCAGTTATGGTATTGAGGCCTTGTATGTGCAAGAGAGGGGTGTTTAATCTAAGGCCTCAATGTCTTGGGTTTTATGAGGCTTCCAACGGATCTTTTGTGCCATCTTCTTTGGGTCCTAGACATCTACCTTGATAATTCCATTATTCTGTAGCCCACTTGTGTGATGCAGGGTATTTACCTTTGAAGTACCTAAGGAGTTTGGTGTTAGGAGGTGAGGGATATTTATACAACCATTTATTGATATCAAGATCCATCTCTTGATTATCTTTAATACCATGAAAAATGAGTGTGGATGGACCCATTTTCTTTACTTTAGGGTCTGCTTGAGGGAGTGTGTTTTTGTGACATGGGCTCCCTTGGGTATGTGTGTTAAGGGGTAGGGCTCCTAATACAAAGGCATCAGTCAAACTGTATTCACCATAACCCATATTATTGATCTTGATAGTAGAAAGAGTAGAGGTAAGGATTATCTCTGGATTGTAGTGGGATCATGATGAGCTTGTGAAAAAAGTGCCAATATCAATTCCAAGACAATGGGTGTAATGGGGAAATGATTCTTCCAACACATGATAGTATGCAAAGGGTTAGGGATCAGCCTAGATGGTGACTTTTGTGCCTTGATGCACAAAATTTATGCACTGATGGTAGGTGGATGGGATGGATTTGATGGAGTGAATCCATGGTCAAACTAGGAGGATGTTGTAAGGAAGAACAAGATCAACAACATGGAAGATGGTTTCTTGAATTTTTGGGCCCAGATTAATAGGAAACAAACTGGTACCTTCCAAGGTACACTCTAATTTATTGTAGGCCTTGATGGTGATGACCTCATGTGATACATCAACCTATGTGTATCCCACTTGTTGAATGAATTTTAGTGTACACAATTTAAGGGCCAAACCATTATCTATCATGACTTGTTTAACAACAAAGTAATTTACCATAACGACAATACAGATAGGAAGATTGTGATTGGGTCCAATGGATGGCATGTAGAATGGTTTGAAGGAGAGAGCACAAGATGTAGATAGATACCCCACGAGGTTCTCAAACTAGATAGTGTTAATGTTAATGGTGACACATGCCACTTGGAGGGATTTATTAAGGATTTCCTAGTGAATAGGTGAGGTTTGGAGAAGGTCGAGGATGAAGATTTGGGTGGGGGTATTCTTAATATTATCCAAGAGATTATATTGCACATTAGATGTAGAAGCTACATAGGCACCGAAAAAAAAAAATTCTACCTCTACAGGTGGTGACCGCACACTGACCTTCTGCACCTTTAACATTTATGAAATTGACTATAGGTTTGACCTAGGAAATGTAGCCAACAAATTTTTCATAATTGATATAAGTTGCATCGTGTAATCTTTTCCATCATCATGGTCACCTTTCCTTCCTTTTCCTTGGTTCTATGGTGGTGGGTTAGCATTGGTTGGTTTCTTTTCAGAGCTATATTGAGGAAACACATTTTGACATATAATTTTGAAGGTTGGCATTGGGTGACACTTGGGAAGGTGCACCATCTATGATCTCCTTTTTTTTGATGAGATCTTGGACATAATGCTTGAGTTTCATGCATTTCATAGTGGTGTGTCCCTTAGCATGGTGATTATTGTAGTACTCATTGTCCTTGTACCATTCTGGCTTGGGGGTTGATTCATTGAATGGATGGGTCTGGGGATAAATGATCAAGTTGGCATTATCAATTTGATGAAATATCACATCCAAAGGTTCACTGAGAGGGGTGAATGTGTGCTTCTGATTATTTTGGATGTGTGGCTTATCATGTCCTTGGGTAACTAATATAGTGTTGGCTTGATTTTCTTGGTTTTGGAAATGGTACATGGGCTATTGGTAGGTTGGCCCAGGTGTTTGGTAAATAGGTGCATGTTGATATGCTGATATAGGTGGTTGCAGACTAGCTACAACAACCTAGACATGCTTGGTGTCTGTGGCTCCATCTGTAATAATATTCTTTTTTTTTTTCCAGTAATGAGACCAGTCATTATTGGGCTTATCTTGTTAGATTTCTTTATAATGCCTAATGGTACCATTGTCCAAGAGGCCTTCTCAATGTCCATTACTTTTCCTTTGAAATCTTGATATTTTTGGATGTAGTTCATGTGCATGAAGTGAGACAACTTTGAATGGAGATTATCAATGAAGATCTTTGTCAAATGCTTTTCTGGAAGTTGAAATGTGAGCCTCATAGTGAGGTTCTACCATCATTGCAAGTAGTCAGATAATTTTTCTCCCCCCTTGTGTTTTGAGTTGTTGAGATCCAAGAGAGATAATTCATTCTTGATGTTATGAGCATATTGGGCTACAAAATTCTCAAATAGTTCTCCAAAGGTCGTAAATGATCCATAGGGTATCTTATAGAACCAGTCGATAACAGTTCCTCTCAAAATCTTGGAAAAGAGGCACATGAGGAAATTGTCATTGTAAGGAACCTCTTAGCAAGCCATGTAAAATTCCTTAACATGGCTAAATAGATCTCCCTTCCCCTTGTACTTCTCAAATTTAGGTGTCTCAAAATTATTGGGGAAGGGAACTGTTGTGATAGACCTCTCAAATGAATAGGGACAATATTCCTTAAACTTGAAGGTTTTACTTTCAGTCCCGACACAGAGCTCTTTGAGGGACTTCTTCATTTCTACCCACTCTAGATTGGTAGGTGTCAAAGTGGGTACTCATGTAACACCCCTCCAACCCTAACATGTTTGATATCCATTTGGAAGTTAGGGGAATGTTGTGTAAAATTATATTCTTGGATAAGAGTAGAATTGTACTTAAAGGTTGAATAAAAATTCATTCTTAACTATAATACTTTTACTTTCATTTAGGTAGTGATAAATGTTTTTGGTATATTATTACATGTGTACTCATCTCTTCTTATGTTTGCATGGGGTCCTGATGATATGGAGACACCTAATAGATTAATAAATGAGCTAATATTTATCAATGGTTATGATCTCTTGGATAAATTAGGCTCTATATTGATACTTCAGTACTTAAAATTTAATTGATAGACAAATACTATGGTTTCTAGATCTCTTTAACAGTTTGATTACTTGATTATGATTATGATTATGATTGACATGACTATCATTCAATGATTAAATAAATAACCATGACTATCTCTATGAGACTAACCATACTTATGTGATGTGTTATGACCTAACCCTTAACCCTTGCACTTGTAGTACCCTCTCTAGTAGTTCTACTTGTTGTATTAAAGTTGGATAGGATTATAACATTCTAGCATTTATGGAATTTATGTTTCTTCCTTACCTTACCAGATTTGGATATGTTTTTGGACTTGAAGATTATAATTTTTCCCTCGAATAATATGCTTAGGACAATTATATTTTATGCTTATGTATATATGATTTGGTTTATATCTTGTGGTTAATTATAAGAGTTACCTTTCTAAGTAGTAATTCATACTTTTTAAGTATATTTATGATTATGATTATTTTTCTAACACTGCTAACCCATGTTATGAACTCTATGTCTCATATGTGGCATGGTTGTCAAATGAGGGGAGGAAATCGTAGTCACTCCTATGGGAGATCTACACGATGTCCCACTCCTCCTTCCTTGTCCTTCATTATCTATATATGGATATGTATATGTGTTTCTTTTTTTTATCAGTGATGCAGGTGTGTGTAGGTACCAGACATCGACTCCACCTAGTTAGTTAGGTCTGAGTGTGCCTTAAAGTCCTCAAACTAGTTGTTGTTGTTTGAAGATGGTCCAGAGTTCACACATGGGAAAACCCTATGGTTTTGATTTTTTTCCAATCTCTTGGTTTGGTTTTGGGTGGGTTTGAGTTCCTTATTTTATATATCCTTTGATGTAGGTCTCATTTATATGGTTATGAGATGAATAGGATTATGGTGTGTATCTTCTCTCTCTATGTGTTAATCATATAACAAAGTATGCATATATGGGTGCACACATATATGCATACCTATATATATTTAATTATTTATGTATAAGTAGTTACGCTCATGAGTGTATTAGTGATGATCTTAATTCTATGTATTTGGATGCATATTATGGCTTTAAATAAATAAAATAAATGCAAAGTGAATAAAAGAAATAAATAATATATAAAAATAATAATTAAAACTAATTACCTACTCCTACCTTATCTCTCTCTCTTGTATTCCTTGTTAGTGTAGAGGGTGGGAGTGGAACTAGGGACCTCTAGTTTGTAAGGGGTCCCAAGTTGCCATTGGAGTAGTGACTTCCTTGGGAAGCATACCCAAATATGTTATATTTATGTAAGAATTAGTTTTTTTTACTAATAATAATAATAATAAAACTATATAGGTGGAGTTAAATTATTTAATATTCTTGTTTGGGATAATTTAGTACAGGAAGGGTAGGTAAGTTGGTTTTCACTAACGGATAAAACTACCTACTTGATTAATTAAATTAACTAGTTATTAAATAATATTACCCAAACATTAGAGAGGAAAGTTGCTCCACAAGAAGCAACTCCCCCAACCTCTGCATCTGTTCATAAGATTATATAATTAGGATCATTCTTTGTAAGTGGGGAGAGACATACAGGGGAAAAATGGAAGGGTTTTAAAAAGAGAAATTTAGGAGAGATTTGGGAATTTCTAAATTAATGTTACATTGTGTGTGCATTATTATTTATTATTCTTAATATTTAAAAATTATTTTGTTTAAATAGATTAAGGAAACCATGTAGGAGGAATATAAGAGAATAAATACATCATATAGTGGAGGATAAAAATAAATAAAAGATTATAGTGTATTTTTTTATATTTAAATGCAAGGAGAAATTATAGGAGAAAAATAAGGAGAAATCATAGGAGAAAAATAAATAACAATAAAAGAAAGAAATCAAAAGAAATAAGTTAAAATTATAACATAAGAAATCAAGCTTTTTAAAATAAGAAAGTAATAATGGAAGATATAAATATTAAGAAGAAAAAAAAGGGCATATAGAAAAGAGAAGAATATGGAAAAAATATTATTAAGGTAGAAAAATTATTTATTAAAAATATATGTTATGCATAAGAAATTAGTATTATTATAAAAAAAAATCATTTTGCATATTAATTATTAAAATGTATAGATAAAAATGATGTCTAATAAATATATATATTTATGACTATATATAATTAATAAATAAGAGAAATAAGAGAAATTAGTTAATAAATAATTAAAGATATTGTTTAAAATTTTTAATTTAATTAAATTAGAATTAGTCTATTTATTATTATTATTTTATTTAGTTAAAGGTGATGTAGAATTTAATTACGAATTATAATGTAATTTATGGTTATAAATTAAGAGGTTAACTTTAGTTTATGTTAGGTTTGAATTTAATTAAAGTTTTATCTTAATTAATAGTGAACAATAAACTAAGTGTATTAAGTTTGTAATAAGCCTAAATTTTATAAAGAATAGTTTATGTTAAATTAGGAATCTATTTTTGGATATCATAATTAAACAACTCATAGCTATGGATGTTAGGTCCCATGTGTATATTTTGATGTTTGTTAATTATAACTTTATTGAATTTTTGGAAGAATTATAGTATATTGTAGGTGTGTCTAGGAGTTGTACCTCCCTCTACACTTACCTTTATGCTTTTATATTTGGAATCATTGTGATAGCTCTACCTTTATTGTATTGCATCTTTTGTCTTAAGGGTTAGGGTTTTTCCTAGTTGTATGGGCCACAGGAAAACATCAAAAGAAACCATAAGGGAGGGATGTTTGTGAGAAGTTATAACCCCTAGATAGCCTATTTTGTTGAGTAAGGTTCGTAGGTGTCCTAGGTGACTGGCTCACCACAGGATCCGAACAAGGAGGCCAGAAGGATAACCTTTGGGTGAGTATGGAAAAGAAAACCTAATATAATTCAAAACTAGTTGGGAATGGGTAAGGGATTTAATAAACTTTTAAAAAGATAAAAAACATGGATAAAGGCCCGCATGTGTCCTGTTGGAGTACCCAGGTCATTGTAGCGACTGGAGAAGGCCGCATGAGGGTGTCGGGGTACATGACTACTAGGAAGGATCCCAACACATAGGACTATGTGATGAGACTCACCTAGTCAACATCCTAGAGAACTCTCTTGGCATTTTGTTTTGTGTTGCTTGTTTCTTCTTATTTTTGTGATGTAAGGACAAATCTTGCTTAATTTGTTTCCATTTTTTCTTCTAGGCTCTTCTCTAGCCCACTTCTCTAGCCTACTAGGGTCCTTCACTAACCCTAACACCAAGGATTATTTCCACAATCCTTCTCCTATGCAATTTTCCCACACCAAGAATGAAATCCACACAATCTCTACCATGCTTTATGGATGTCTTCTTACATCCACCACCCTAATTGTCCAAATTTGACTAAGAATACTTAACAAATGGAGAGAAGGCTTACATCTAGGGCATTGGATCCATGACCATGCCTAACTTCACAAATTGCAATGAAATCCCCTACCGATTTCATGATTTGGCTCCAAATTGACCCAATAGGGCTACAAGGAATTAGGCCTAATACACTCCTTTTTGGTTCCTAAATCCAAAATATTCTTAACAAGATGGGAAAAAAATTGTATTTCCCAATACCCTTTCGGAAGATCCTTAATATTTTCCTGGTCTCATTTCCCCAACCTATCTGTAAAGTGAGTTTCTATATTTAGGCCTATATTTAAGGGTTTTCAAGAAAACTAGACAGTGACCTCAAGGGTTTTCCCTTCCACCTCTATAAAATCTTCACCAAGAATTATCCTTGGACATAGTTCTTTCTCATGTACATATATCCTCTTCTCCACATACTTATATTGAAGCAATCATTGCATTCAATCCCTCTCTTTTCTATTGCAGTTCACTATCTCCCCTAGCCATGCACCTCTAGCTCGCCTGGGACATCATTTAAAAAACCTTGTGCTAGCTTTCCAAGGACCATCATATTACAAAAATATATTATAAGGAGTCATCTCCCAAATCCCAAGAACCTGTAATGATGTCACAGTGGGAAGATGAGCTATGACTGCATTCACAAAAACTACCTGAATGGAACCAGTGACGGTGAAAGAAACTAAATATTTACAAGAAGCAGTCAAGACATAAAAAAATGCTAAACTAAAGAAATAAAAAACCAATTAATAACCTACATTACAACATGCACGTGCTACAGTTCTCAGCCTAATCAATGAAAGCCTACTGGAATTCATTGTTACTCAAAATCCACACAAAATACAAAACAAAAACTTGTTTTCATTAACTCTGTCCGTACTTCCAATAATCAACCTTTTCAATAGGTCAACTTAATTCTTAAATAGACTCATTAGGCATTTAGGACCATATTAGGTCTCTCCTTCATTGGTTGGGGACTAATAGCTAATTTGGTTGAGCAATATTTAAAAGTTGTAAAAGTTGCTAATGCAACTTTTGCAACTTTTTAGCAACTTTTGACAACTTTTTTCAAAATTGAACAAATGAGCTCAAAAACATGATGATCCACTCTTGGGATATTGAACAAGACTAAAATGTGATTTGAACCTTCTCTAAACCCTAATGACATCATAATGACATCATCCTTAGACAAACATCAATCAGGGCTTTACAACTTTTTAGCCACTGATTGCTAACTTCTAGGAGTTTCTAGGAGTTCCAAGACCTAATCACCTAGACCCTAATGCATTAAAGAAATTTTCAACATGACCTTGAGTTAAAACACACCAAAAATCTAACCTAAGTCACACAAAACACCAAAAACCAATGAATTTATTGACCTAAGAAATCCAATCCAAGGGTGCTCTGACACCATACCCCCCCACAAATAGAAGTTATGGCACTCATGTAGACAAAATTTCCTCAGTAATTACCATCTTCTTGAAGCTTGTAGCTACAATCCATTTTGCCTTTGATTCTTTTTTGTGTCTCCATTTGATAAGATGCTCCATATACACCTTGTGCCTTGTAGAATTCTTCACCCTTGACTCCAAGACTCTTTCAGCTACCAATTGATCCTTGCAAAGTAAGACAACTAGTTCAACATCCTTAACAACCCCTTGACTATTCTGATCAATGTTAGTCAATGTTCCTTTGTACTTTAACAAATCTATCACATTGAAAACAATTGAAATACTAAAATTAGATAGTAGATCAATTTTTCATGCTTTAGCCTCATACTTGACTAAGATTTTACATGGCCCCACTCTCTTCATCTGAAGTTTAGTGGGCATCTCCTTCTGGAACCTGGATTTGTTCAAATGGACCATGAAATAGTCCGCTACCTCAAATTGAACATCCCTTCTCTTCTCATCCATTTTCACCTTCAATTTTTGTGTAGTCTCCTGTATAGACCCTTCACCTACTCTTGTATCTCCTTCATGGTTTGAGTGAATTCTTCAGCATGAACACTCCTATATTCCATAGCTCCAAAATCTCTAAGCTCACATACACCCCTTGGGTGCATACCATAAAACACTTCAAATGGACTCTTACCTATGGTTCTATTCACACTATTATTGTAAGCATATTCAGCTTGAGGAATCACCACATCCCAAGTCTGTCTATATTCCTTAGTTAGGCACCTCAACAAGTTACCTAAACCACATCAGTTTAGCCATCAATCTGAGGGTGGTAAGGTGAACCAAAGGAAAGGTTAGTACCCAATATTCTCCATAATGTTTTCCAGAAATGGCTCATAAACTTGGCATCCCTCTCTATCACAATTCTTAAGGTTAGACCATGGATCCTTACAATCTCCTTTAAAACCAAATGTGCAATGTAACTAGCATCATGAGTATTCTTACAAGGTATAAAATAACCCATTTTTCTAAATCTTTCTACCACAACATAAATTCTATCATAACCATGCTTTTTCTTAGGTAACCCCACAATGAAATACATGCTCACACACTCCCACGGTCTATTAGGGATTGGTAAAGGTTGATACAAACCTACATTGCTAGCTCCTTCTTTTGATTTCATGCATGCCACACATTACTCAGTGTATCTGGTTACATCCCTTACTAAGTTTGGCCAATGGTAAGACCTTTTTACTAACTCTATGGTTTTTTTTACACCAAAATGACCACTTAATCTTCCATTATGCTTCTATTGAATAAGGTTCTCCCTCATGGAACCCTTAGGAACACACAACTAGTTTCGTTTAAACAATAATCCAATTTGCAAACTAAAATCAAAGAACTTACTATGAAAATGATTCTGAAACTCAATACACACCTTATAGAATTCAAAAAAATTTCATCATCCTTGTAGAGGTCCTTAAAACTCTCTATTCCAATAATATTCAACTAAACTTCTTGAATGGTCAACAACCTTCTACTTAGTGCATCTGCAACCTTGTTCAACTGTTCCATTTTGTTCTTGATTGTGAATGTGAATGCTTGAAGGTATTCCATCCACTTTAGGTGCATATTAATTATCTTTTCTAGTGTATTGATATAGCTAAGGGCCTGATTATAAGTAAAAACCATAAATTCTTTGGGTAACAAGTAATGTCTCCACTTCCTAAGAGACTGAACTAAGGTATACAACTCCAAGTCATAAGAAGAGTAATTCTTCTTTGCTTCATTATAATTTATCACTAAAAAAGGCTACAAGTCTTCCCTCTTGACTTAACACACCCACTACTACCATCCCACTTGCATCACATTCTAGGGTAAACAACTTATCAAAACTAGGCAGTCTAAGGATATGTTGTGTTGCTACTTGTTCTTTCAACTTCTCAAATGCTTGACCAGCTTTAGAGGTCCACCTAAACTTGGTCTTTATCCCACCCTTAATGTTATTAAACAAAGGTTCACATATACCACTAAAATTCCTAATGAACTTCCTATAAAATTGTACAAGTCCATGAAAACCTCTTACCTTTGTGGCTGTGGTAGGAGTTGGCTAGTTTAGGATAGCTACAACTTTGTCTTGATCCATCTTCAAAGACCCTTGGGATACTACAAAACTCAATTATACAAGTTCTTTTTTCAAGAAGACACACTTCTCAAGGTTGATGGCTAATTTATCTTCATGCAACCTCTTCAACATAATATCCACCTACTTGAGATGCTCCTCTCTTGTTTTTCTAAAAATTAGTATATCATCAAGATGCACTACTGCAAATTTCCCTATGTATTCTTTGAGAACTTCATTCATGAGCCTCATGAATGTTATAGGAGCATTTGTGAGCCCAAATGGCATTAATAGCCACTCATATAAGCCATCTATGGTCTTAAAGGCCATTTTCCACTTATCTCCTTCCTTCACTCTGACTTAGTGGTATCCACTCTTCAAATCCAGTTTGGTGAAATACATAACCCCTCCAAGAAAATCCATTAGATCTTTAATTCTTGGTATAGGAAACCTATACCAGATAGTGATTCTATTTATGGCCCTTGAATCTTTACATAACCTCCATTTTCTACCTTTTTTTGATGCCAACACCACTGGTACAACACATGGGCTGATGCTCTTCTTGATTAAACCTTGATCTAGAAGTCTTGCACTTGTCTAGCCACCTCTTGATTCTATTCTAGAGTAAACTTATAAGATGCCTTATTTGGAAATGATGCACTGGGCACAAAGTCGCTATGATGACTTATCACTCTTCTAGGAGGTAGAGTTGCAGGAGTACCATCAGTGAATATATCCTTGTACTTGTCAAGAAACACTTGGATTTCTAATGGAAAATGTTCTTCTTTTAGCTTCTCCTCCTTATTTGGTTTGACCAAAATGGCATAGCCTTCACTAGCTTCATCTTTAAGAGTATTGATAAACTCTTTTCCACTACTCAACAAAATACTAGGGGTCTTGGGCTGTGGATCATCTTCCTCCAACAAGGACTATATTTTAAATGTTCTACCATCTTTCTTGAAAGAGATGGAATTCTCCTTCCCATCATAGACAGCTCCCCCTATCAAATTTCCAAGGCCTACCCAATAGAATATTGGATGCATCTGCAATACATCACCAAGCAATTTATCTTTATACCCCGTAATAGAAAACTCAACCCAAGTTTGTTCATTTACCAACACACTTTGCCCCTTGTTCAACCATGACACCTTGTATGAATTGACATGAGGTATCTTTTCCAATTTGAGTTTTTTTACGGCCTCCTCTGATATGATGTTATATGTGGAGCCTGAATCCACAATAACCTTGCAAACTTTGCCCAAAATCTTGCACTGAATTTTGAACAAAGGCCTCCTATTCTTGGGTTCATCTTTGACTGGTTGTCTGATCAGAACTTTTCTAAACATCAAGTTCTCTCCCATCTCTGACTCAATGTGATCAACCTCAAGAGTTTTAACACTTGATGTGTCCTCATGAGCATATGCAACCCTTTTATCATTTCTTGATGAAGTAGATTTATCATGGAACCTATAGGCAGGATGAACCAACTATCCACATGTGTAACATGTCATACTTATAAAGTATGAGTTAGTTCTACTTGAACTTATTCCTCTACTTGAGCTTCCTTGGTTTCCTCTACCCCTTGAATATCCTTCTTTGTGAATGGATTCATTGCTATTCTCAGTCAACTTTGACTCACCTTAGCTTCTTTGTTCATTACCACTGCCTTGATAACTACCTCTCTATCCTCTTTGGTCTCTTCCTCTACCTCTACCTTTGAAACTAGAGTCTCCCTTCTTCTTATTCTTCTTCTCTACCTTCAAAGCTAATTGGTGGCATTTTTTAATAGCTGTAGGAGTCCACAAAATGATCTCCTTTGGATTGTTCCACTTTATTCCACTTAGGTACCTTGCAACCTTGATCAACTTGTCTTCTTGAATCTTTGATCTTAGACATAATTTCTGAAACTCCTATGTATAATAGGCCACATCCATGTCCTTCTATTTTAGACCTTGTCTCTTTCTATGCAATTGTATCTCATAGTCCTCTAGCAAATATTTCTCCTTCACTTTGGTCACCATGGCATTCCAATTGGCTATAGGCTTCTTACCTAACCTCACTCTTTCATCTTTTAGATATTTCCACCATGTCAATGGTGGTCCTCTTAATCTTGATTTTGCAACCTTGATCTTTTGGGGTTCTATCACACCCTCATATTCAAAGTGGTTTTCCATTCCTTCAATCCACTCCATCACTACTTCAGTGTCCATCTTTCCACTAAATAGTGGTATACCTTCTAATTATTTTCCTCCTAGTGCTTTTATAGCTTTGAGGAATGGCTCTTCATCCATTGGAGGATCATGTTTAGGGATTATATCATCCTCTTCAATCTTTGTTTTTCTTTTTTCTCTATCTGACCCATTCTTGTCTTTATCTTTAGCAACTTATTCCAATTTTAGCTTCATCCCCTCTAAGGATTCTTCAAGGAGACTATTCTTTTCCTTCTACACATCCATTTCTCTCTTTTTCTCATCTACTTCCCTTGAAATCTTAGTATTAGTCACCATTTGAGGAGAACTAACTGATTCACCTGAATACAACATTCAATAGCAAAATCCCAAATCTTTTGGGGCTCTGATACCAATCTGATGTAAGGACAAATCTTTCTTTGCTACCCTATTTTCTTCTAGGGTCTTTTATAGGCCACTTCTCTAGCCTACTAGGGTCCTTCACTACCCTAACACCAAGGATTCTTTCCACAATCCTTCTCCTATTCAATTTTCCCACACCAAGAAAGAAATTTACACAATCTCCACCATGCTTTATGGATGTATTCTTACATCCACCACTCTAATTGTCCAAATTTGACTAAGACTAGTTAATAAATGGAGAGAAGGATTAGATCTAGGGAATTGGGTCCATGACCATGCCTAACTTCACAAATTGCAATGAAATCCCCTATTGATTTCATGATTTGGCTTCAAATTGACCCAATAGGGCTACAAGGAATTAGGCCTAATACACTCCTTTTTGGCTCCTAACTCCAAAATATGCTTAAAAAGATGGCAAACAAATGGTATTTCCTAATACCCTTTTGGAAGATCCTTAAAAATTTCCTAGTCTCATTTCCCCAACTTATCCATACAGTGGGTTGCTATATTTAGGCCTATATTTAAGGGTTTTCAAGAAAACTTGATAGTGACCTGAAGGGTTTGCCCTTCCACCTCCATACACTCTTCACCAAGAATTATCCTTTGACATAGTTATTTCTCATACATATATCCTCCTCTACACATTCTTAGATTGAAGCAATCAATGCATTCAATCCCTCTCTTTGTTGTTGCAGTTCACTGTCTCCCCTAGCCATGCACCTCTGGCTTGCCTAGGGCATTAGTGAAAAAACCTTATGATAGATTTCTAGGGCCCATCCTATTACACACATATAGTATAAGGAGTCATCTCCCAAATCCCAGGAACCCATACTGATGCCATAGTGGGAAGATGAGCTATGACTCCATTCACAAAAACTACCTGGATGGAACTAGTGATAGTGAAAGAAACTAAATATTTACAAAAAGCACTCAAGATACAAAAAAATGATAAAATAAAGAAATAAAGAACCAAATAATAACCTATATTACAACATGCATGTGTTATAGTTCTTAGCCTAATCCATGAAAGCCTACTGAAATTCACTGTTACTCAAAATCCACACAAAATACAAAACAAAAACTTCTTTTCATTAACTTTGTCTGTACTTCCAATGATCAACCTTTGTAATAGGTCAAATTAAGTCTTAAATAGAGTCATTAGGTCTTTAGGACCTCATTAGGTCTCTCCTTCATTGGTTAGGGACCAATAGCTAATTTGGTCGAGCAAGATTTAAAAGTTGTAAAAGTTGCTAATGCAATTGTTGCCCTAATTTCCATGTATATGAAAATTTGGCTAAAATCTATCCCAGGGTCTGTATTTTTATCCTCCCAAGCACTCTACAAAATTTCATGGCTTTATCTATTTCCCCTTGGTCTCTGCAACTATTTCTAGGTCCCTGGCTAGGTGAAAAGCCCTTAAAATATTCATAAAACTAGCTGTTGTGTTAGAAAACCCTAAGCCTTGTTATAATTTGTTGTTACTTTTTTGGCAATTTAAAAGTCCCAATTCCCACATGCCCTTTATTTTTTCCTTTGGTTGCCAGTTCTCTAAGTCTTCTGGTGGCTATCTTTTCCTTTTGGTGATTCAGTGACTACATCACTCCTCTTAGTCGTGTAATGTTTGGCGATTACCTTTTCCCAACTAGTGACTTAGCAAGACGGTTAAATTCTCTTCAGTCACATAGTTGCTTAGTGTTTGGTAGTGTCATCTTGTGAGGGTCCCAGTTCTGCAAGATCTGACAGTTGTCGTGAGTCCACAAAGGGTCTGTCAAAGGCATGCGATCTCATGATGGCCGTTGATCTTCCCTTTTCTCAGCGCTTCAAGCTTTGGTGGGTCCACTGCCACGGTGTCCTACTTGGAAGCTTTTTATTGGTTGAGGGATGATGACTTGTATTCTTGTCGGTAGGACCAGGAATGTCAACAGCTTGGAAATGAATGGCTGGCATGTGTTCTCATGAAATGTGTCAGAGGTATGCGATTATAAGACAACCATTGATTCTCCTTGGTGACATAATTCTTCATGCCTGGCGGGTCCACTACTATGTGTACATCAACGATGACTTCTCATTGGTCCACATGGTAGTGATTCAACAATGTGTTAGTGGGACCAGGTTTCTAGTGTTCAAAAGGCTCTAACATCTACAAAGGATCAACTACTGGCACATGTTCGTAAGGAATCTTTCTGACACAGTCACACATGTGATCATGTGCATGTTGTTGATCTTACTTTATCTCCAGGCTTTGTCAGGTGGGTCTGCATTGTCAAATGGGCTGATGTGTGAAGCATTTGATTGGTTGCTGCATGCTGATGAGGACTTCCAAGTGGACTGATGTGTCAGTGGGGTCACGACTTAATGAGGATCTACGGCAGGCGTATGATTTGAAAGAATATTTGAAAGGTATGAGATATTGCACCCGCTGTTGGATTAGAATCTTGTCTTAACTAGGTCCAATGTCAGAATTCACTGAGGTGGTTGTTGATGGAGCAGCTAGAATGAATAGAAGAATGACATGTGCTAGGTTTGGGCCCAGAATTTGAAGGTATTCAGTGATTTGGTGAATAAAGGTTTTCTTGTGTTTGCTTAATGTAACCCAGGGTTAGTTAATGGTTTGGCAATTCAGTGAAATACCTTGTTCATTGAATCGCCTAACCAGACCAAGGTAAAGCTAAAGATTTCATGACTTAGAAATGGGTCTTCAGTCGCATAGTCTCTGAATGACTTAAAGGGAGAAAACTCGAGGTGGGTCCAAACATGCTGACATGCTAAAATCTCATTGATCGTAACTTGTTGATATGGATTTGACTTTTCAAAGAGGGTTTGCAACTGTTGTGAATCGATCTGAGCCATTCATCTACCAAGAAGGGTTTCTCATTGATGGTTACATTTTAAAATCTACCGCTAGCCATTTTTAAAAAAAAATTCAAATGTCTCTGCAAGGGTTTTGCATTCTTTCGATCATGCATGATGTCAGGTAGCTCAGAAAGTAAAGTCTCAGGATGGTTATGGTTGTAAAGAAGATAGAAGTGACTATTGGCTGGTGTTTTAGGGTCCTTTGCCACATTTTAATGACAGGAGGTGCTAGAAAGAGTTGGTGCCACCTTTTCAAGCAGTACCTCTCCTAGGGAAATATAATTAGATTTGGAGCCTTCATGGCTTAGTGGAGTTGTAGGTGGGTTGGTAGGCCGAGGTTGTTGTGTCTACAAGTGTTTTTAGTTCAGAAGGATCAACACGCAAAGAAAGATATGATTTGATCACCAGTTCTCAGAGATTTTCATTAATAGGTGATCAGTACCCTTGGGTTTGATATCATTGTTTAACCTTGTAACCCTAGTTAGGCTTTTGACTCCTACCTGCATGTAGTTGAGTGTGTATATATTATATTTTTGGAGTTTTTTGAGTAGAGAGTTGGACAATTGTAAAAAGAATTTCATTTTTCTTAAGGGTCATCTATGGTATCATCTCTACCCTCTAGCTTATACAGTTGTATTTCTCCCATTGATAAATACAAACATTGCAGAGGTATTTTGTGACAATTCTTCATGTCCCTGTTGTTCCTTGTCTGAGTTTATCTCTTATTGAATTAAAGTGTATGATATTTTTAGTGATATCTTAGGGTTCTTGATCCCTCTTACTTTCTGTAACTATGTGTGTTATTGTGTTTGATCCGATTTAGACACTTTTGTGGGTATACTTCAGCCCCCTAACAACCTTGTCTCAATCCTACATCGAGTTGCAGAAGTGAATGTCTACTTGCAGGTCATAAATTATGTCTTATGTTTAGACCCTTTTATGAAATACTTATGCAAGCCTATTCAGTAAGTTGTGACCTACTAGACCTGAGCTTTTCATTGATTCCATTCCTCTATACTGAGATCGAAACCCTAATTTTGGTGTATCACCTAGTAGGTAGTTTTCTTTCAATCATTTCCCTTTCAAGCATTCCTTCTATCCCTTTCCCTCAAAAGTTTTACTTTTCATATCTAGAAGAAAATTAGGGTGATTATCCAAGAGGAACCATCCTATAACCTAGAGGTCTCATCTTAGTTAGCATAGGTCCCACAACCTAGAGATGATTCCCATGTTATACTAGGTTATCAAGACTACAAGAGCTTGAGACAAAGGCACAAACTTAGTGTATAACAATTCTGGCACACCCAGTGGGACAGTAAAAGAATCTCATCATGTTGAAGATTATGTTATCTCTAATATATAGATTGCATAATACAGGCTTTTAGAAGTGTTCTATCAAGTATATCTAGTGACTCCACTAATTTCAAAGATCCAGGCCAACCTTGTTTAAGGTTTATGAGAAAGATTGAGACTAGGAGCTTAAAACCCACTAAATTTTCAGACTTGCCCTCAAGAAGTCGTCACAAAGGTAGGTCAACTCAAACAACATCTTCAGAAAGGAGAGTTAAATCAACACCTCCTAATACTTTAGAAAGGAGACCTTTTCCCTTCCATTTCAGAAGAAGGGTAGATCTCTAACCAGAGATCTAGAGGAAGATTCAAATCCAGTAGCAAATACAGCTCATATAGTTGTTAATCTTCATATTCCAGCTCCTACAATGGCTAGGCCATTTTCCTTTGTTCCATTCAACCAAGGGAGTCCATTAGCTTTTGGTCAACATCATGATGTGCCCTTGGTGGCACTTAAGAGTATACCTGATTTCACAGGTGAAGGGCAGACAACTGCTTTTGAGCACATAAGAGATGTGACCACCATCTGCAGCATACATAATATTACTCAAGAAGACGTGGCCACAAAATTATTAGTAGCCTCTCTAAAAGGTAAGGCTCTAGAATGGTTTAGAACTCTAACTGTTGGTTCTATTACTTCATGGGATGAATTAGGGGATGCCTTAAGTAATCATTTTGAGGATAAATCAAATAACTTATCTCTAGTTGAGTAGTTAACAACTATTAAGAGAGACCCTCAAGAGAAAATGACAGATTACAATAGTAGATTCCTCAAAACATGGAATAGAATTCCAGTTTCTATGAGGCCATCAGCTGACCATACTTTCCTTTACTACCTGCAAAGTCTAAAAGGTCAATTTTTTTTCATGATCCAATCTATGGGTGGTACTTCTCTACCCCAAGCCTTTGACATAGCTATCAGGGCTGAAAATTATTTGATTCAAGTAGGCATGATTGCTAGAAGGCCTCCAATGCCCATTTTTCCTAGCCTTCAACCCATTGCACCTGCACAAGTACCCCCATTCACTCCTATCCCTACCATGTTGGCACCTCAGGCTAGTACCAGTGGTCAGGAGCTAACAGCTAGTTTCTCTCAAGAGTTACAAGAGATAAAGAATAGCCAACAGAGCAGTCAGCAAGAAATGACAAATTTGTTGCAAACCTTGACTAAAGAGGTCACAAATCTAAAGAAACAAGGTCAAGGAATTAGACCACCATTTAAGCCACAAGGCCAAGGTCCTAATCAGAAATATCAAAATCAAGGATAGCCTTATCAACAAAATAGGCCTCCATACCAGGGGGCTATCAAGGAAAAAGACAAAGTTTTAACCAGAGACCATTCCAACCATATAACCCCGCACCTCTAAATTCTGCAAATCTAGTGAGGGATATGGTTCCTAGTCAAAATAATATGGCTATGGATAATGAATGGTGTTTTCCTTGTAATCAACCTCATAATCAGGCTACATGTTCAAATGGATAGATGAACCAAGCTCTAATGGTTCAAAATGCCTCACAAGCTCAATTAGAGGCTTCATCCAGTGGCTCAGTGCCTCAACAAGAACCACAAGAAAATGAGACTGCTCTTTTCAATTTGGAGCAACCAGACTTCAATGGAGTCAATGATGAAGCTACTTTTGTTGCCTATACAAGAGAAAAAAGAAGAGCTCAAGACATGGAGAGAGAAAATTCCAATGCCAAAGCCATCATATCTGTAGAGCCACTACAGAAAGCTACTCCCATTACACCTAAGGAGGCTCCTGTCATTGCCAGAAAGGAAGGCCAACATTCCAAAGAGGTGGAGCCCATCATGCTAAAGGCACAACAAAGAGTACACACTATGACACCTTATAACATTGTAGACAACATGAAGAAGGTGAATGTCACCATGTCCATGTGGGACTCTTTGGCTCTTCTAGGATAGCCTAAAATTTTGAAGAAGGCCATGATAGAAGTGACAACTCCTCAACCTACAAAAGAAGCTACAAAGCTAGTGTTGGTTAACACTGATCAAGAAAAGGAGGCTCCAAGTAGCAACCCCAAAAGAAATGCGACACAAGGTAGGAACTCAAAGCCACCTCCCTTTTATGTATCTCTAATTATTGGAAAATCTTTAGTACATAATTATATGGTAGATAGTGGAGCTACTAGCATTGTAATACCCAAGAAAGTAGCTGACCAATTAGGACTAAAATATGAACCCTTTCAAAAGAAGGTTACCCAACTTGATGGATCCTTGATCAATACTATAGGTGTGGCCAAGGATACCAGTCTAATCCTACATGCTAGTCCTAATTTTTCCATCCTCCTTGATATATTTATCATAGATCTCCCTGCATTATTTTCTATATGTCTTTCAAGGGAGTTTACAGCCAAGATAGGAGGTTATCTATCTTCTGATTGGTCTCACATGTTATTTCATACAAGGTATGGGACCAAGGTCACCATTAAATCAGAACCATTAGTAGCACACCATATAGAGCCATATGTATCCAATGCCATCAATGTAAACTACCCTATATTTGATGACAGTGACTTCCAAACTATTAGTGAAGCAAGCATAAAGATAGAAAGTATCCCTGATATTCTTCTAGATGAAAGAGCTTCAAAGACCCAAGGAAGTCTTGTTTGGGATTTTGGTTTGGGAAGTTATTTAATACAAGAAAGTGGATCCATAGAGCCAAGCCTTTTCAAAGACGATACTGATTCAGAGGATCAGAGAAATCAAGTTTGGGAACTATCTTTTGATGGAGCTAGAAGTAGACATGGTTCCAGTGGTGGTGCTATGTTAGTGTCCCCAAAAGGAGAAAGGTATTATACTGCCTTTAGATTTAGTTTCTCCTGCACTAGCAACACTACAGAATATGAAAGTCTAGTCAATGGGCTAGAATGGGATAGAAAAAGAGGGCTTAAGGCCTTAAAGGTTTATGGTGACAGTCAGTTAGTTGTCAGCTAAGTAAGAGGGATAAGTGCAACCAAGAATGACACTTTGAAAGCATACAAACATAGAGTTTGGGATGAAATTGAAGATTTCCATGCTTTCAACATTGTTGCTATCCCTAGGAAATTAAATCAAAATGCAGATAGATTAGCTACTGTTGGATCTTAGTATGATATTCCAAATAGCATTTCAAAAGAAGGGGATTAACAACATATTAAAGTGATTTTCAGACCCTCTATTCTTGACAATTATGTCAATTGGCAAGTGTTTGACAATGATGAAGAAATTCTGCAATTCTTGCTTGAAGAAGATGTTTTTTTAGAGCATAATCAAGATAGGCTATTACAAAACTATGGTGATCAAGTGATAAAAATCAAGTCCAATAAGATGCCTAGAGGTCTTGTTACCTTAGAGACTGTCTTCAACAAGGATGATGAAGTCAAGAAAAATAAAGCTGGCCTGGTAGTCCAACAAGAACATTGTGTTGAACTAGAGTTGGAACTAGGTAAGAGCCTAAAATTTGAAAAAGTGAACACTGGATTGGAAAAGAAAGCTTATACCCAATTATTCAAAGAATTCAGTGATGTTTTTGCATGGCAATATGAAGATCTCAAAGGTTTTGATCTTGCTCTTGCTCAGCATACTATTGAATTAGAACCTAATGCCAAACCAGTGAGGTAGAAGCAAAGGCTTGTTAATCCTAAGCTTGAGCCACTTATGCATAAAGAAGTACTCAAACTGATCAAAAGTGGTATCATCTACCCCATTAAGCATACTAGTTGGGTTTCCAACCTTGTTCCTATTAGGAAGAAGAATGGGAAATTGAGGTTATGTGTTGATTTTAGGGATCTTAACAGGGCCTCTCTAAAAGACCACCATCCATTACCCTCTATGGAACAAATCTTACAATGTGTCTCTGGATCTAAGAGATTTTCATTATTAGATGGCTATTCAGGATACAATCAGATCTTAGTAAATGAGGAGGATCAATACAAGACTGCATTTACAACCAAGTGGGGAACCATGGCTTATCAAAAGATGCCCTTTGGTTTGTCAAATGTAGGTGCTACATTTCAAAAGGCAATGGATATGGCCTTTAAAAGCCTCATGTACAAGTTTGTACTGGTCTACTTGGATGACATAACTATCTATTCAAAGCATGCAATAGATCACATCAAACATTTGAGGAAGATTTTTGAAAGATGTAGAGAGTTTGGGATATCTCTTAATCCCAAGAAGTGTGTGTTTGTAGTTCATGAAGGAAAAATGTTGGGATATGTAGTATCTGAAGAAGGAATTACAGTGGATCCTAAGAGAATTGTAGCTATCTTAGAGCTACCCCTACCACATCATAATAAAAGTCTCCAATCTTTCATAGGAAAGATTAACTTTGTTAGGAGATTCTTGCCTAACATTGCAGATTTACTAAAGCCTTTGATAGCCATGATAAAGAAGATTTTAGCTTTTAGTTGGACCAAATAAGGGAGAGTTAATTTCCAAGCTATCAAAGAGGCCTTAATAGAAGCCCCTAGTCTCCTAAACCCAAATTTCAATAAGGATTTTATCATTTATGCTTATGGGGGTCATGATGCTATATCTACAATGTTGACCCAAGAAAATTCAAATGGATTGGAGTAGCCTATTGCCTTTTTTAGCAAAGGCTTAGAGGAGTATGAACATAGATACTCTATTGTAGAGAAACATGTACTTGTTGTGGTGAAGAGCCTTAAAAAGTTTAGATATCTATTGACCCATAGCAAGGTACACTTGAAAGTTACTCATCCAAGTGTCAAAAATTTTTTGCTTTCCAAGGACCTAAATGAGAAAAGAGCTAGTTGGATCACCAAGGTGATGGAATACGACATAGATATTCAAACTACCAAGCTGGTTAGAGGGAGAGGTCTTTGTGAACATTTGGTAGGGGATGAAAGTTTAAAGAAATTAGAGAAAATAGATGCATCTCTGGTGGTGCATTCTACAGAAGAACAAGCCAAGGCAACAAGCTGGTTGCCTAATATGATCAATTATTTGAAGATAGGACAATGTTCTGCAGGTTTGGATTTAGCAAAAATGAGGTATTATAGGTTACAATTTGTTCCTTTTGTGCTGATTGATGAAGTTCTTTTTAGAAAGGATCACAATGGGGTCCTTTTAAGATGCATAGATTCAGAAAAGATAGTTGATGTCCTATTTGAGTTTCATGATGGACCTACTGGTGGTCATTTTTCTCCTAGGACTACTACTTTTAAAATCATGAGGGTCAGGTACTATTGGCCATCTATCTTCAAGGATAGTTATGAGTATGTGAGTAAATGCATCAAGTGTGCCATGTCTGTAGGAAAAGAAAGGCTTGTAGCCTTGCCCTTACAGCTAGTCAGAATAGAGAAACCCTTCATGAAATGGGGTTATAGACTTCATTGGCATGATCAATCCTCCATCTAGTGCAAGCCATAAATGGATAATCACTGCAACTAATTATTTCACCAGATGGACAGAAGCAATTGCTTTAAAAGAAGCCAATGAGAGTGATGTCCTAAGTTTTTATGATGATATAGTTCACAGGTTTGGCACTCCTAATTCCATAATACTAGATAATGCATTAGCATTCATAGGCCTCAAAGTTTCAGAGTGGGCAGTCAAGAATGGCATCTATCTGAATACTAGTTCCAATTATTACCCCCAAGGCAATGGCTTGGCAGAATCCACAAATAAGAATTTGATTAAGATAATCAAGAAGACTACAAAAGATAATCAGAGGGATTGGCATACTAAGCTGAGGTATACCTTATGGTTAGACAAAATTACACCAAAGAAAATCATTGGTAATTCTCCTTATGTGCTAGTGTATGGTAAGGAGGCTAAGTTGTCCATTTCAACTAAATTACCAGCTCTGGACTTAGCCACTCAGTATGCCCTATTTGAAGAATGAGATCCTTTGCAGATCAAACATGCTCAGTTGATGGAGTTGGAAGAAATTAGAGATAAGTCCATGAAGGACATTGAGTTCCACTAGATTCAGACAAAGAAAGGTTTTGATAAAAGAGCTAGGATCAGAAATTTCAAAGTTGGGGATGTAGTCCTCAAGTGGGATGAGTTCATATCTAAGCCTGGCAGACACACCAAATTTGATTCATTCTAGGGTGGACCATTTTTTATAACAGAGTGCAAGGGATCTAATGCTTTTTAGCTTTCAACTCTTGAAGGAGATGTTGGATACAATTGTTTGAAGGACAGTGTTGGATTAGCTATGTGTTGTCTTTGATGTCACAAAAATGTCATATCAATTATCATTCTTAGCATCTACTAAGCTTAGTCGGTCAACTAGGTGGTTCTCAATGTCTACCAAGCTTAGTCGGTCAGCTAGGTGGCTTTTAGTGTCTACCGAGATCTCTCGGGTTTCGAAAGGAAATGCTGGTACTCAAAATGCAGTTTTGAGGTACCATGTAAAATTCTTGATTAGTGCTCATTTTTGGCCTTGTATTGGATGCTAGTATGGGTGTATTTGGGGTCAAATCTTGAGGTCTATATGTTCATTGCTTTTCATTCATCCTATCAAGTTGTTTTGAGTTCTTAGATGACATTTTCAAATGGGTTGGCATCGTTTCATTTCTAGGAGGTCGTGAATGCAGAAATTGCTAAGTGTGAAGGTCATCGGGAAGGGGTACTTTGTCAGATTGTAACATGCACCCTGGAGAGCGTCATGAAAATCTGAGCCTAGTGTCTTGTTGTACACATTTCATACTCTTTATGTGTCAGGTTTTAGGCCTCTGTGATAAGATTTGACCCCGTTTATTCATCCCCTTCCAGAGGTGTTTCCTTATTTTTGCACTTGTGCACTTGTTCAATTTTTCTCGGAGGCCCTATTTGTGGAGCTGTGTCTTTTTCCCTGTGATTGATCATTGCATGCCAGTTGTGGCATCATACTATAGGCATGGGAGTGAGTCATCTTGCTAATTTTTATACCCCCATGCACCCGTTTGACCTATTTGCCAGTGCCATTCCATTTGCAATTTGTTAGAATTCTGTGTGCTTTGTTCAGAGTTCTAAGTAGCCTACTTTGAGGTCTTGTAGTTTGTGCCCTGTGCAAGGTCTGACATAATTGAAAGTTGTTTCATACTATAGACCTAGAAGACTACTTGTCTGTGGATTTTGAAGTCTCTGCCAATCCATTTGACCATTTTCCCAGGCCAATTCCAAACCTAATTTCTATGATTTTGACTGTTTTAAATCTGAATATATCTAACAAGCTGACTTTGGTGATTAATTATAATCAATTGTTTGATCTTTTTGGTGACTTGGTTATGGATTCATGTTCCTTGTATGAGGGAGAACCAATGCTTGAGATTCTGATTACCGAAAGTTTCAATGGGTCAGTTTTAAAAGCCAGTTCTGAGGCCAGTTGATGTTACTTGATAACTTTGCAAAGGTTGAAAGGGTAAATGAATTTAAG
This sequence comes from Chamaecyparis obtusa, assembly GCA_027943335.1. Taxonomy (NCBI): domain Eukaryota; kingdom Viridiplantae; phylum Streptophyta; class Pinopsida; order Cupressales; family Cupressaceae; genus Chamaecyparis; species Chamaecyparis obtusa. The sequence continues at coordinate 210,231 of BSBK01001702.1, forward strand.
GTTATCTACATGTTTTGATGTCGACCCATATCCTGATATCTCTTTTGATATGGTTGGAAGGAATGATGGAATCCATATGTCTTGAAAATGCTTCTAGTTTTCCTTAATGTTATTGCCCGACACAAATGCTCTAAGTTTGTTGACAAGTGTTTAAACATGAGTTAAAAATGGTGCATGAGCTTTGTTTCAGCATTCTAAGTCTTCAATGTATAAGAATATTAGAGAGTTTTTGTTGGAGGCAAATATTCAGGAGTTAATTCTCCATGATAGTTGCAGGAGTGATAAGACCTTTTCAAACTTGGTCATCTGATGCAATGGCAGAGGAGGGAGAACATGAATGTTACTTCTGTTGATACTATTGGGAGGCATTAGAGAAAATTTCACCCTTTCATGGAGAAGAGACCAGCATTAACAAAGTAAGGAAGACTCATATATCATGGTGCCAGCATGAATGCCATTTGGGTGCACACGGTTTGTTCTAGATGCCAACGTGAGAGGAGCTTTATGTGAGCAGCCCGCAATAAAATGGAGAGTGTGCTCACTATTTGTGAAAGGACAAGGTGTATTGGGGACTTACACAGCAAACAATGGAGGCACATTCGTCACATGAGAAAATCTTACACAATGATATAAGAAATAGCCCATATAATGGATTTTGAAAACGCGGATATGCAGAAAAGAAAAAATAGTCATATTGCAGGGGGCATAACTTTTTATTGAACTGTTGGATCGAGCTCATTTTCGGCTATGTTGTCGCAAACCTAGTTATCTTGATTCTCATAGGAGCGATTTTTAAAATTCTTATTGGTTTGCGAGTTATAGTCACCTCAGTGCAGCACTGTCAAAACTGCTCATTAAAACTTCACGACCAATTATCCCACATTGGCTGGGTGAGAGTTAATTTTTGTGTTTATAAGCAAAGGCACTTACAATGTAAAATAAGTAAAGAGGCAAGGGCTCTTGGTGGGCCCCTTGGCTAGAGGTCTCTATGCATGGTGGGCCCCACAAATTTAGAACAAAAATGTGAAGAAGGCTTTAAAACCCTCAGCAGAATTGTCCCACATTGATCTCGGATTGAGAAATTATAGTGTTTATAAGCAATGACCCACACAAGATGAAATAAGAAGAAGAGCAGAATTGTCCCACATTGATCTCGGATTGAGAAATTATAGTGTTTATAAGCAATGACCCACACAAGATGAAATAAGAAGAAGTGCTGGAGGCTATGCATGCGACCCTCAGTGTTAGTGCCTCAGTTTCCGTGCCTGCACCCAGAAGGTCATTTTGCAGGAGTGTGGCAAGGATGAAGTGGACACATGTCACCTTGTCGCATGATTGCAAGGGCCATTTCTGACCCATGCGATCATGCGACAAGGTGACATGTGGCATTCCTGTGAGGTGGCGGTTTGGTTCAGTTCGGTTGCCCAAGTGGATATGCGAGCCAACCAAACAACGCCAAGTGGCAAAGTTCAAATGTGGCATCCAACTAGATGGTGAGGTGGCAAGGAGGTGATTTGTTGGACCAATCTGAATGTGCCATGTGGCACATGTGGGACCCACCCATTTTAAAAATCTATATGCAGAGATTTTTAAACAAATTCATAAAGTTCAAACTATGTCAAAAATTCAAAATTTAAATGTGACAATTGCTTGGGAGCTGAAATTTGAAAATGATGCTGAGGACTCAATTTTTGTCTGAAATATAAAGTGTTATATACCGTTGGAATCGGGAGAAGCTGAAGAATCCATTTTTTGGATTAGTTTGTTGAAAGAAGAATGTCAGGGAAAGCAGTAACAAGAAACAACAACTCAGATCAAATTCGGTTAAAGAAGTGAGAGGATCAAATCATATTTTTGGTTTGGAGAGAATCATTTCAGTTGAAGAGAGGATTGTAGTTCAAAGGCAATTGTAGAGGAAGGGGATATTTTGGGAAATTGACAGGTGTCTGTTGTTGGAAACTGGCTTTCCCCTTTCCTCCTATATCTTGTATTTTCTCTCATTTTGTAAAGGATGTTGGAATTAATGCTGCAGGGCAGCTCCCAAACTTGGATTTTTGTTTCCTGTGTTTCTTTATTTTAGAAGCGTACAGTTCCAGATGATTTTAATAAAAATAAAGGAATCCCGATTCAGTTTATGTTTGATGTCTTTGTGTTCATAATTTGAATTCTTGTGTATTGTTTTGTAAGGCATGTCGGTATACCAGTTAGAAGGTACCTGCGGGTTTGAATTCGAGTGTCTTTCAAGGAGGGAGTAAGTCTCGGTTTCAAGTTCTGAGAATTCTAGATTTGTATACGAATTTGATGTCCAGGAACTGGAGTGAAAAGAATGGTTTGTAAGGCATCCCATTCGGGTTTTTGAGTTGGAGTTATGGTTTTCTAGAAATGTATGTTTGTATGACTCTGTTGCCTAATGAACAAGGCACTAATCGTGGTTTGCTTTGCAGTTTTCATCATCAGATCTTTAAATCATTTCCATCTTTAATTTCATGTTTCGGAAGCATTCATGTTTATGTCTTGTGTTCCCTAAATACAAGTATTGTTAGTGATTCTTTGAAGAAATGAATCCATGGGTTAACCTGCCCAAGTTCAAAGCTTGAAGAGAAGAAGAAGTTTATCCTTATTGTCACATTTGCCATTTTCCTAGTTCTTAGCGGATCATACAGGTGGGACCCTTTATAAGATTGGTTGAGTTGAACGCCCATGTTTTATAAGTCTGAGAACTATCCACTGATTTTCACATTTGCATAAAGGGTCTTACCTAGTAAGTTATATGTATGCAGATCTTATCATGTTTTAGGTGCACTCGCCTGAGTGTGTGGAACTTGAAGTAGAAGGAGGATCAAATCCTCATTAATTAGTCTTTTCTTGCCCCTTAGTTTTCATGAACAAGTAGATTTATGTTACTAGACAAAGATCCCCAGGTCTGGTTTTCATATTTCTCTTTTAGAGTTGAGGGATACAAGAAAAATCACTAACAAAATGGCGACTCTGCTGGGGAGTATAACGTGAATATACAGTAGATTTGTGTAATACTATCTATTGTACTTGTTACAGACCAGTTTATGAAATTTAATCCCATACATGTTGTGGGTGGTGGCTCTGTTTGTAATTGGAGAATCCTGGTTGTGTTGTGCCAGTGTAATTTGTGATTATCAGTTGTTATTTGATGTTTAAGATTAGCAAGTTTAAGATGTTTGTTTCCTTGCTTGGCTAAATCAATATTTGAATCTGGTTTTGTGAAAGAGAGTCAAAAAAAGAATCTGAAATTTGTTCAATCTCTGTGTATGAATAGCCTGGAAGTATTTATATTTGCAGCAATTTGAAAAGGGATTATGTGACTTTGCTGGTTGGAGTGATTCTCCAGAATTAAAAAGGAAGAAGCTGCAAATCTTATCCCGGTAATCCCAAGTTTTTATACAATAATAAAAGTCCCTTGATAGGTGAGCAAAGCACTAAGAAAAGGGAAATTAGTTTCAAAGTTTGTCATACATTCTGGTTGAAATTTTGGTTTCAAGAAATCAGGAGTATGCTATGCTATAGTTTTGTGAAGATAATGGTTGTATAAAATCAGATAGAAATATTTGTGATAGAATATGACGTGTTGCTCACATAAATGGTTAAAATAGAAATTTCAGCATTCATGGAGCAAGATCTATTTTCTAGATTTGAAGTTTATGAGCAGCATCTTGGAAATGATAATGTAGAAAAGGATACTGCATCGAGTTGGCAAAGAGTCCAAGAGGAAGCCCTATTGATTTTGAGAAAAAGGGTAGAAGAAAGAAACAATGAGTCAGCATTTTCATTTTATCAAAGGTTTTCTAGTACAGTTGATAAGCTTGTAATGGATATTGATTTCCCAGAATTAGAGTGGGTACAATTATTTGTAGAGCTTTGTGTGCCAGAATCCTGTGATTTGTCAGCTTCTTGTATAGAAGAAACAACTAAATGTGTTAGAAGATGGATAGATGAAATTGAAAATGTTGAATCTGAACTTAGTTGTGTTGATGCTGAGTCTACTTGTGCTAGTAGTGTTGAATATAATGCCGACAATGAAGTCTATGAACAACAAGATAATGAGGAAGAATCTATAACTAGAAATGATTCCTTTGAGTTTGTAGAGTTCCCGTATTCTCAGCTTGTAGATGATGACTTCTTTTTTCAGCTTGAAAATGACTCATGTGAACAACAAGATTTTGAGTATGATGCAGATGAAAGTGATACTGAGTCTTTTGCACAAAATGAGATAAATCAAGAAGTCTTGTCTCTTGTTTCCAACAAGGAAGATGTATTCAGCATTGAGCAGGAGATCAAAGAAAATGGACAAGAGGTTCAATGCCTGCTCAGTAGTGAGAAGATTTCACAACTCCTAGATGCTGATTTTCAGAGGTATGCACACACATTTGATTCTAGAGTCTCATGCCCGACAGACATATGTTTTGATAAAGAGGGTATTAATCAGGGCATCAAATGTGAGAGATATGATGAGTTCCTTTCCCCTATTTTTGAAGTTCATGACATGCAGATTAAGAGTACATATGATTATGATGGATTTGCTACTGTCATGTATGATGAGTATGAAGATGTATGTGCTACTGTAGATTTAGATTCTCATGAGTCTAATGTCATTGATCCTCACATATGCCATGATGCTGAAGGAAAAGATGAATTTGAATGTGTATTCTCAGATTTACAAGTAAATGATGAACCATTATTTGACAACGCCTTCCCATGTTTACAAGATGTTGATAGGAGTTATGATCAGCAAGATTTCTCTGATTTATTGCAATCTGATTTTTGTTTAGAGACATTTTTTTTTAGTTTGCAAACTAATGTAAAAGAAGCCTATCATGTGGTGCAAACTAGTGTTCAGAATGTGGATGTTTCCAGCCATAATGTTGAGTTGGAATGCTTCACTTATCAGCATGGCAGTGACAATGAAGAGTGCGATGGTTTAATGTCACACTGTGATCAGTACTCATGGCATCCCGATAGCTTTCCCATACCAGATAATGGTGAGTTTTCTGACCATGTTTTGTGTGCTGAACTGATGAAGAATGTGAGTATTGTTAATCAAGCAGATGTGAATGATACTTACAGCTTGCCTGAGTGGGATGGAAATGAAAATCATGTATTTGACCAGGGTAAGCATTGATTTTAGTTGAAAGTTTTGTAAATACTTGTACAGTTGCTTTCCTTTCAGCAGTAGTGTAGTTTGCTTTGGAATAAGGAACCAATTTTGAGGAGCTTGTTGGACCCGGTTTAGTAAGTTTTTGAGAAGTTGGAGGAATAAAAAGAAATAAAGTTGTATTTGGGGTGGTCTGCTCTTCCAAAAGATTCTGGTATTCTTGTGCTGATCTTACGCTCAGCCATCCCCAGATAGAGCCAATGTTGGTACTCAAAATGCAGTTTTGAGGTACCATGTAAAATTCTTGATTAGTGCTCATTTTTGGCCTTGTATTGGATGCTAGTATGGGTGTATTTGGGGTCAAATCTTGAGGTCTATATGTTCATTTCTTTTCATTCATCCTATCAAGTTGTTTTGAGTTCTTAGATGGCATTTTCAAATGGGTTGGCATCGTTTCATTTCTAGGAGGTCGTGAATGCAAAAATTGCTAAGTGTGAAGGTCACCGGGAAGGGGTACTTTGTCAGCTTGTAACATGCACCCTGGAGAGCGTCATGAAAATATGAGCCTAGTGTCTTGTTGTACACATTTCATACTCTTTATGTGTCAGGTTTTAGGCCTCTATGATAAGATTTGACCCCGTTTATTCATCCCCTTCCGGAGGTGTTTCCTTATTTTTGCACTTGTGCACTTGTTCAATTTTTCTCAGAGGCCCTATTTGTGGAGCTGTGTCTTTTTCCCTATGATTGATCATTGCATGCCAGTTGTGGCATCGTACTATAGGCATGGGAGTGAGTCATCTTGCTAATTTTTATCCCCCCATGCACCCGTTTGACCTATTTGCCAGTGCCATTCCATTTGCAATTTGTTAGAATTCTCTGTGTGCTTTGTTCAGAGTTCTAAGTAGCCTACTTTGAGGTCTTTTAGTTTGTGCCCTGTGCAAGGTCTGACATAATTGAAATTTGTTTCATACTATAGACCTAGAAGACTACTTGTCTGTGGATTTTGAAGTCTCTGCCAATCCATTTGACCATTTTCCCAGGCCAATTCCAAACCTAATTTCTATGATTTTGACTGTTTTAAATCTGAATATATCTAGCAAGCTGACTTTGGTGATTAATTATAATCGGTTGTTTGATCTTTTTGGTGAGTTGGTTATGGATTCATGTTCCTTGTATGAGGGAGAACCAATGCTTGAGATTCTGATTACCGAAAGTTTTAATGGGTCAGTTTTAAAAGCCAGTTCTGAGGCCAGTTGATGTTACTTGATAACTTTGCAAAGGTTGAAAGGGTAAATGAATTTAAGGTTATCTACATGTTTTGATGCCGACCCATATCCTAATATCTCTTTTGATATGGTTGGAAGGAATGATGGTATCCATATGTCTTGAAAATGCTTCTAGTTTTCCTTAATGTTATTGCCCAACACAAATGCTCTAAGTTTGTTGACAAGTGTTTAAACATGAGTTAAAAATGGTGCATGAGCTTTGTTTCAGCATTCTAAGTCTTCAATGTATAAGAATATTAGAGAGTTTTTGTTGGAGGCAAATATTCAGGAGTTAATTCTCCATGATAGTTGCAGGAGTGATAAGACCTTTTCAAACTTGGTCATCTGATGCAATGGCAGAGGAGGGAGAACATGAATGTTACTTCTGTTGATACTATTGGGAGGCATTAGAGAAAATTTCACCCTTTCATGGAGAAGAGACCAGCATTAACAAAGTAAGGAAGACTCATATATCATGGTGCCAGCATGAATGCCATTTGGGTGCACACGGTTTGTTCTAGATGCCAACGTGAGAGGAGCTTTATGTGAGCAGCCCGCAATAAAATGGAGAGTGTGCTCACTATTTGTGAAAGGACAAGGTGTATTGGGGACTTACATAGCAAACAATGGAGGCACATTTGTCACATGAGAAAATCTTACACAATGATATAAGAAATAGCCCATACAATGGATTTTGAAAATGCGGATTTGCAGAAAAGAAAAAATAGTCATATTGCAGGGGGCATAAATTTCTATTGAACTGTTGGATCGAGCTCATTTTTGGCTACATTGTCATAAACCTAGTTATCTTGATTCTCACTAGAGCGATTTTTAAAATTCTTTTTGGTTCACGAGTTACAGTCACCTGAGTGCGGCACTGTCAAAACTACCCATTAGAACTTCACGACCAATTATCCCACATTGGCTGGGTGAGGGTTCATTTTTGTGTTTATAAGCAAAGGCACTTACAATGTAAAATATGTAAAGAGGTAAGGGTTCTTGGTGGGCCCCTTGGCTGGAGGTTTCTATGATCAGTGGGCCCCACAAATTTTGAATGAAAATGTGAAGAAGGCTTTAAAACCCTCAGCACAATTGTCCCACATTGATCCCGGATTGAGAAATTATAGTGTTTATAAGCAATGACCCACACAAGATGAAATAAGAAGTGCTGGAGGCTATGCACGCAACCCTCAGTGTTAGTGCCTCAGTTTCCATGCCCGCACCCAGAAGGTCATTTTGCAGGAGTGTGACGAGGATGAAGTGGACACATGTCACCTTGTCACATGATCGCAAGGGCCATTTCTGGCCCATGAGATCATGCGACAAGGTGACATGTGGCATTCCTGTGAGGTGGCGGTTTGGTTCAGTTCGGTTGCCCAGGTGGATATGCAAGCCAACCAAACAGCGCCAAGTGGCAAAGGTCAAATGTGGCGTCCAACTAGATGGTGAGGTGGCAAGGAGGTGATTTGTTGGACCAATCTGAATGTGCCATGTGGCACATGTGGGACCCACCTATTTTTAAAATCTATATGCAGAGATTTTTAAACAAATTCATAAAGTTCAAACTATGTCAAAAATTCCAAATTTAAATGTGTCAATTGCTTGGGAGCTGAAATTTGAAAATGATGCTGAGGACTCAATTTTTGTCTGAAATATAAAGTGTTATATACCGTTGGAATCGGGAGAAGCTGAAGAATCCATTTTTTGGATTAGTTTGTTGAAAGAAGAATGTTAGGGAAAGCAGTAACAAGAAACAATAACTCAGATCAAATTCGGTTAAAGAAGTGAGAGGATCAAATCATATTTTTGGTTTGGAGAGAATCATTTCAGTTGAAGAGAGGATTGTAGTTCAAAGGCAATTGTAGAGGAAGGGGATATTTTGGGAAATTGACAGGTGTCTGTTGTTGGAAACTGGCTTTCCCCTTTCCTCCTATATCTTGTATTTTCTCTCATTTTGTAAAGGATGTTGGAATTAATGCAGCTCCCAGACTTGGATTTTTGTTTCCTGTGTTTTTTTGTTTTAGAAGTGTACAGTTCCAGATGATTTTAATAAAAATAAAGGAATCCCGATTTAGTTTATGTTTGATGTCTTTGTGATCATAATTTGAATTCTTGTGTATTGATTTGTAAGGCATGTCGGTATACTAGTTACAAGGTACATGCGGGTTTGAATTCAAGTGTCTTTCAAGGAGGGAGTAAGTCTCAGTTTCAAGTTCTGAGAATTCTAGATTTGTATACGAATTTGATGTCTAGGAACTGGAGTGAAAAGAATGGTTTGTAAGGCATCCCATTCGGGTTTTTGAGTTGGAGTTATGGTTTTCTAGGAATGTATGTTTGTATGACTCTGTTGCCCAATGAACAAGGCACTGATCATGGTTTGCTTTGCAGTTTTCATCATCAGATCTTTAAATCATTTCCATCTTTAATTTCATGTTTCGGAAGCATTCATGTTTATGTCTTGTGTTCCCTGAATACAAGTATTGTTAGTGATTCTTTGAAGAAATGAATCCATGGGTTAACCTGCCCGAGTTCAAAGCTCGAAGAGAAGAAGGAGTTTATCCTTATTGTCACATTTGCCATTTTCCTAGTTCTTAGCGGATCATACAGGTGGGACCCTGTATAAGACTGGTTGAGTTGAACTCCCATGTTTTATAAGTCTGAGAACTATCCACTGATTTTCATATTTGCATAAAGGGTCTTAGCTAGTAAGTTATATGTATGCAGATCTTATCATGTTTTAGGTGCACCCGCCTGAGTGTGTGGAATTCAAAGCAGAAGGAGGATCAAATCCTCATTAATTAGTCTTTTCTTGCCCCTTAGTTTGCATGAACAAGTAGATTTATGTTACTAGACAAAGATCCCCAGGTCTGGTTTTCATATTTATCTTTTAGAGTTGAGGGATACAAGAAAAATCACTAACAGGAAACATGATAGAAAATAGTGTTAACCGAGCCTCCTTGGTTATCGAAAGAAAATTAGTGGTTACCGAGCTCACTCCATCTCCGAAGGATGTTGCAGAATTCATTGCGGTTACCAAGTTCACTCGGTCACCAAAGGAAATCTTTTCAGGATTAATGTTTACCGAGCAAGGTTGGCCCTTCAAAGGATTTTGTTATTACAGTTTGTTTATCCCAGCCAACTGTTGTAATAATTATTAGTGCCGACTTGACAATCTAAATGTTAATTAGAATGGTATATATATATAGAAGGTCAAGTGGTGAAAAAGATATACAGCATGCAGAAATCATTTTGAAGATAGGTATGTGCAAATTTTGAAGGATGGTTAGATATCCTTGAGGAGCAGCAAAGATTTATTTGATCAGTAAGGATCTAGTGAAGCAAAATAGAGATCTATAATCAGCAATTCAGTTGCAGGTCATTTCATTGTTACTCTCTTACAATTGTAGTAGTGATATCAAAATCTCTTAACCAAGTTGGTTTAACAACCATTTTTTAAATCCTCTAACAAGGTGACAATTCTATTGAATTGTTTCAAGACCTCTTACAAGGCCACTCCTAGTAGGGTGATTAAATCCTCTAACAAGGTCACACTTAACAGTGTGTTTTGTAACCTTTTACCGGGTTGGCTTCTAACCGAGCATCACTTTAGAAGAGTGAAAAATAGTAACTAGTTACATTGGTGGTTTTTCCCATATTGGGTTTCCACAGTAAATCCGGTGTCTCTTGTGTTCATGTTATTTTCTTTATTCATGTATGTTAATCAAAGATGAATGCTTAAGAACAGTTTAATTATTACACACTTCAAAGATTGAGTTTCAACATTTCTACCGAGTGGCAACAGTAAATAATTTGTTAAGATATCTAAAAGATCAGTGGTAATATTTTTGTGGTTAACTAATTCACCCCCCTCTCTCAGTTACTACATCTATATTTCTAACAATTGGTATCAGAGCTTTTGGTGCTTGCAGGAAGGGTTTCAAGGACCTAAGCTAAAGATCAGGATGTCTTACAAAAGAGAAATTCCAAGGCTTAACAGAAATAACTTTTCAGCATGGCAAGGTCTCATGAGACTTCATCTGGCTTCCATTGGTGATTCAGGATGGAAATATATTGATCAAGAATATACAATTCCTACTGGCACATTAACTATTGAAGACATTGCAGAGAAGAAGAACCATAACACTATGATGATAGACATTGCATCAGCTCTTAGCTATGAAGAATTTGATGAAATCAAAGACTGCACAACTGCTCATGAAATGTGGAACAAGCTGAAGAAAATCTATGGTGGTGATAACAATGTAAAGAGAGCCAAAGCAGAAAGCCTAAGAGGACAGTTTGATCAGATGAAAATGAGAGAAGAAGAAAACATTGAAAAATATGTTGAAAGGATCAAGATAAGTGTTAGTGCAATCAAAGCTTCTAGAGAAAAAATTGATGATGAAACTATTATAAGTAAGGTTCTTAGAACATTACTTCCTATTTATGCAATAAGAGTTTCTTCTATTCAAGAAAGAAGATGTGAAGAAAATCAGAATATAACTTTGGATGCCTTAGTTGGAAGATTGACAGCCTTTGAACTGGATAACTATGACAACTATGTTCCAACTTCTAAAAATATTGAATCAGCTTTTGAGGCCAAACTTTCACTCAAGAAAGGGAAGAAAATCCAATCAAAAAGTGAAGAAGAATAAGAGGAAAGTTTTGATAGTGATCTTGAAGTTATTGAAGCATTACTTGCAAAGAAATATTCAAGAGGTAGAGGAAAATACAAAGGTAAAACTCTCTTAATTTGTTTTTCATGTGAAGAAATTGGTCATATTGCAGCTAGGTGACCAAACAAGCAAAGAAAAGATGAGAAGAAAGGTTACAAGTACAATGGCAAGAAGAATTTCAAATCATTCAAGGATAAAGGTAAGAAAACATGTTTTTTAGCTAAAGATTCGGATGATAGTGAAGAAGAAACTGTTTTCATTACTGTAAAAGATGAATCTGATAATGATGAAGATGAGATGACACTTATCTCTCATATAAGAAAGAATGATACATGGATTATAGATATTGGATGTTCACATCATATGACTAGTGACAAGACTAAGTTTGAACACTTTGAAAACTTTGATGGTGGTAATGTAAGGTTTGGTAACAATGAACCTTGTTGTATAAAAGGAAAGGGATGAATTTCATTAACCAAAGAACTTATATGTGATAATGCATATTGGGTTGAAGGACTAAAGAATAATCTTCTAAGTGTAGCACAGCTAATTAACATTGGATTCAAAGTTGAATTCATGAATGGCAAAGCAAGACTGCTGGATGACAAAGGAAAACTGATAGGATCAGGCAAACAAACCAAAGGTAACCTGTTTTATCTTGATCTTGGTGAATACTCATGTTTTATTGCTCAAATTGAAGAAAGTTGGTTATGGCATAAAAGGTTATGTCATGTAAATTTTGATAACATGATGAAAATAAGCAAATTCAAGAAAGTAAGATGTATTCCTACTTTGAAGAAACCTGATGTTGGTCTATGCAAGAATTGTCAAATTGGTAAAATGGGAAAGTCTAGTTTTAAAAGTAAAAACTATCAGTCTGAAGATATTTTGGAAATTGTGCATACTGATTTATGTGGACCTATTGGAATTGAGAGCTATACTGGAGAAAAATTCTTTATTCTCTTTGTTGATGATTACTCTAGAATGATGACTGTTATGTATTTACGAGAAAAGTCAAAAGCATTTGAGAAGTTCAAATGGTATTTAGCAAGAGTAGAAAAGGAAATAGGAAAAAGAATAAAATGCTTGAGATTAGACAGAGGTGGTGAATTCATCTCCCATGAATTTAATAATTTCTACATTGAAAGAGGAATCAAAAGATAGGTATCAGCCCCGAGAACTCCTGAGCAGAATGGAATAGCTGAAAGAAGGAACAGATCTATCATGGACTATGCAAGGACTCTAATGATTGAAAAGAACATTGCTATGAAATACTGGAAGGAAGCTATCATCACCGCAGTTCATACCTTGAACCGAGTACAGCTGAGAAAAGACACATTCAAGACTCCTTATGAGATATGGTATGGCTACAAACCAAATGTAAGTTACCTAAAAGGATTTGGTAGTAAATGTTACATCTTAAAAGAATCTAGAAAAGGAAAATTTGATGTAAAAAGTGATGAAGGAATATTTTTGGGATATTCTTGCAAAAGTAAGGCATATAGATGTCTAAATTTGTCTACTCACAAAATCATAGAAAGTGCACATGTGAGAATTGATGAGTTTGCAGAAAAGACTGAAAAAGAAAGCAAAAAGGAACTAGAGGATTACAGAAGATTTGTTTACATCGAACCTGATACATTGCCAGACACATCTGTCAATAAGGAAACTACATCTACCAAGCCCAGTACAATAACTGAGTCACAAGAAGAAGTTCAGACCGAGTCACAAAGTACCGAGTCTCAGTCTGAAGCTACCGAGCAAGTATCTACCGAGCCTGAGCAACCTAAACCTGAAGATGAAGAAGATGACAATGTAACTCATTCAAGAAGCAAGGAACCTGTATTGGCCAAGTACATCAGAAAGTATCATACACTAGATCAAATTATTGGAAACAAATCAGATGGTACTATGACAAGAAGTAAACTAAAAGGTACATGTTTATTTGCTGATTTTGAACCTAAAAATGTCAAAGATGCATTGGAAAATGAAAGTTGGATTGAGGCTATGAATGAAGAAATAGAGAAATAGAGAAAAATAATACATGGACTCTTGTACCTAGGCCTAAAGATAAAAATGTAATTGGGACAAAATGGGTATTCAGAAATAAGTTGAATGAAGATGGTCAAGTATCAAGAAACAAAGCAAGATTGGTATGTAAAGGATATTCTCAAGAGGAAGGAATAGATTATGGAGAGACTTTTGCTCCTATTGCAAGATTACAAGGTGTGAGGACTTTACTTGCATATGGAACACATAAAGGATTTAAGGTATATCAGATGGATATAAAATCTGCATTTCTCAATGGTATTCTTGAGGAAGAAGTCTACATTGAGAAACCTGAAGGTTTTAATGATCCAGAAAAAAGGGACATGGTCTACAAATTACACAAAGCATTGTATGGTCTGAAACAAGCTCCTAGAGCATGGTATGAAAGATTACATAACTATCTTACTCAGATTGATTTCAAAAGAGCTAATGACAACAATAATTTATACATCAAAGAAGGATCAGATAACAAAATTATTTTGGCAGAAATATTTGTGGATGATACTGTGTTTACAGGAAATGATGATTAGTGAAAAGAATTTTTAGAGCATATGAACAAAGAATTTGAAATGTCTATGTTTGGTCAAATAAAATTTTTTGTTGGACTTCAAATTCAGCAGAACAAAAACGGTATCTACATTACTCAGTCTAAATATATCAGGGAAATACTTAAGAAATTTGGTATGGAAGATTTAAAACCAGTTGGTACACCCATGTGTACTGGAATGAAGTTTACCAAAGATGATGATTCAAAAGAAGAGAATCAGACCTTATACAGATCAATGATTGGAAAATTACAGTATGTAGTGCACACAAGGCCTGATATTGCCTTAGCAATTGGTATAGTGGCAAGATTCTTAGCTAAACCCAAAGAAAATCACATGATGGCAATCAAAAGAAACTTGAGGTATTTAAGGGGAACTGAAGATTATGGCTTGTGGTATAAATTTGGAGGCAATCTGGATTTAAAAGTGTTTACTGATGCTGATTGGGCAGGAAACATTGATGACAGAAAGAGTACAAGTGGTGGAGCATTCTTTCTTGGCAAGAGGTTAGTATCTTGGACTAGTAAAAAGCAAAACTGCACATCCCAATCCACAACAGAAGTAGAATATGTTGCTATAGCAGTAAACTACTCTAATATTGTATGGTTTAAACAGTTTTTGGAAGGCATGAAGGTTGAGATCAAAGAACCAGTTGTTATGTTTTGTGACAATACAAGTGCAATAAATATTTCAAAGAATCCAGTAATGCATTCCAAAACCAAGCACATTGCTATAAAATATCACTTTGTCAGAGAATTGGTGTAGGAAAAGGAAATTAGATTGGAATATATTCATACAAAAGAACAAATTGCAGATATCTACACCAAGCCACTACCTAAGGATGCATTCTTGTATCTAAGAGGCAAGTTAGGGGTCACTCCCCTGTCCGAGGTTCACTAAATAAAGTTTTAGTGATGCATCAACCAGAACATGTTGAAGATCAATTAGTTGATGCAGCATAGTCAGGGAATCATTGCATATGAATCAGTACATAAGGTACATTGATATTTACCAAAACTGTGTAAGTTGTCTTTGGCATGTGTTGTCAAAGAGGGAGAGTTTGCTGTCATTTCAAGAAATTTATAAGGAGAATAATTTGAGAAGTTAAGAGGGAGAGTTCTCAGTCAGAAAGAAGTTTGAAGATGATGAGAATTAGAATGAAGCTAAGGATATGTTTCTTACTCTAGGTTTCTCTGTGAAATTTCATTGTGCTATGACATGTTGTGTTGCCATCAATGCCAAAGAGGGAGATTGTTGGATACAATTGTCTGAAGGACATTGTTGGATTAGCTATGTGTTGTCTTTGATGTCACACAAATGTCATATCAATTATCATTCTCAGTGTCTACCGAGCTCAGTCAGTCAGCTAGGCGGTTCTTAGTGTCTACCGAGCTCATTCGATCAGCTAGGTAGTTTTTAGTGTCTACCGAGATCTCTCAGGTGTTGAAAGGAAACATGATAGAAAATAGTGTTAACTGAGCCTCCTCGATTATCGAAGGAAAATTAGTGGTTACCAAGCTCACTCAATCTCTGAAGGATGTTGCATAATTCACTTTGGTTACCGAGTTCACTCGGTCAGCGAAGGAAATCTTTTCAGGATTAATGTTTACCAAGCAAGGTCAGCCCTTCAAAGGATTTTTTTATTACAGTTTGTTTATCCTAGCCGACTATTGTAATAATTATTAGTGCCGACTTGACAATCTAAATGTTAATTAGAATGGTATATATATATAGAAGGTCAAGTGGTGAAAAAGATATATAGCATGCAGAAATCATTTTGAAGATAGGTATGTGCAAATTTTGAAGGATGGTTAGATATCCTTGAGGAGTAGCAAAGATTTATTTGATTAGTAAGGATCTAGTGAAGCAGAACAGAGATCTATAATTAGCAATTCAATTACAGGTCATTTCATTGTTAGTCTCTTACAATTGTAGCAATGATATCAAAATCTCTTAACCGAGTTGGTTTAACAACCATTTTGTAAATCCTCTAATAGGGTGACAATTCTATTGAATTGTTTCAAGACCTCTTACAAGGCCACTCCTAGCAGGGTGATTAAATCCTCTAACAAGGTCACACCTAACAGTGTGTTTTGTAACCTTTTACTGGGTTGGCTTCTAACCGGGCATCACTTCAGAAGAGTGAAAAATAGTAACTAGTTACATTGGTGGTTTTTCCCATATTGGGTTTCCACGGTAAATCTGGTGTCTCTTGTGTTCATGTTATTTTCTTTATTCATGTATGTTAATTAGTGATGAATGCTTAATAATAGTTTAATTATTACACACTTCAAAGATTGAGTTTCAACATTTCTACCAAGTGGCAACAGTAAATAATTTGTTAAGATATCTAAAAGATCAGTGGTAATATTTTTGTGGTTAACTGATTCACCCCCCCCTCTCAGTTACTGCATCTATATTTCCAACAGGAGATGCCTTGCCAATCTCAGTAAATGTATTCCACTTGAAGCCCTACTTTGAGGTTAATCCCTCTCTATAAATTCTTGTAAATATGTGTTTCCCCTTCTTTCTTTCCCTATTTTCTAGGTTAGTTTCCTACTTTACAAGAAGTTCCTATGCACAAGTTTGTCTCTCTGGTCCCAGTTTTATCTCTATCAAAGTTTTGCGTTCCTGTAATGACCTTGTGCCTAATGAATTATGTCAAGGCCACTTTTCCATGTCTAGCAGGCTGACATCTAGTAGAAATCACCAAAAATGTTACCCTAATTTCCATGTACATGTAAATTTGGATAAAATCTATCCCAGGGTCTTTATTTTTATCCTCCCAAGCACTCTAAAAAATTTCATGGCTTTATCTATTTCCCCTTGGTCTCTGCAACTATTTCTAGGTCCTTGGCTAGGTGCAAAACCCTTAAAATATTCATAAAACTAGCTGTTGTGTTAGAAAACCTTAAGCCTTGCTATAATTTGTTGTTACTTTTTTGGCAACTTAAAAGTCCCAATTCCCACATGCCCTTTATTTTTTCCTTCGGTCACCAGTTCTCTAAGTCTTCTAGTGGCTATCTTTTCCTTTTGGCGATTCAGCGACTGCAACACTCCTCTTAGTCACGTAATGTTTGGGGGTTACCTTTTCCCAACTAGTGACTCAACGAGATGGATAACTTCTCTTCAGTCGCATAGTCACTAAGTGTTTGGCAGTCTCAGCTTGTGGGGGTCCCAGTTCTACAAGATTCGACGGTTGTCATGAGTCTGTAAAGGGTCTATCAAAGGCATGAAATCTCACAATAGCCATCGATCTTCCCTTTTCTCAGTGCTTCAAGATTTGGTGGGTCCACTACCATGGTGTTCTACTTGGAAGCTTTTTATTGGTCATGGGATGATGACTTGTATTCTTGTCAGTGGGCCCAGGGATGTTAGAAGCTTGGAAATCAATGACTGGCATGTCTTCTCATGAAATGTGTCAAAGGTATGTGATTATAAGACAACTGTTGATTCTCCTTGGTGACGTAACTCTTCATGCCTAGTGAGTCCACTACTACGTGTACATCAATGGTGACTTCTCATTGGTCCACATGGTAGTGATTTAGCAATGTGTCAGTGCAACTAGGTTTCCAGTGTTCAAAAGGCTCTGACATCTACAGAGGATCAATGGCTGGTGCATGTCCACAAGGAATCTTTCTGACACATGTGATTATGCACCCGCCGTTGATCTTACTTTATGTCCAGGCTTTGTCAGGTGGGTCCGCGTTGTCAGATGGGCTAATGTGTGAAGCATTTGATTGGTTGTTGCATGCTGATGAGGACTTCCAGGTGGACCAATGTGTTAATGGGTTCACAGCTTCAAGAGGATCTATGGCGGGCGTGGGTCCAATTTCAGAATTCATTGAGGTGGTTGCTGATGGAGTGGCCAAAATGAATAGAAGAATGACATGTGGCAGGTTTGGGCCTAGAATTTGAAGGTATTCAGCAGTTTGGTGAATAAAGGTTTTCTTGTGTTCACTTAATGTAACCCAGGGTTAGTTAATGGTTCAACAATTTGGTGAAATGCGTTGTTCACTAAATCACCTAACCGGACCAAGGTAAAGCTAAAGATTTCATGGCTTGGAAATGGGTCTTCAGTCGCATAGTCATTGAATGACTTAAAGGGAGAAAACTTGAGGTGGGTCCAAACATGCTGACATGCTAAAATCTCATTGGTCGTAACTTGCTAATATGGATTTGACCTTTCAAAGAGGGTTTGCGACTGTTGTGAATCATTCTGAGTCGCTCATCTGCCGGAAAGGGTTTCTCATCGACGGTTACATTTTAAAATCTTCCGCTAGCTATTTTTTTATTTTTTTTAAATTCAAATGTCAAAGCAAGGGTTTTGCATTTTTTCGGTCATACACGATGTCAGGTAGCTCAGGAAGTAAAGTCTCAAGATGGTTATGGTTGTAAAGAAGATAGAACATACTGTTGGCCGGTGTTGCAGGGTCCTTTGCCATGTTTTAATGATAGGAGGTGCTAGAAAGAGTTGGTGCCACCTTTTCAAGCAGTACCTCTCCCAGGGAAATATAATCAGATTTGGAGCCTTCATGGATTAGTGGAGTTGTAGGTGGGTTGGTAGGCCGAGGTTGTTGTGTCTGTAGGTGTTTTTAGTTGAGAAGGTTCAGCATGCAAAGAAAGATATGATTTGATCACCGGTTCTCAGAGATTTTCATTAATAGGTGATCAGTACCCTAGGGTTTGATATCATTGTTTAACCTTGTAACCCTAGTTAGGCTTTTGACTCCTGCCTGCGTGCAGTTGAGTGTGTATATATTGTATTTTTGGAGTTTTTTTAGTAGAGAGTTGGACAATTATAAAAAGAATTTCATTTTTCTTAAGGGTCATCTCTGGTATCATCTCTACCCTCTGGCTTATACAGTTGTATTTCTCCCATTGATAAATACAAACATTGCAGAGGTATTTTGTGATAGTTCTTCATGTCCCTATGCTTCCTTGTCTAAGTTTATCTCTTATTGAATTGAAGTGTATGATGTTTTCAGTGATATCTTAGGGTTCTTGATCCCTCTTACTTTCTGTAACTATGTGTGTTATTGTGTTTGATCTGATTTAGATGCTTTTGTGGGTATACTTTATCCCCCTAACAACCTTGTCTCAATCCTACATCGAGTTGCAGAAGTGAATGTCTGCTTGCAGGTCATAAATTGTGTCTTATGTTTAGACCCTTCTATGAAATACTTATGCAAGCCTATTTAGTAAGTTGTGACCTACTAGACCTGAGCTTTTCATTGATTCCATACCTCTATACTGAGATCCAAACCCTAATTTTGGTGTATCACCTAGTAGGTAGTTTGCTTTTAGTCATTTCCCTTTCAAGCATTCCTTCTATCCCTTTCCCTCAAAAGTTTTACTTTTCATATCTAGAAGCAAATTAGGGTGATTATCCAAGAGGAACTAGCCTAGAACCTAGAGGTCTCATCTTAGTTAGCATAGGTCCCACAACGTGGAGATGATTCTCATGTTATACTAGGTTATCAAGACTATGAGAGCTTGAGACAAAGGCGCAAACTTAGTGTATAACAACAACTTTAGCAACTTTTTAGCAACTTTTGACAACTTTTTACAAAATTGAACAAATGAGCTCAAAAACATCATGATCCACTCTTGGGACCTTGACCAAGACTAAAACATGATTTTAACCTTCTCTAAACCCTAATGACATCATGATGACATCTTCCTTACACAATCACCAATTAGGGCTTTATAACTTTTTAGCCACTGATTGCTAACTTCTAGGAGTTTCTAGGAGTTCCATTACCTAATGACCCAGACCCTTATGCATTAAAGAAATGGTCAACATGACCTTGAGTTACAACACACCAAAACTTTGACCTAAGTCACACACAACAATAAAAACCAATGGATGGAGTGACCTAAGCAATCCAATCCAAGGGTGCTCCTGCACCATTTTAGTTTGGGTACTTTCTCCCTCAACCTTAGACTACACTTGTTTCCCTGTGTGAACAATGGTTCTATCTCCTAGTAGAGGGGAGTGGATCTTTATGGATCAACGTGGTTGGGTGGTGATTCTTTTCAAGGTAGTGTTCATGTTTCTTCTTTTTATGGAGCATATGAGTTGTTGAAGGTATTCTCCATATTCTACATATTGTATCTGGTGAAGGAAATAGTAAAGTGTTATTCATATTCATGTAAGCCTATAAGGCCTTGTGCTGTAAAAGATATGTTGTAAGAATTCACGTAATTGGGAAGGGTATCTCCAGGAAACTTTTGGGAAAGAAAATCAAGATGTATTATTGTTGTTGAAAGAAAATTATAGTTAAGGATATGGAAAGTCTAGTTGTTGAAAAAATAGAAGAATTTAAATGTGTTAATGTTATTTCATGCTAAAAAAGAAAGAAATATTTTTTTTAGTACAGTTTTGTCTCTCTCTACTTTCTCTTATGTGGTTAAATCAATTAGAGAAATTCTATCTTTAGTTTATGTTAAATTTTAATGCACTATGAAATATGTTTTTAAAGGAATAATTATGTAAGGGAACCTATTAGGACTTAAATACCTAGTTAACTTAAGTATGTCAAAAATAAGAAAATTTGCACTTTTATCTTATTTTTTCCTTGTCCTTTTGGGTTCCTTGGTGGGGCATGACAACTCCCATTTGGAAGGGGTTTAATGGTGCTGGTGAATATGGATGATTGTTCGTATAATTAAATATTCCTAATTACAATTAACTTAATCTTACTTAGGATAATGCATTTCATAGTAGTTAGTGATTGAGACACCTAGGAGTGTGCACCTCATTAAGCACATGGTGTAGGAGAATTTCCACTTTAGGTGTGATAGTTGTCATCACATACCTGTTTATGTGTGAGATCCACCTTTTGTGCTCTTATCACATTATCATCCTAATCTATTGCACATACTTTATTGCATAATGGAGGATGATCCACATTTGGTGGACATGTGATTACACCTAGCATAGGTAATAGCTTATCAACTCCTTATCTTTCTCTCTTATCACCTTTCCTATATAAGGAGGCCTATTATGTAATCAATCATTGTTAGAAGTTGTAATCTTTCCTTGGTGTATTTATAAACCAAGGTTAGACTTGTTTTCTTTTCTTGTTCTAATATATTAGGATATAAGCCAATGTATCCTAATATATTTCTTTTTGTCTTCTTTGTCCTACATTCTTTTTTGTCCTCTACTAGAATATGTGAGGACAAATATTTATTTTGTAAATTATTTTATTCAACCTTATGAGGAATCTCACACTTGGCCTCACACTCTTATGAATGGTGGCATTCATTATCATGGGAGTTACATTTTTAACTCCTTCTCTTATCTCTACATATAGAGATATTTCTCCTCTCTTCATTCAACGCTTCTTCTCTATTCTCTCTTTCATTCTTCAATATTATATGAGCTAAAGCTCTCTCTCTCTCTCTCTCTCTCTCTCTCTCTCTTTTTGGCTATTTTGCCCATTCATAATTCACGGGGGTTTTTTTACGCTTTTCCCCCTTAAAAAATTCTTGTCTCCTTTGTTGTTTATTTTTGGTGTATGCTCTAAGGATTAGTTTAATTCATGATAATCTTCCTTTTTCCTAACTCATTTGGATTAATATGTTCCTAGCTCGAATTTGATTTTCCATTTTTAACATGGTATCAGAGCAGGTTTAATCCATTTTTGAGTTCATGGTTTAAGCGGTTATCATATCTCGGAGCACTCCAAATTTGGAGACTCATTTTATTATTTTGAGAGAGTTGTTTAGTTCATATAATTTATTCTCTTAGATTTTATATTTATCAAAATTTATACATATCTCAAATCTTAATATAAAAATTAATATTATAGTATTAAAAACATTTCAATACTAAAAGTTTTTTAAGAAACTTAAAAGTTCTTTTCTCTAATTTTCGTTCACACCTCTATTCAATATTTCATCCTTGTTGCTATTAATAATCTAGTTCAATATAGTATCTTTCTCTACTAGTTAGCATTATTCCTTTCTTGCATGCATTTGTTTTCAAAATATCATTATTCTCTGCATGCGTTATCTCTGTAATTTCTTGTAATTCTCTACACTCCAATTATTCATTGCATGAGTTATTTTGTAGTTCGCTGTTCTTTTCTTTATCTTTTTTCATCTCTGGAGAATTTTTTTTAGCACAGAAGTTTGTTAATTCATAGTTTCATTATCTGTTTTGGAGCTACTAGTTTTTGTTACTTCCTGGTCGAATTGTGGTTTTTTGAGGGGTTTTCAAAAGTGAAAATCTTAGGGATTAAAATCACAAACGGGTTTCATTTTCTTTCTACTAGTTGCAAATCGCCTATCTTCATATTGTTTTTTATTTTTTCTAGTGATTCATATCAAAGCAGCATATGCAGGATTTCAATTTGGCACTTCAACTCATGTGAAGTGTATCTAGAGTTATAAATCACTAATCTTCTTTGTTTATTCTTGCGTCAATTGCTTATGTTCTCTTATTTTAAAGTTTTCTCGTTTCAATTCATTATCATATTTCTAACGGTTTTTTGGGCAGTTTTTTTCAGAAAAAAGAAGGATACTTTTTATTGCTCAACGTTTTTATCTCTTCTCAGCATTAATATTAGAATAGAAAAATAGTTTTTGGTTTTTCATTTTTTTTTAGCAGCTTTGCATGTAAAACGTTTGCATTGCAGATCTTTGCATTGCATGTAAATCATGATTGCAGATCTATGCATTGCATGTAATTCTTTTGCATTGCCAATCTTTACATATTCCATTTTTTTCATTTGCATGTTAGTTTTCAGCTCTTTTTGCTTTGCATGTAAGTTTAATCAGGTTAATCTATTGCATGTAAGTTTAGTCATTTGCATGTAAATCGAATCTATTGCATGTTTCATTTTTAACGTTTGCAGGTTAACGTCAAAGAAAAGATTTCATTTATTGTCTCATTTTTGCAGCGGAAGCATATACTTCTAACACATTTCTAGTTTATTTGGTTTACTTCGTAGCCTTTGGCTCTTTTTTACTTCTCTGAGCTTTCCATAGTCTTATTTCCTGTTCGGTCACATTCTTTATTTGCATAATGTTTTTACTGCATAACGAACATATAATTATTTCATTGCAGACGTTATATCTTATTAACATTGCAAAGTTTATTAACATTGCAGAGTTTATATCATTTAACGTTATCATCTGCATATATTCAGCATATCAATAAATCGTTATATTTCTTTTGGATTAACATTTGCTAATTTATTACACCTTCTTTGCATGCATTGCATTTTTTTAATTAATAATTATTTTCTGTTGTCAACGTTTTTCATAAACGTTATACAAGTCTATTATTTCATTTCTAAATTTTTTTTGAAAGTTAGGTGGACTCTACATTATCTGCCCTAAAATAAGTTAAGTGCTTTCCTTTTAGAGAAGACCTTTTCTAAAACTTTTTTAAAAAACTTTTTTTTAAAATCTATTGTTTTAATTCTTTTCCAAAGTCTCATTTTGCCACGTAAGGCAAGAGCTTTTCCTTTTTTTAATTTGAAGTTTTCTTATTAATTTTTTCTATTTAATTAATTTTTTTATTTAGTTCTAAATTTAATACTAATACAATTTTATTATATTTTTATTTTTTATTTTTTTCCTTTTGAAATCTTTTTTAAAGATCTAAACATTTTTAATTAACTTTCATTTTAAATATTTTTTTTCCACTTAGTTTTAATTTAATCTTTTAAAAAAATTTATTTAAGTTTAATTTTTTTAAAGTATTAAGAGATAAATTTAATATAATATTAATTTAATAAATATTAAGTTTTTTTAAATTAAGTTATTTTACTTTCACATTTTATTTTTGATATTAATTGATTCTTTTGAATTAGGAATCTGTTTATTTCTTGTCTAAAATATTTCCATACTCCTTTCATATAAGGGGGATTTTTTTCCCAGTTTTCTATTTATTGTCAAGATGTCTACCCTAATGCCTGAAATCAAACTAACCAGCACCAACTATCATGCTTGGAAAACACACATGACTTGGATATTAAGATTTCACCATATGTTAGACATTGCCACTAATGCCAGCACTAAACCTCCTACCACAGCTTCTCAAGCTGACCAAAATGCTTGGCAAGCTAAGAACGATGAAGCCCTTGGTCTAATTGGCATATCCCTAAGCCTCAAACTATATATCCTTATTTCCTCCTATACAGAAGCCCAAGAGGCATGGGACATCCTGAAAAACACCTATGACAGTGCAGATGAGACCCGTAAAATCCAACTTCAAGACCAGCTTGAAGATCTCAGGTATACAGATTTTAATTATGTTGATGATTTTTTTCTTAAATTTGATTCTATTAGAGTTTTATTAAATAGGTTACAAGTTCCTCTTTTTGAGTTAAGGATAGTTCATATTATAATTCACAAATGTTTACCTAGACAGTTTCAACAATTTATTACAAATATCTATTCTCAGTTAGCTATTCCTTCTTTAGCAACTCAATTAACTTATCCTATTTTTTAAACTATGTTGCATCAAGAGGAGGCTAAACTAATTCAATTTGGTATATTGAAATCTCATGAACATGCTTATGTTCCTCAATCTCATAATAATAATAATAGAGCTAGTAATAATTCAAATAGCAATCACAATAATCAAAGATCAAACAATTCTAACTGCAATCAAAATCATCAAAGACCTAACACTACTAATAACAGCTATCAAAGACCTAATAATAACAACAACAAAAACAATAATAATAATAATAATCATAATAATAATCGTTCAAATAGGCCTTACTACAGTTATTGTGGTAAAAATGGTCATCGAGTTCATAATTGTTTCAAGAAACAGAAAGATGATCAACGTAATTCTCAAAATAACTCTAATAATCAATCTCGTTCTGCTTTTACTGTTAGTTTTAATGCTTCTAAACCACTTGAATGGATTGTTGATAGTGGTGCATCTCAACATGTTACTTCTCATAAAGAAGTTTTTGATTCTCTGCAACCTGATTCTTTGAATATTCCTATTTCTTTAGCTGATAATCACTGCTGTAAAGTTGAAGGAACTGGTAATGTCTCTGTCCCTAATGGTAAATTACATGATGTTCTGTATGTTCCTGATTTAAAAGCTAATCTCCTTTTTGTCCCTCATTTATGTCAAGATTATAGGATTGAATTTCATAAAAATAATTTTCATATAATTGATCCCAACACTGATAAAATAGTTGTTGATGCTAAGTTAGATGATAATCTTTTTAAGTTTTACCAATTTTCCTCTCCTAGATACTCTTTTCTTACTACCATTGATTTTCATATTTGGCATGAGAGGCTAGGACATTTAAATTATGATTATATTTCATTAATGCAAAGGGAAAATATGGTAGAAGGACTACCTAAGTTTACTACTTTTAAATTAGATTGCAATGGAGATATGAATGGTAAAATGCATAGAGACTCTTTTCCTCATAAATCATCTTGGAGAGCTAATAATAAGTTAGCCCTCATCCATAGTGATCTTCTAGGTCCTATGCAAAATAATTCACTCTCAGGATCTAAATATGCTCTAACATTTGTTGATGATTACTCTCGTAGAACATGGATTTATTTCTTACATAGTAAAGATCAAGTTCTTGATACTTTTGCTGAATTTCATGTTTTTGTAGAAAGACAAAGTGGCTATAAAATTTAGGTTCTTAGAACTAATAATGGTACTGAATATGTTAATCATGCTTTTCATAATTATTTAAGGTCTTTTGGTATCAAACATGAGCTTACTATTCCTTATACACCAGAACAGAATGGTGTGGCAGAACGTAAGCATAGAACACTAGTAGAAATGGCTAGATGTTTTTTGCATGCTAAGAATATGGATTATAAATTTTGGGCTGAAGCCATGGCATGTTCCACTTATATCATTAACAAAACTCCTATTAAAGCCTTTCCAAATAAAACTCTTGAAGAAGTTTGGTCTGATAAAAAACCAAATCTGTCTCATTTACGTATTTTTGGATCCATTGCTTATGTTCACACACCTAAACAGCAAAGGCAAAAGTTAGATCCTAAATCCACACCTCACATTTTTGTTGGATATTCTGAAACTACTAAAGGTTATAGAGTTTATGATCCTCTTACTAATAAAGTTAAGATAGCTACAGATGTTTGCATTGCTGAAAATGGTGTTCATGATTGCTCTCAAATTTCAGATTCTGACTTTGATCACAACAATATTATTCTTGTGGAGGACCAACCTGCATCTCTCAACCCTATTCCTAAATTTTCTACTCCTAATGTTTCTGTTCCTTCTGTTTCTATTTTTCACAATCAGGATAGTAATAATGAGCATAAAGCTAGTAATACCTTTCATAATGAGCATAAAGATAGTAATGATACTCCTCCTAATCCTCTTGTTTCTACTAGTAGTAGTAGTAGTGATGATGATGATGATGATGGTAACAATTTATTTACTCCTCCTAGTAATATTTCTAGTAATTCTAGAAGAAATCCTAAATGGTTTAAAGATTTACTTAATGAAGGTGATGATTACATTGCTAGAATGGGTGGGCTTAAACTTAGAAGGATAAATTACTGCAATTATGCTCTTATGTCTTCTTTATCTAATTCTAATGATCCTCAAACCTTTGCTCAAGCTAAAAATCAACCTCATTGGCAAACTGCTATGCAAGAAGAATATGATTCTTTAATTTCTAATAATATTTGGGATTTAGTTCCTTTACCTCCTGGTAAGAATTTAGTTTCTTGTAAATGGTTATATAAAACTAAATTAAACTCTAATAATGAAATTAGTAAATTTAAATCTAGATTAGTTGCTAGAGGATTTTCTCAAATTGAAGGAATAGATTATAATGAAACCTTTGCTCCTATTGCTAAAATGCCTACCATTAAAGTTGTTATTGCTTTAGCTGCTAAAATGAATTGGCCTATTCATCAAATGGATGTTAAAAGTGCCTTTTTAACTGGTGATCTGCATGAAGAAATCTATATGTCGCAACCTCCTGGTTTTATTCAAGAAGGTAATGAACATTTAGTTTGCAAATTAAAAAAGTCTATTTATGGTTTAAAACAATCTCCTAGAGAATGGTATGCTAAAATTAATGCCTTCTTTATTTCCCAAGGTTTTGAAAGAAGTAAAAATGATCCTAATTTATATATCAAACATAGTGAAGATAAAATTATTATTATCATTCTGTATGTTGATTTAATTCTTACTTCTAGCTCTAACCATTTAATTTCTGATGTTAAATTTCAACTCAACTACAAATTTCAAATGACAGACTTAGGATTATTAAATTATTTCTTAGGAATGCAAATTTGGCAAACTTCTAATGGTATTTTTATATCTCAAAGTAAATATGTTAAAGATATGTTAGATAGATTTCATATGACTGATGCTAATCTAGTTTCAATTCCATGTGACTTAAGAACTAAATTAATGGTAGATATGGAATCTCCTTATATTGATGCTACTCCCTATAGAGAACTAGTAGATAGTCTGATTTATTTAACACTCACCAAACTTGATTTATTTTTTAGTGTTGGTTTAGTTTCTAGATTTATGTCAAAACCTCAACAAACTCATTTTAAAGTTGCTAAAAGAATATTACGTTATATTAAAGGTACTATTAACTTAGGTCTTTTTTATGATGCAAATTCTGATTTCTCTTTAAAAGGTTTTACTGATTCAGATCTAGGTGGAGATCCCAATGATGGGAAATCTACTTTTGGATATTGTTTTTCTCTTGGTTCAGGTTCTATCTCTTGGAAAAGTAAAAAAGAACAATCTGTGTCTTTATGTTCCACTGAAGTAGAATATAAAAGTTTTACTCATGCCTCTAAAGAAGCCCTATGGCTTAGAAGAATACATGAAGATTTGGGTCTACCTCAACAAGAACCTACACCTTTGTATTATGATAATCAAAGTGCAATAGCATTAGCAAACAATCCAGTTTACCATGCAAAGTCAAAGCACATTTCTCTCCACCACCACTTCATTAGAGAACACATTATAGACAACAAAATTTCCCTCATTCATTGCAAAGGAGAAGATCAAGTTGCTGATATTTTGACAAAGCCTCTTTCTAGAGAGAAATTTGAATTGCATTGTAAAAATTTGGGATTACTATCCCTTGATGTAATAACCCCAAGTAAAGATTAAAGGGGGGTGTTAGAAGTTGTAATCTTTCCTTGGTGTATTTATAAACCAAGGTTAGACTTGTTTTCTTTTCTTGTTCTAATATATTAGGATATAAGCCAAGGTATCCTAATATATTTCTTTTTGTCTTCTTTCTCCTACATTCTTTTTTGTCCTCTAGTAGAATATGTGAGGACAAATATTTATTTTGTAAATTAGTTTATTCCTCCTTATGAGGAATCTCACACTTGGCCTCACACACATATGAATGGTGGCATTCATTCTCATGGGAGTTACATTTTGAACTCCTCTTATCTCTACATATAGAGATATTTCTCCTCTCTTCATTCAACACTTCTCTATTCTCTCTTTCATTCTTCAATATTATATGAGCTAAAGCTCTCTCTCTCTCTCTCTCTCTCTCTCTCTCTCTCTCTCTCTCTCTCTCTGTGTGGCTATTTTGCCCATTCATAATTCACGGGGGTTTTTTTACGCTTTTCCCCCTTAAAAAATTCTTGTCTCCTTTGTTGTTTATTTTTGGTGTATGCTCTAAGGATTAGTTTAATTCATGATAATCTTCCTTTTTCCTAACACATTTGGATTAATATGTTCCTAGCTCGAATTTGATTTTCCATTTTTAACATGGTATCAGAGCAGGTTTAATCCATTTTTGAGTTCATGGTTTAAGTGGTTATCATATCTCGGAGCACTCCAAATTTGGAGACTCATTTTATTATTTTGAGAGAGTTTTTTAGTTCATATAATTTATTCTCTTAGATTTCATATTTATCAAAATTTATATATATCTCAAATCTTAATATAAAAATTAATATTATAGTATTAAAAACATTTCAATACTAAAAGTTTTTTAATAAACTTAAAAGTTCTTTTTTCTAATTTTCGTTCACACCTCTATTCAATATTTCATCCTTGTTGCTATTAATAATCTAGTTCAGTATAGTATCTTTCTCTGCTAGTTAGCATTATTCCTTTCTTGCATGCATTTGTTTTCAAAATATCATTATTCTCTGCATGCGTTATCTCTGTAATTTCTTGTAATTCTCTGCACTCCAATCATTCATTGCATGCGTTATTTTGTAGTTCACTGTTCTTTTCTTTATCTTTTTTCATCTCTGGAGCATTTTTTTTAGCACAGAAGTTTGTTAATTCATAGTTTCATTATCTGTTTTGGAGTGACTAGTTTTTGTTACTTGCTGGTCGAATTGTGGTTTTTTGAGGGGTTTTCAAAAGTGAAAATCTTAGGGATTAAAATCACAGACGGGTTTCATTTTCTTTCTACTAGTTGCAAATCGCCTATCTTCATATTATTTTTGATTTTTTCTAGTGATTCATATCAAAGTGGCATATGCAGGATTTCGATTTGGCACTTCAACTCATGTGAAGTGTATCTAGAGTTATAAATCACTAATCTTCTTTGTTTATTCTTGCGTCAATTGTTTCTGTTCTCTTATTTTAAAGTTTTCTCGTTTCAATTCATTATTGTATTTCTAACGGTTTTTTGGGCAGGTTTTTTTCATAAAAAAGAAGGATACTTTTTATTGCTCAATGTTTTTATCTCTTCTCAGCATTAATATTAGAATAGCAAAATAGTTTTCATTTTTTTATTTTTTTTTAGCAGCTTTGCATGTAAAACGTTTGCATTGCAGATCTTTGCATTGCATGTAAATTGTGATTGCACATCTATGCATTGCATGTAATTCGTTTGCATTGCCAATCTTTGCATATTCCATTTTCTTTGTTTGCATGTTAGTTTTTAGCTCTTTTTTCTTTGCATGTAAGTTTAATCAAGTTAATCTATTGCATGTAAGTTTAGTCATTTGCATGTAAATCGGATCTATTGCATGTTTCATTTTTAACGTTTGCAGGTTAACGTCAAAGCAAAGATTTCATTTATTGTCTCATTTTTGCAGCGGAAGCGTATACTTCTAACACATTTCCAATTTATTTGGTTTACTTCATAGCCTTTGGCTCTTTTTTACTTCTTTGAGCTTTCCGTAGTCTTATTTCCTATTCGGTCACATTCTTTATTTGCATAATGTTTTTGCTGCATAACGAACATATAATTATTTCATTGCAAACGTTATATCTTATTAACATTGCAAAGTTTATTAACATTGCAGAGTTTATATCATTTAACATTATCATCTTCATATATTCAGCATATCAATAAACCATTATATTTTTTTTGGATTAACATTTGCTAATTTATTACACCTTCTTTGCATGCATTGCATTTTTTTAATTAATAATTATTTTTTGTTATCAACGTTTTTCAGAAACGTTATACAAGTCTGTTATTTCATTTCTAACTTTTTTTTGAAAGTTAGGTGGACTTTACATTATCTTCCCTAAAATAAGTTAAGTGATTTCCTTTTAGAGAAGACCTTTTCTAAAACTTTTTTAAAAAACCTTTTTTTTAAATCTATTTTTTTAATTCTTTTTCAAAGTCTCATTTTGCCACGTAAGGCAAGATCTTTTCCTTTTTTTAATTTGAAGTTTTCTTCTTAAATTTTTCTATTTAATTAAGTTTTTTATTTAGTTCTAAATTTAATACTAATACAATTTTATTATATTTTTATTTTTTATTTTTTTCCTTTTGAAATCTTTTTTAAAGATCTAAACATTTTTAATTAACTTTCATTTTAAATATTTTTTTTCCATTAGTTTTAATTTAACCTTTTTAAAAAATTTATTCAAGTTTAATTTTTTTATAGTATTAAGAGATAAATTTAATATAATTTTAATTTAATAAATATTAAGTTTTTTTAAATTAAGTTATTTTACTTTGACATTTGATTTTTCATATTAATTGATTCTTTTGAATTAGGAATCTATTTATTTCTTGTCTAAAATATTTCCATACTCCTTTCATATAAGGGGGATTTTTTTTTCTCGGTTCTCTATTTATTGTCAACATGTCTACCCTAATGCCTAAAATCAAACTAACCAGCACCAACTATCATGCCTGGAAAACCCACATGACTTGGATATTCAGATTCCACCATATGTTAGACATTGCCACTAATGCCAGCACTAAACCTCCTACCATTGCTTCTCAAGCTGACCAAGATGCTTGGCAAGCTAAGAACGATGAAGCCCTTGGTCTAGTTGGCATATCCCTAAGCCCCGAACTGTATGTCCTTATTTCCTCCTGTACAAAAGCCCATCAGGCTTGGGACATCCTGAAAAACACCTATGACAGTGCAGATGAGACCCGTAAAATCCAACTTCAAGACCAGCTTGAAGATCTCAGGTATACAGATTTTAATTCTCTTGATATTTTTTACTAAAATTTGATTCTATTAGAGTTTTATTAAATGGGTTACAAGTTCCTCTTTCTGACTTAAGGATAATTCATATTATAATTCCTAAATGTTTACCTAGGCAGTTTCAACAAGTTATTACAAATATCTATTCTCAGTTAGCTATTCCTTCTTTAGCAACTCAATTAACTTATCCTATTTTTCAAACTATGTTGCATCAAGAGGAGGCTAAACTAATTCAATTTGGTATATTGAAATCTCATTAACATGCTTATGTTTCTCAATCTCATAATAATAATAATAGAGCTAGTAATAATTCAAATAGCAATCACAATAATCAAAGATCAAACAATTCTAACTACAATCAAAATCATCAAAGACCTAACACTACTAATAACAACTATCAAAGACCTAATAATAACAACAACAAAAATAATAATAATCATAATAATCATAATAATAATCCTTCAAATAGGCCTTACTGCACTTATTGTGGTAAAAATGGTCATCTAGTTCATAATTGTTTCAAGAAACAGAAATATGATCAATGTAATTCTCAAAATAACTCTAATAATCAATCTCGTTCTTCTTTTACTGTTAGTTTTAGTGCTTCTAAACCACTTGAATGGATTGTTGATAGTGGTGCATCTCAACATGTTACTTCTCATAAAAAAATTTTTGATTCTCTGCAACCTGATTCTTTGAATATTCTTGTTTCTTTAGCTGATAATCACTGTTGTAAAGTTGAAGGAACTGGTAATGTCTTTGTCCCTAATGGTAAATTACATGATATTCTGTATGTTCCTGATTTAAAAGCTAATCTTTTTTCTGTCCCTCAATTATGTCAAGATTATAAGATTAAATTTCATAAAAATAACTATCATATAATTGATCCCAACACTGATAAAAGAGTTGCTGATGCTAAGTTAGATGATGATAATCTTTTTAAGTTTTACCAATTTTCCTCTCCTAGATACTCTTTTCTTACTACTATTGATTTTCATATTTGGCATGAGAGGCTAGGACATTTAAATTCTGATTATATTTCATTAATGCAAAGGGAAAATATGGTAGAAGGACTACCTAAGTTTACTACTTTTAAATTAGATTGCAATGGATGTATGAGTGGTAAAATGCATAGAGACTCTTTTCCTCATAAATCATCTTGGAGAGCTAATAATAAGTTAGCCCTCATTCACAGTGATCTTCTAGGTCCTATGCAAAATACTTCACTTTTAGGATCTAAATATGCTCTAACATTTGTTGATGATTACTCTCGTAGAACATGGATTTATTTCTTACATAGTAAAGATCAAGTTCTTGATACTTTTGCTGAATTTCATGTTTTTGTAGAAAGACAAAGTGGCTATAAAATTTAGGTTCTTAGAATTGATAATGGTACCAAATATGTTAATCATGCTTTTCATAATTAGTTAAGGTCTTTTTGTATCAAACATGAGCTTAGTATTCCTTATACACCAGAACAGAGTGGTGTGGCAGAACGTAAGCATAGAACAATAGTAGAAATGGCTAGATGTTTTTTGCATGCTAAGAATATGGATTATAAATTTTGGGCTGAAGCCATGGCATGTGCCACTTATATCATTAACATAACTCCTACTAAAGCCCTTCCTAATAAAACTCCTGAACAAGTTTGGTCTGATAAAAAACCAAATCTATCTCATTTACATATTTTTGGATCCATTGCTTATGTTCACACACCTAAACAGCAAAGGCAAAAGTTAGATCCTAAATCCACACCTCACATTTTTGTTGGATATTTTGAAACTACTAAAGGTTATAGAGTTTATGATCCTCTTACTAATAAAGTTAAGATAGCTACAGATGTTTGCATTGCTGAAAATGGTGTTCATGATTGCTCTCAAATTTTAGATTCTGACTTTGATCATAGCAATATTGTTCTTATGGAGGACCAACCTCCATCTCTCAACCCTATTCCTAAAGTTTTTGCTCCTAATGTTTTTGTTCCTTCTGTTTCTCTTTCTCACAATCAGGATAGTAATAATGAGCATAAAGCTAGTAATACCTTTCATAATGAGCATAAAGATAGTAATGATACTCCTCCTAATCCTTTTGTTTCTACTAGTAGTAGTAGTAGTGATGATGATGATTTCTGCAACTTCTGTTCTTGATTTTTGCAACTTCCAGGGCTTCGTTTGGGCAAATACAATAACATTTTGAGGTGAATTTTTTTTTAAAGTGCATGATTTTTTGTCTACTTTCCAAATCTACAATTAGATTTTAGTGATTTTGGGTAGACATATCACTTTCACAATTACATCATTTTGGGGCTATATTTGCACTTGGTTAATCCTTGGATTTCAGTTTTCTGATTTGCATCAGTCATTTGAAGGAGTTATCAGTAGTTTTTAGTCATTATTTGGTGTTAATATGGATAATTCAAAGGTTAAAATCCTCACTCCACATAACTACCATGAACGGAAAGTTTCTTTAAGTGATCATTTGTTGAGTCTTGGATTTCTTAGAATGACTCTTGGGCAGGATCAAGAACCTCAAATAGGTGTTGTAGAAAGGAAAAAATGGTTTGATCGAAGGGATAAAGCTCTTGGCTCTCTTAGATCATCCATCTCTCATGACTTCCACTTTCATATTACATCTTGCACACTTCCTCATGATGCTCAGGTCATATTGGAAGGACTCTTTGGTAAACTTGATAGGATGAGAAAATTTAGATTAGAGAATGATCTCATAGGTCTCAATCCTAGTGATTTTGACAATATTCAAGACATTTTCTCCAAGTTCAATTTGATTAGATTGGAGCTTTCTACATGTGGCATTGTTAAAGGGGATAAACAATTGATCTTTTCTATTCTTTCCAAGCTTGGTCCTGATTATTCTATCTTTGTTTCTACATTCTATGCTACTATGGATGCTCTTGGTAGTGCATACAAATTGCCCTCTCTTGATGAATTTGCAGTGCAGCTCACAAGCGAACAAGTAAAGTTGGCACACATGGGTCAGTAGAAGCCTTCCACACCTCAAGCATTGATTGCAAGTGAGTCTACTTCAAAGGCTTCTAATGGAAAAGGAAAGAAACATCATAAGGATCCTAAGCCTCATGAAAAAGGTAATGAATCTTCTTCACACAATCCTACTAAATCCAAGTCTTCTTCAAGAGAGAAATCATCTAGAAGAAAGAGAGATAAATGTGCATCTTGTAAAAAGCTAGGAAATGATGAGCATAAGTGTTTTCAAAAGAAGATTGATGAGCTAACTCACATTATTCAGAAACACAACATTAATTTTCCCTCATCAGTGTCTACTCCTACACATTCGGCAGCTTCTACATCTACATCATCATCCAAAGATAAAGGTAAAGGACAAGCACTCTTGGCTTCCACACATCTTGAGCAAGGTAAATGGCTTCTTGATTCAGGTGCATCACATCACATGGCATCTTCTATGGATATATTTTCTTCTATTGAGCCTTGTAATTCTCCTAATATTTTGATGGGTAAGAACACATTCATAAGAGTTTGTCAGAAAGGTTATATTCCTATGGGAGAGGGGACATTTAACAATGTTCTTTGTGTACCATCCTTGATCACTAATCTCCTTTCTATTTACCAAATTACACATGGGGCACAAGGTAAAATTATCGATTTCACTCCTGATTTTGTCTACATTAGGGACATGGAGACTAGAGATGTCATAGCTATGGGAGTTGTTGATCATACATCATGCTTGTATTCTTTTTCAAATTTTGTTGATAATGATGATGATATTCATGATGTACCCATCCCTTTGCCAAGGGATAATTATGAGGATAATTTTGGGCACTTGAATCATTTTGTTGTCAAGACAATTGTTGATCTTCCTACTCCTTCACCTCCTGCTTGTTCATACATGGGCTCTACTATTCAGCAGGATGATCTTTGTGTTTCAAATCTTGCAGAATGTGATGACTACTTGGATGCATCTTCAGCATTTGTTGATTCTCATGATGTAGATTTGGAAGACATACATGAAGGGGTTTCTCTTCTTGTTTGATGACAGTTTCATCATAGCTAAGGACACTTCTTCATCTTCTTTGGAGATTGGTGTACTTGATTCTTCTCCTTCTTCACTTGATTTGTCACATGAGGTGATAGATTCTTTGAGTTTGGAGATTCCTATTCAGTCTTCAGAGATTCATGCATGGAGACCTTCATCTTCTTCCTCCTTCCATTTTCACAAGGATTGGCTTCTTCATCATTTGATGTATCTATTTCTTCCTAAGGGGAGACATGTTTCTTGTAAGCATTGTTTGATCTATTATTTGTAGGTACTCTTCATCAACATGGGAGCTTCTACATTATGTAGGGGATATCATGTCTCTAACTATCCTTCTTATGGGGGGATAAATCTTTGTATATACGTGATGTATGTAGTTCTTGGGGGGTCTTGAGCACTCCATCCATCCATGCATCTTGTTTTCTTCTCTCTTTTTGGGGGAGGGTTTTTCCCATGAGGTTCTCACTCTTTCTCCACTTTATGAGAGTTATGCATTTCCTGTATTGCATTTTGTACATGGGTACCTAACATGGCCTAGTTGCTGGGACCCATCTTGCATTGTGAGTTTAAGTGCATTCCCATAAGTTGCACTTAAGGGAGGGTGTTGGTGTAATTAAATATTCCTAATTACACTTAACTTAATCTTACTTAGGATAATGCATTGCATAGTAGTTAGTGATTGAGACACCTAAGAGTGTGCACCTCATTAAGCACATGTTGTAGGAGAATTTCCACTTTAGGTGTGATAGTTGTCATCACATACCTCTTTGTGTGTGAGATCCACCTTTCATGCTCTTATCACATTATCATCCTAATCCATTGCACATACTTTATTGCATAATGGAGGATGATCCACATTTGGTGGACATGTGATTACACCTAGCATAGGTAATAGCTTAGCATCTCCTTATCTTTCTCTCTTATAGCCTTTCCTATATAAGGAGGCCTATTATGTAATCAATCATTCATTCAAAGTTGAATTCATTGGATCAATTCAATATCCATCATTGCATTCATATTATCTCTCTTATGCTTTTCTTCAACCTCTAGATCCTTGGTTCAATCTTTGCTATTTGCAAATTCTTACAATGATTTTGTGAGGGATATTGTGAGGCTTGGAAAAGAGATTTCCCTACTATGTAGGCATATTAGAGTGGGTTTTGTGATGGGTGTTGGAGAAGGTATTGCTACTGGAGTTCGAAGGTGCACTATTGTGTAGGGTATGACATAATTTGTTGTTGATGGATAATGAGGGGATTTTGATGTTGCGCAGGGAAGTATTGCTGTTGTGGAGGGGGTTGGTAGAATGATGTGGTCCACTGGTGTGTTTGGCCTTGGGCTTGAATGATGTATGTGGGATGCATGCTTGGATTGTTGAGGGGTGGAATGGTTGCTTAGATATGGGTGGAAAGTAGCAGTGGTGTTGAGTAACTAGGGAAATCAGAGGAGCTTGGTTATTGTGGAGGGGGTATACTTTGGAATATGGTGGATAATATGACATGATAGTTGGTAAATGTAGGAATGGGTGTGGTTTGGTGAGGGAGAGGGGGCACCTGTGCTATGAAATAGATGACGGGTTGTATGCTCATAGGATTATATATGTGGGAGTGTGTTTGTATCCCTAAAGCTTGCATTTGTATTTGATTAAGACTCCATGAAGATCTGGTCCCTCCACCAGGTAGTGATATGGGAATGACTGGGAATGTAGGAACAATGGTGGGGATTTTTGAGGTGATCATTACGTCATGGGGTCCTATAACAGGCATTCCTATTATATAAAATCATTTTTGGGATTGCGTATTTGTGATGAAGGGTGGAAGATAAAGTTGTGCAGAGGTTAGCTAGGTGATGGGTGGAATGGGTGCTTGGGTGAAGGTTTGTTGAGTGATAGAGGGAGGTGCTTGTGTTTCCCCCTAGAAGAGTGGTACTAATGTGGAGGATTGGATCATGAAAGGTGGTGTTATTTTCTATGTGGAGCTCTATGTGGGAGGTGGCGGTACTTGTGTGGAGCTCTATGCTTGTGTGACATCTTGATATTTGACCGATAGGGGTGGTGATCCCATGATGGAAAAAGGAGTTGATTTTGTTGTTGCCTGTACGATGGGATTTGTGGAACTAGATTGCAATAAGTGAGGGATATGTGAGACCAATTGGGATAATTGTAATTTGGGGTCAATGAATTCATGGAGGATGAAAGGGTAGGTGTTAGGAGGGATGTGTATGGGTTTTGTCAGGTTGAAGGGTTGAAGCTATGGAAAAATGGGAGTACCCTCTTGCATGTAGCTGGCCAAAAATATGAGATGATTCTAGGCTAAAATTGCACTAACCATTCGTGTGTGGCTTGAATGACTCATTAATGCCTCTATAGAACCCATGGTGGGTGTTTCATCTAGGTCTACCCATACATTCTTGATCTTTGTTGGTGGTTACAAATCATATGTTACCATCATATTATTAGGATCATTGGGGTTGGATGAACTAGTGGTGAGATTATGATCCATATAATTTCTCTTCTTTGATCATGTCTCGATAGGCATGAAAATGAAAGTCTTAGGATGGGGAAATAAAGATACAAATAATGGATGAATGCAAGATGAATTTAAAGAAACCTAAAGATGAGGATAGGATGGAACTAAGGGAACCTAAAATGCAAGACTCGAGATGAATCAAGATGAACTAAAGGATGTTTTGATGGTGATTTGATTGGGATTCTAGGGACCTCCTAAGATTTTAATTATTACCTAGTGCCAAATGGGAATGAGTTTCCTTTTCATAGTGTAGGTTCAAATGAATAGGATTGTCAACCTTAGATAGACTTGTGATTTTCAGAAGATGGGATCCTTTTTAATGTGAGCCAATCTTTGGATCAAGATGATGAGGCATACAAAGACAAGAAATTAGCTACCCTAAAAAATGCTTAACCAATGGGTGGAGCTATATGATGGTTTTGATTTTGGATAAGGATTTTAGCAACTTAAAAGGATATGGTGCTAGGTGGAGATTTGGATAGTTTTTAATTTTATTTTATTTGGATTTTGAATAATGATGATGGTTTTATGAGACTATCTAAGGGGATGAACCTAAAGGATTATCTATGATGGAAGAATGCAAGGATGTCGAGATAATTTCATGAGAATCAAAAGGATGTTTTGTGTGATAAGCCAACTAGTCCTCTCTTTCAAGGGTAAACAAGTGAAGGTTTATCTAAAAGCATACTCCAAACTGCATGACTTTGGCATTGTATGTGACGTTGTTGAGTTTGTCTTGATATTTTCCTTCTTCTTTGACTACAGTTAAGGTGGGTTGATGATCCTTAAGCTTACATTCTACAACTTTATTTTCTCGATAAACACACGAAATTGGTAGCTTTGATTTCTTGTGCTTTACAAAATTAGTCACATCTCAAAAGAATGTTGATTTAGTTGGCTAGATCAATGCTTCATGAAATATCATTTTAGGAGTCTTTTGGAAACCAAATTTTTGATACTTTTTTCAGGTCAGATTGCTTACTATTTTAAGGCAGAGATGAAAATTCACAGATTTAGATGACAATATGCAGAGATTACCATTCTAGGTCAAAGATGACTGTTTAGATTTCAGAGCGTTTTGGATGAATCTGATCAATTGGGTTTTTAGTCATATTTTTTAGTCAAAATGTTCAATGACAAGGACCCACTTTCAAGAATTCAAATCATAAAAACTAACAGTCACAAGTTTGAAGACAATCTGGCAAGGGGTAATGCCACCTTGTGGGAGACAAGTAATAGTGAAAATGAAGCTGGCAATGTCTTTGAAGTGTGCATGTTCTTGGGGAAATTTTTTTATTGCAAATAATCAAGCACAATTTCTACCTTAAGGAGTTGGTAGAGTATAAAAATCCTCTCTCGCTGACTTAGGAACCCTTTAAGAGTTAATTAGAATGCATTCACCACCAAGCAAGTAATGGATCTAGTTATGATGTCATATTATCCGAATCCAAATTCTTAGGAAGGATCAATATGGCGAGTGTCTTGGGGAAGTTACTATCCTCCTTGCACTTGGATTATCACACTTTTGGGGGTGAACCAGGTAGCTTCTATATTTTAAAGATCTTAGTGAGGGTCTATGTTTGAATACATTCTTTGTGTCTATGCACACATGATTTAGGTCTATATCCCCATAAAGAACCTTATCATAGGTAGTCACATAAATGTGATTGAGACTATGAGGCCCTACTGATATCTTAAGTGAGAGCCGTGTATAAATTCAAATGGTATCTAGCTTCCTAGGATTTAACCCCAAAAAGAAAACTTGATTAACATGAGTTGGAGTGGTGGGATTACATATCATTCTCACATGGGTTGTTCCTAGGATCATTTTACCTCAATCAACAAGCCCATCTATAGGATGAACTGAAAAGCATAGATTGGCAATGAAAGGAGTCTAGATTTATGATTTTCCTTCAAGGAGAAAAGAGCATACTCTCCTATCCAATTTTGTTTTCTCCCAAAAACATCAAACATAATTGTTCATTCCCAAGTCCCTTTCTAATTATATTATCATAAAGACAAGAGAATACTCCCCTATCACTTAATAAAACACTACAAGTGGACTTTTGTTAATATGCCTAAGAAATAGATTAATGAAAACATAATATTTGTTTATATCTCCTAGGAAACCTGCAAGATAATTGTGTGAGTAGTGTGGTTTTTTTTAATGTCTTTTATCAAAATCTTGCAACACACAATATTAGTAGTTTTGAGTTTTTTTTTTTATCTTCATATTTGAGGTGTTGCAAGAAACTAGAAGAGTTAGTAACATGAAAGCTTGCTGTAAAATTAATATATTTATGTTAAAAAGCACAGATGATAGTTCCAAGTCACAGATGATGATACGCACAGATGACAATATGTGCAGATGATGATTTATGAAAGCCCAAAAAACAAAAGTATACCTCGCATCTTACAATGTGACTTTCGAGGAATGCAAACAACCAAATACAGGTGCAGATGCCAATCGACAAAGATGTTAGTCAACCTGCATGGATGACAGTAAAAAAACCAAAGTCAATTTATAGTGATTAAAATAATTTTTTGAAATATTTTGACAGCATTTAACTTTGTAAAATTGATGTCCTATTTAGAAACCCGAGAGTTAAAAACCTAAAATACCTTGAAAAAAAC
Source organism: Chamaecyparis obtusa (assembly GCA_027943335.1). Lineage (NCBI taxonomy): Eukaryota > Viridiplantae > Streptophyta > Pinopsida > Cupressales > Cupressaceae > Chamaecyparis > Chamaecyparis obtusa. The sequence continues at coordinate 250,473 of BSBK01001702.1, forward strand.
TTTGAAATATTAAAATTCTAAGTCCTTTTTAAACCCAGGTAGAGATGAAAGTCTTTAGGTGGAGATGCCAATCTACACAGATGATAGTTCCACAACAGAAATACCACTGTGTGACAATTTTTTGAAATGGTGCAAATTTGAAGAAGCATTTTAAATTTTTAGGACATATGTCCCACTAGGTGTGCCAAAATATGAGCATGAATAACCTAATCTATTGGGAGCACACATAGACAAGCAAAGGTTAGTTTAAAATCATGCAAATGCAACAAAAGACTCAACACACCACCTCAGATTGAACTAAAATGGAAGCACCCAAGTTCCATTTGATTTGTTCATCTTGGAGAAATGTGGAAGTGCTCTCCAAATGTAATGAAAAGATCCCCAATGCAAGATCAAAATGATTAAAGCCTAAATGCAAGCTAATGGAGATCTAAGATGATGCAAAGGTAGTATGAATAACTAACTTCCAACAAATGATTTTAAATGAGAATGAAGATGAAGAAACCTATAATGATATGTAAGCTAAGATTCATTCACCATTTATGTTAAAAATTCTATGTGATTTAGATTCAAAGCTTTAGAACAAGAAAATAAGATAAATGATAAATGCTTATCAAATTATAGAGCTAAACTAACATTATAATGATGCAAAAATGAGACATGGATTTGCTCTTGGAAAGGCCTCTATTTATAGATTTTTGGGAGCAACTTGGAGGCTTGGATGAGGTGGAACCTATGTAGCATGCACATAGGAGACACATAGGCTAGAGAGGATGGATATGTCAAAAGGTGAACTTGAGACAAGATGGGCATTTAAGAATTGAATGGCCCAAGGTTTATCACACATGTGAGAAACTTTAGAGGAATGTGTGGGGGGAAAATTTGTAAGGAGTTGGAGTATTTAAGGAAGTTTGGTGGCTTCCTTAGGAAGAGTTTCTCACACATGTGTGAGAAAATCATTAGCACTAATGAGGTTAGGAGTCACTTTTTAAGTGAGATTAAGGGAATGATTAGGTGGGAGGGTAGGTTTAGCAAGTGAGATGATGGGTGTAGACTAGGTTTTAGATAGGGATTTAGATTAATTTAAACTAGGTTTAGATTAATCCAAGATTAGAAGAATATTAGGATGTGGAGGGATTGAAATAAATAGTAATTTATTCAAAAGTGATTTATGGGGGGATATGTATTAAAATAAGTTTAATACATCAGAGAGGGGAGTATTTAAATTAAATTTAAATACTTTAGATAATGAACCCAACTTAATAATTTTAATTAAATGGGTAGAGGGGAATAACAACCATGATTAATTAACTAAAATTAATTATGATATCAAAAGGATTATTAATTAAATAAATTTAATTAATAGGAATGATTTTAGTTGTCTACACCATTTCCAATATTCATCATGGAAGATGGGGCACGAAAGTGAAGATGTCCTAAACTTCTATCCCATATTTCATTAGTAGAAGATAAATCATGGATTAAAGCTTGAGAGGGAGATGTGGATAGTTTATATAGGAACCCATATCGAGTCCCTAATGTAAGCACCTTATTGATATTTAAGTTCTTAGGCCATGCTAGAACCTTTCCATACATGAAATAATTTTGATACCCTTTATCTTCAAGTGCTGATATGGAAACTAGATTTCTCTTGATTCCTGATACAAATAGTACATGAGTTAATTAAAGAGATACACTCGATTTGAGTTGAATAGTGCAAGTTCCAACTACTTTTACTAGGTAGTTTTAATTGTCTCCAATGGTTACTTCTTCATTTGATCTTCACCTTGACTATCTAGTTGTTCTATGAATCTTGTAATGTGCTAGGTGGATCCACTATCAATGACCCACGTATTTGTGCTATTTGATATCACAATCGATAGTGCTGAATAGAATATAAGTTTTTCAACATCCTTATCCTTACTTCTACTAGTGAGGCTTGATGTTTGATCATGTCTGGGCATTTTATAGCAAGATGTCCAAATTTATCACATCTAAAACATTGAACTCTAGATATCTCTTCTTCATTCATTTGAATGACTATTATGGTTTTCCTTTCCTTTCTTTGGTTTGAAGTTGTTTCTCTTTCCTTTCTTGCGGGAATTTACATTATGGACTTGAATTTAACCATTAGAAATGTTTTTCCCAGTTCCTCTTTCAATCAATCTTCCTTCTTCTTAAATGCAATCAATCTTTAATTGATCAAACTTAGAAAATTTGGGTCTATCACTTATCCCTTGTATGAATACTTCCCAAGAAGTAGGTAAACCAATTAGAGCCAACATTAATAATTCTTTATTGTAAATATAATGAACAATAGTAGATAGATGATAAATTATCTCTATTATCCTCATTAAGTAAAACATGATTGTTTTTCCTTTTTTCATCTTGACATGATGTAGTTGTATTTTATGAGAAAGATCCCTACTAGTGTTATTTATCTCATACATGTCTTCTAGAGTTTTGAACATTTGATATGCAGTATCTAATTTTGATATAATATGAATTATATGATCCTTTACTATATCTGCTAAAATCTTCATGGCTTATTTATTTATTTTTTATCCATAGAGTTTTCTCATCATTATCATCTAGTATGTGTACAACCCTTTCCATATCTGTGTTTAAGTCTTGTTCTCTTAGTGCCATCATTATTTTGAATTTCCATGATACAAAATTTGTGGCACCTTCTAGCCTATCTTCAAATCTAACTCCACTCATCATTTTGCTTGATAATATTTTTATAGAGCCTTTAATGGTAGTTATATTTCTCCTGTAAATTCTATCCGATTAGGTATTTTCTTTATGCTAGCTCTGAGACTATGTTAAGATGTGATCAAATTTGGAATAGAGGAATTTTCTATCTTATTTCATTGATGTATATCTAGTAAAACTATAGTGTACTAGAGTTAGAATAAAATTATAACTTCTATGAGATTTCCTATATGATGATAATGTAGATCTAAGAGAAAACTATGAACTTTAAATACAATAATGATATACTTCTTTAATTGAGAATGCTTGATACGGATTTCTATTGTAACTTGTAATAATACTTATAGATTTATGTATTTTCCAAGGTACTCTTTCAATGTAAATATATATGATATAATGGGACATGTCTCCCATAGGGACATGCCTCTACAAGAAATTTGTTCATGTAGAGACATGTCTCTTGATAATTATTTTAATCATTCATTTGCTACCAATAATATTTACCATCGAACTGAATGATAATGATCAATTTACAACTTAATAATGATGATGCAAGATAGTCGATATAATAATCACCTCACATATAATATATGACAGTGATAGTCAATATAGGTGTCAAATGTGATCACCACAATTGATAGTGACTGTGATCATCAGAGTCGATACCAATATTGATGCTCATAATATATATATTAATATCAATTATGTGTATTGGCCGATATTGGTTATTATCTATGATAACCATAGTCCATGTTGACTGTTATCATCACAGTCGATACTGACTATGACTTTATTGATTTTTTCATTTTCATTTATTGTTGGTTTCATTGATTATTAAGTTGATTCTCATAATCAACATTATAGTTATCAATACAACCAATAGACTTATATAAGACATAGGAGGATTTTTAATCATGTCATGAATCTTGAGGGGAGTGTTGACCATTTTTCCAACAATCTCCCCCTCGGTGTTACCTGAGGGGATTCGAACCTGTGACCAAGCTCTGATACCTATTATTAGAAAGTAAAGTCCACCAAGATAAATGAGAGGGGGGGGGTCAAATTAGTTATCAGATAAATACAAATTTTATCACCTTTAAGAAATTTTAACCATGTAAGCAATGTAATCAACAACCATAGAAAGACATACATACAAAACAACACAATAACATAAGATATGTTGACTAGGCAACCTCTTGATCAAAGAGTAACCCCCGGTGGGAATGATGCCCACAAAAGATGCACTAATATGAAAGTTCCTTATGAGAGGATGGAATCTATTAGGAGTCTTATGAAATACATTCAGTACATATCAGTCCCTGCTAGGAGACTTTGAATCCCTACTAAAAGATTCTAACCCTGTTAGGAGTTATGGAAGACAGAAGGACCCACTACCCAAACAACTTCAATGGAAAGATCACTGAACACACTATCCAACTAATCTCTATATTATTCAATAGAATAATACCAAAGATTATTGATCTCAACAACTTATCACTTCTCCTCTAACTATGTTAAACCATACCAACTTCTTCATCAGATCTCAATACCAAATCTTTAATCTTCACATATCCTCTTACAAAAAGTATTGCACAATTTCTCAATTCACTTTCACAATCTTACATTCCAATTAAACATTACAATAAGGAAAAAATTCCTTCCTTTATACCACACTCAAATAATTACAAATGATTCAGCATACAAATTACAAAATAAAATCTTCCACACGTTACATAAAAATTCCATAATTAGATAAAACTGTCATCTTCCAATTAAGATAATTATTCACTCATGAGACCTCTAACCTTGTTGTCATGTCCATGTCACAATCATCATGTCTTCATCATCTATACAACATCACATGCTGAGACTCTATGCTGATTAGGAGATATCATCCAATTTCCAAAAATCACTACTCAGGAACACTGCCCAAATACTGCTTCCACTAAATTACACATAACTGTCATGAATAGATGAATTTCTATATGTGCTCTTAACCACAGTATTATACAACATCATAGATTAAGTCCTTAACTCTGCATAGCTTGATCTTCAATATCCCACATGTGCTAACTCAAACATTGTCTACTTCTCTGCTAAACTTTAGTAGATCACTATGTTGACATCTGTGCACACTCCTAGGTGTCTCAATCACAAATTACTATGTAATGCATTAACCTAAGTAAGATTAAGTAAAGTGTAATTAGGAATAATTAATTACACCAACACCCCCCCTTAAGTGTAACTTAGGGGAATGCACTTAAACTCACAATGCAAGATGGATCCCGGCTACTAGGCCACGTTAGGTACCCATGTACAAAAGGCAATACATGAAATGCATAAATCTCATAAAGTGGAGAAAGAGGGAAAACCTCATGGGAAAAACCCTCCCCCAAAAAGAGAGAAGAAAACAAGATGCATGGATGGATGGAGTGCTCAAGACCCCCCAAGAACTACATACATCATGTATATACAAATAAGTATCCCCCCATAAGAAGGATAGTTGGAGACATGATATCCCCCCCATAATGTAGAAGCTCCCATGTTGATGAAGAGTACCTAAAAACAATAGATAAGCCAATGCTTACAAGAAACATGTCTCCCCTTAGGAAGAAATAGATACATCAAATGATGAAGAAGCCAATCCTTGTGCAAATGGAATGAGGAAGAAGATGTAGGTCTCCATGAAGGAATCTCTGAAGACTGATTAGGAATCTCCAAGCTCAAAGAATCTATCACTTCATGTGACAAATCAAGTGAAGAAGGAGAAGAATTAAGTACACCAATCTCCAAAGAAGGTGAAGAAGTATCCCCATCTATGATGAAACTATCATCAAGGGAAAGAGAAACCCCCTCATGTATGTCTTCCAAATCTACATCATGAGAATCAACAAATGTTGAAGAGGCATCCAAGTAGTCATCACATTCTACAAGATCTGAAACACTATTAACATCTTGCTGAATAGTAGAGCCCATGTCTGAAGAAGTAGGAAGTGGATGAGTGGGAAGATCAACACTTGTCTCAACAACAAAATGATTCAAGTGCCCAAAATTCTCCTCATAATTATCCCTTGGAAAAGGGATGGGTAAATCATGAATATCATCATCATTATCAACAAAAGTGGAAAAAGAATACAAGTGGGATGTATGATCAACAACTCCCATAGCTATGACATCTCTAGTCTCCATGTCCCTAATGTAGACATAATCAGGAGTGAACTCAACAATTTTACCTTGTGCCCCATGTGTGATTTGGTAAATAGAAAGAAGATTAGTGGTCAAGGATGGTACACAAAGAACATCATTAAATGTCCCCTCTACCATAGGAATAGAACCTTTCCCACAAACTCTCATGAATGTGTTGTTACCCATCAAAATATTAGGAGAATTACAAGGCTCAATAGAAGAAAACATATCCATAGAAGATGCCATATGATGTGATGCACCTGAATCAAGAAGCCATTTACCTTGCTCAAGATGTGTGGAAGCCATGAGTGCTTGTCCTTTACCTCTATCTTTGGATGGTGATGGAGATGTAGAAGCTGCCAAATGTGTAGAAGGAGCAAACACTGATGAGGGAAACTTAATGTTGTATTTCTGAATAATGTGAGTTAGCTCATCAATCTTCTTGAAAACACTTATGCTCATCATGTCCTAGCTTTTGACAATATGCACATTTATCTCTCTTTCTTCTAGATGATAAATCTCTTGAAGAGGACTTGGATTCGGTACTTTTTGGTGAAGAAGATTCATTACCTTTGTCATGAGGCTTAGGATCCTTATTGTGTTTCTTTCCTTTTCCATTAGAAGCCTTTGATGTAGACTCACTTGCAATCAATGCTTGATGTGTGAAAGGCTTCAACTGACCCATGTGTGCTAACTTTGCTTGTTCCCTTGTGAGTTGTGCTGAAAATTCATCAAGAGAGGGCAATTTGTATGCACTACCAAGAGCATCCATAGTAGCATAAAATGTAGAAACAAAGATAGAATAATCAGGACCAAGCTTGGAAAGAATAGAAAAGATAAATTGTTCATCCCCTTTAACAATGCCACATGAAGAAAGCTCCAATCTAATAGTATTGAACTTAGAGAAAAAATCTTGAATATTGTCAAAATCCCTAGGATTGAGACCTATGAGATCATTCTCTAATCTAAATTTTCTCATTCTATTAGGTTTACCAAAGAGTCCTTCCAATGTGATCCAAGCATCATGAGGATGTGTGCAAGATTCAATATGAAAGAGCATGTCATGAGAGATGGATGATCTAAGAGAGCCAATTGCTTTATCCCTTCTATCAAACCATTTTCGCCTTTCTACAACACCTGTTTGAGGTTCTTTATCCTACCCAAGAGTCATTCTAAGCAATCCAAGACTCAACAAATGATCACTTAAAGATACTTTCCACTAATGGTAGTTATATGGAGTGAGGATTTTAACCTTTGAATTATCCATATTTCAACCAAATAATGACTGATAACTACTGATAGCTCCTTCAAATGACTGATGCAAATCAAAAATTGAAATCCAAGGATTAACCAAGTGCAATTATAGGCCCAAAATGAACTATTGATGAAAGTGATATGTCTACCCAAAATCACTCAAATCTGATTGCAAATCTGGAAAGTAGAGGAAAAATCATGCACTTTCAAAAAAAATTCCACCTCAAAATGTTATCGTATGTGCCCAAACGAAGCCCTGGAAGCTACAAAAATTAGGAACAAATAGGAATAGTCATCAAAATCTGCAATTTCTGACAAATCTAGCCACCAAAATGCAAAATCAACACCACCACTAAAAAGTTCAGGAAATTCTACCCAATTTCAAAAGAAATTGCACCCGATTTGGAGCTTGAATGACCAAGTTATGGCCCCTCAAAGTTGGATTGTCAAACAAAAAATGTGAATGGTGAAGGGAGAGAATTTTCCAAACCTTGCTGATGTCAACAAAACACTGTGTTAAATTTGACAGTCATACGGCCATCAAAAATACCCAATTTTGCCTTGCGATGACCGCTAGATGGCCATCAAATTTAAGATAGTAGAACAAGTGGCACAAGCAAAAAATGCCCTCATGGGCTGACGTGGCAGTTGACTGTATTATCCGTACCATACGGAATGTCGATGTGGTGATAATGTCAGTGATGACTATGTCAAGATGTGGTGGGTGACAAAGCAAATGATGTGGTGATGATCTCACTGTAGCTGATTGGGTCCTTGTGACACATGTCCACTTGTGATTGGTAGTGCGTAGTGCTAACAGGACCTCTATGTGGCATTTGCTAGGTGGACCTCTGGTTGAAAGGGCCATGTGATGTGGCTTCAGGTGGCGGAGCAGTGTCCGGTGGTGGGTAGAGGAGGTGGGTAGAGGAGGTGGGTTGAGGTGGTCGGTAGAGATCTGGCCACTTCAGAGTGGTGGGCGGTGGAAGGGCCACGCTGGAGGAGCTGCTTAGTGGTCTGAGGTGGCCTTGCTCGAGCAGTGTTTAGAGGAACTAGCAGAGAAGCAGACGATAGAGGAGCCACTAGGAGGAGCCGCGACAGGAGATTGGGGGGAGGCGTTGACCGCTGGGGCTAAGGAATGGCAGTGGTGGGTGCTAAGAATTATCCCACATTCAATGGGAGAAAGGTCTTCAGACCTTTTATAACCAAAGATGCCTGATTAAAAGCCAAACAAGAAAGCCCGTGGGCTTTCTACTGATGCTTGGGCTTGTGCGCTATATGAACTGGCCTTCTTTAATGATGATGATGTCACTGTGACTCAGAACAGAGAATATTCTTGCAAATACAGGGCATGTACCTTGCCCAAAAACCAAAATTTTTGTAGGAAATAATTTTGAAAAATAAATAGAAAAAATAATAATTTTTTTTTAATTTTAACAAAATCATACCAAAGAGGGCAGATCAGGTCGTACAGTTTGATTTGCAAAACAAATTTGCCTCGAATTTGACTTTCATCGGATATGGGTGAGTTTATAGTTGATTTTAACCAAAATAGCCTCTCGGACGCAATGGTGAGGTCAGATTTGCTCCAAGACACCTCTATCGCATGCTGGTTGCCAGATTTGAGATTTGGACCTTCAAAGCTTGCATCAAGATCTCTTCAAATTGACTAATCTAAAATGCTCCAATGGCTCTGATACCATGTAAGAATTTGCAAATAGAAAATATTAAACCAAGGATCTAGAGGTTGAAGAAAAGCACAAGAGAGAAAATATGAATGCAAGGATGGATTGAATAGATCCAATGAATTGCTCAATGTTCAATGAAATGATTACATAATAGGCCTCCTTATATAGGAAATGCAATAAGACATAATGATAAGGAGTTGATAAGCTATCACCTATGCTAGGTGTAATCACATGTCCACCAAATGTGGATCATCCTCCAATATGCAATAAAGTATGTGCATTGGATTAGGATGATAATGTGATAAGAGCATGAAAGGTGGATCTCACACACAATGAGGTATGTGAAGACAACTATCACACCAAAAGTGGAATTTCTCCTACACCATGTGCTTAATAGATGTGCACACTCCTAGGTGTCTCAATCAAGAATTACTATGCAATGCATTAACCTAAGTAAGATTAAGTAAAGTGTAATTAGGAATAATTAATTACACCAACAACATCAATGACAATAACAATCATGAATGCAACAAAAACTACTACAAAATGGCTGCGAATACTCCCCCATATGATATATTCAGAATTCATTCCTAACAATCTTGTTTAGTGTATTATCATCATTTTATATACATATATGACAATTATTTATTATTTATAAGTGTATATGTATATATAATTTATGTATATGTAAAATATATCTCTTATATATACATATATATTATGTATATATAATATATATGTCATCTTAATAATTGTCATCAATATTAATAATGCTTCTTGATAATAGAGGAGGATATATATCAAATGTTTAAGGCCTATAGGTGACTCAAATATTTGATTTCATCGATTGGAAGCATCCAATCGAAGCTACAATCATTAACAACTTCGACCTTCATGCCAATGCAGACCTCCATTTTTTATGCCGTATGTATGATTACATAAAAAAATATTTTAAAGTGTCATTAACCATAATCCTAAAACAACATATAGTACAGTTCCTAATAGTAAGCTTAACTTCTTAACTATATGTAAGCTATTTAAATAAAAAAGACAAACTATTAATGTAACAAAATATTAAAAGAACTAAAAAAATATTATTAGAAAAATGATAAAAAGATAGCTTCATTAGCAAAATGAATATTAAAAAGGATCAAAATTAATATATTAAAGTGTTCATTAATATTGCGGCATTGCCCTCCATATTTAAATAAAAATCTCAATCTCAATCTAAATCTAAATACAAAACTCAATCCAAAAATAAATCTAAGTCTAAATGCAAAACTCAATCTAACTCTTGTAATCACCCTAAATCAGGCTAATAGAACCAAAGGCCCTATTTTCCCTAATTCATAACAATTTACTAATTATGATAATCTGATCACTTGATTACTAGAATAATTTGTTAAAATCAATGAAAATCCCAAATCAAGCATTAAAGCATCATCAATTGATGAAAAATCCTATTAATTACCTCTAGCCTAATTAATTAAATCAATCCCACTTAAATACATGGATAAGATAATTAATTAAAATCAATTAATAAAAAGGCTTCAAAATACATGTCACCTCTCAAGGGACAACAATGACATATGCAACGAATTAGAGGCTAAGCACATGGATCACTCACATGGATAAAAGGAGGATGAATCTCAATCACTCCTCTCAAATTGAATTTCAATCATTGAATTCATTAATCCTTCTATAAAAGAGAATTTTCAAAGCTCACAAAATATATAGTTAATTGCATTCATACTTACAAGACATCAATTTGAATTCATATCTTAAAATACATTTCAGTTGATAGCTTAAAACATCTAAATTTGGTAATGAATGAATGAAATTTAATAGCATAGATTCATTTACTGAATTCTTGGTTAATTTCATTTGAACCTCTCATTCTAGTAGTGTAATGCCAATGATTTGGGTCTAAATCTGAGAGTAGAATTAATTTTAACTATGCACTCTTTCTAGTTAGAGAGAAATATTATGATTTTTTGTAGTTTATTCGCTTCTCATTTGGTTTTAAACTAACAATATAATCTCTTTCTGAAGTGTAGTGTTTCAAGATAAAAGGTAACACAAAATACACACATTTATGGCGCCCACCATGGGGCCAAGCCCCAAATTTCTAACATTTTTAAAGAATTCCTGATATTTTTTTACAAATGCAAGATCACATTTAGGAACCAGAATCACATTCAGGAAACATAATTGCATTCAGTTGAAACAAGGTCACATCTAGGATTTTATGGACCGCATATGGTAAAGGACCACATTTACTTTAAATTGGATCATATATTTAGATTCCTTTATCTCATTTAGGAAATATTGAATCTAATAGAAACACTCTGAGGTGTGCTTGCATAAACTCTCCCTAGGACTTTACTTGTCCTATTCTCAAGATCCTAAGATCTCTTCTAGGACCTTAATGGTATTTAATATGTTGTCCTTAGACTACTCCAACCCAAATTTATGAGTTGATCTTCTTGTGATTCACCTTGAGGGATTACTATCATTAAGGGTTCTTCAACTCTTCACTCCTTCTTCGATGTCTCTGAGTGTAAATTCATCATAAACTTGATGCAGGAGCATCTTGGGTCTTTGAGCAATCTTGCATCAACCAAAAACATTTCCTGATTTCTGTACCTATTATCTCTTATTTGCATTATAACCTTTGAATTTGATGGTTTCATGTTGTGAAAATCTTACATGATGTTGAGGACATATTCGGGAACCTTCTCCTATGAGCACATAAAGTTTGGATGGGCTGTTTCAAAGTTATAGCTATTTTCCTTGCCGTCGGAGCCACATTTTCCTATAGTTTTGGTTCTGATTGAACGTATTGGTGATGTTGATCCTTAAATAATCAGCCTTTTTTATATTAATTACTTTAAGAGGACCTAAATTACTATCATCACCCAAGAGTTCAAGTCCTAATTCATTATGAGTAAAAAGTTATGCCCATTTCACTCTAGAACCTATTTTCTGCCAATTTCACGTGAAACATGGAGTGTTTCTTCTTGCTCGGTTCCATGTGATCAAATGGGGCCTTGTGTAGCTAGGGGAATGTTCTTTGGTCATGTGTGGACCTAAATCCAAAGGTTCATTAATTGGTGATCGCTCTTTCATTAGTTTTGATTTAAATCTTCCAGACTAGACCTATAATGTAATTAAATGTCTAACTGGCCAACTTGTGGCTTAGCCTGCTATATAAGGAGTCTAGATTGATGTAGTAGGACAATCAAGAGGTATATCTAGGAAGGATTATCAAGATAAATCATTGGATACAAAGATAGGATGCAAGTTGTGACTCTGAATCCATAATTCTCATTGTATAAGGCCGAAACTCGGAAGGCCTCACAGTCAGGCATGTTGAAAGAAATAATATAAATTCTCTATTGTTGCTGCTAGTTGATTGTCTCATATCCATTTTGATTTCATTTCTTTCATGTGATATTATATTTCTTCCATTGTGTAACTTTGAGCACGGCTTGTTTTTTATTCAAGTGGAGTCAATTCTACTTGATTTTTCTTGTATCTACCTTGCCCTTGCATCAAGTGGTATCAGAGCAAGTTCTTTCTTGTGGATTGGATTGAAGAGAACCTTATTGAATTGGTTGTAGGGTGGTAGATCTGAGATCTGACCTATAACTTGTAGAAGGTTATGATCTTGCTAGAACCTAATTGTCAAGATGGTTCATGGTAGAGGAAATGATAATTCTATCATGGATATGTTGAGGCAGATTGCAACTAGGCTTGAAGCTATAGAGACAGCCTAGAGAAGAGGTGCACATCTTGAAGATGTTAGTGATGAATAAGAAGAAGCAGCACCTAATCCTAAACCTAAAGTGGAACAAGATGAGGAAAGACTCTTGAGAGTTTTTTATAAAGCTAACTCCAGAATTGCTGTTCAAGTTTCTTGCTATGATGGAAGACTTGAGACTGATACACTTTTGGATTGGATCTCTAAGATGGATAAATACTTTGAGTATGAAGGTACTCCTAATAATAAGAAGGTTAAGATATTAATCACAAAGTTGAAAGGTCATGCATCTCTTTGGTGGGATCATTTGCAAACTGAGAGACAAAAGAGAGGAAAAGAAAAGATCAAGACATGGATGAAGATGCTTGGAAAGATGAATAAGAAGTTTCTTCCAACTGACTACCAAGTTAGTTTGATGAGAAAGATGCAAAATTTGATACAAAAGGACATGAATGTGAAAGAATATACTGAGGAATTTTACAAATTAGATATCAAATCTGGACATGTGGATGATGAAGTTGAGAAGGTGGCTAGATATCTAAATGGCCTGAGGAAATCTATTCAAGATGAGATCAGTTATGTGAAGATAGAAAGTGTGGAAGAAGCATATAAATTTTCTTTGAAGGTTGAAGAGAGATTGAAAAAGAGACATGAAAAAAGAAAAAGAGGAAGAGGTGGTAGATTTTAAAGAAGTAGAGGAAGATCTTATGGAGAAAGCAGTAGATCTGACAATGTAGTACAAGAAAAAGGATGGGAAGATGACCCTACTAGTAAAAGAGGTAACTACTCTAGAGGTAGCTATACTAGTTACTCTAGGAATAACAATAATGGTAAAAGAGAAGAGAAATCTTGGTTTAAAGGTACTTGTTACAAATGTGGTGAAGGACATAGAGATTTTGAATGTACTAACTCTAGAAATAAGACTAGAGGTAATGGTAGAAGTAATTTGGCTTGTGAAGAAGTTAAGGAAATGTCTAATGAACCTGAACATGGTGAGAACTTGATGCTAAGAAGGATATTGTGGAATGAAGAAGCTGATGAGGAACCTATTCTGGTCCAAAGTTTGTTCTGAACTAGATGTAAGATCATTGACAAATGTCACAAGGTAATCATTGATAGTGGAACTTCTGATAATTTGGCATCCGCAGAGCTGGCTAACAAGTTGCAGTTATAGAGATTGAAACATCCTAAGCCTTACCATATTTCTTGGATCCAAAAGGATCACAAACTACTTGTAAGTGAACAATGCCTTGTTAAATTCAAAATTGAGAATTATTATGATGAATTTTTGTGTGATATTATGCCTATGGATTGTTGTCATATTGTTTTGGGTAGACCTTGGTAGTATGATAGGAAAGCTTTGCATGATGGTAGATTGAATCAATATACTATTTGGATGGATGGAAAGAAACAACTATTGTTGCCTTTGATAGAGAAGTTTGATGAAGGTCATTGTACTACAGTCAGAGTATGCTTGTTTGATGGTAAAATATTTACAAGAGAAATGAAAGAACATTATATTTTCTTTTCATTGAAGCATAAGAGTGGAAAGTTAAATAAGGTTGTTGATACCTTAAGCCAACGAAGAAAGTTGCTGATAGAAATAAGAGTTGAGACACTTGGTCTTGATGATTTGAAGTGTTTGTATGAGACTGACATTGATTTTGCATAACCTTGGAAAGCTTGTAAAGAACACATAGTAAATGATAAGTGGACTGATTATTTCATTCAAGAAGACATGTTGTTTAAGGGAGTTCAATTATGCATACCTAGAGGATCTATGAGAGAGAAAATAATGAAGAAGAAACATAGTGGTGGACTTCCTGGACATTTTGGGATTGATAAGACTATGAATTTGATTTTAGAAATATACTTTTGTCCATAGATTTACAGAGATGTACAGAGAATGGTTAGAGGTTGCAGAATTTTCCAAATAGAAAAAGGAACTAGTCAGAATGTAGGATTGTATACACCTTTGCCTATACCTGATAGACCTTGGGAAGATGTGAGTATGGACTTTGTTCTTGGATTGCCTAGAACTCAGAGAGGTAATGATTCTATTTTGGTAGTGGTTGAAAAAATTTCTAAGATGGCTCATTTCATACCTTGTAAGAAGACATCTGATGCATTGCATGTAGCTGAATTATTCTTCAAGGAAGTGGTAAGATTGCATGGTTTTCCTAAGTCTATTGTTTCAAAAAGAGATACTAACTTTACTGGTTACTTTTGGAGAACACTTTGGAAGAAGATGAATATAGAATTGAAGTTTAGTTCTACATTTCACCCTTAGATAGATGGACAGACTGAAGCTGTGAACAAAAGTTTGGGAAACTTGTTGAGATGTTTAGTTGGAGATAAGCCTGCTAATTGGGATTTAGTTTTGGCACAAGAAGAGTTTGCATATAATAATTCTATGAATAGAAGAACTAATAGGACACCATTTGAGATTGTTACTAGATTTCATGCCAAGGGAACCATAGAGCTAAGAAATTTACCTACTGAGACAAGAAGAAGAGCTGAAGCTGATAGTAATTTGAAATACAAACAGAGAGTAGATAAGAGAAGGAGACATAAATCTTTTGAAGTTGGAGATGAGGTTATGATTCATTTGAAAAAGAATATATTTCTATTTGGTACCTACAACAAGATGAAAATGAAGAAATTTGGACCTTGTAAGATTTTGAAGAAGTTTGACAGTGGAAATGCTTACAAAGTGGAATTACCAGAGGACATGGATATATCACCTATATTCAACATTTCTAATATCTTTGAGAACTTTGAATAAAATTATGAGATTGAAGATGATCTATATTATCTTAAGAATAATAAAGACAACATTGAGAAGATCTTGAATAAAAGAGTAAGCAAGAATACAAGAGGAAAAGACTACATGGAATATCTAGTTCAGTAGAAAGACAAGCCAGTTGAAGATAGTTCATGGATTACACAAGCTAAGTTGGATCTTTATGAGTTAGGTTAGAATATTAGTAGTGCCTGATGTGGACATCAATTCTTTATTTACCCCAGGTGTTTGATGCAGGAGCATCTTGGGTCTTTGAGCAATCTTGCATCAACCAAAAAACATTTCCTAATTTCTATACCTATTTTCTATTGTTTGCATTATAATATTTACATTTGATGGTTTCATACTATGTTAAGCTTAAATGATGTTGAGGACCTATTTTGGAACCTTCTCCTATGAGCACATCAAGTTTGGATGGGCTGTTTCAAAGTTACAACTATTTTCCTTGTCCTCAGAGCTGTATTTTCCTCCAGTTTTGGTGCTGATTGCGCATATTGGAGACATTGATCCTTGAAGAATCAGAATTTTTTCTCTTAAATAATTTAAGAGGACCTAAACTAATATCATTTCCAAAGAGATCAAGTCCTATTTCATTATGAGTAAAAATTTATGCCCATTTCACTCTAGAACCTATTTTCTGCCAGTTTCACGTGAAACATGGAGTGTTTCTTCTTACACAGTTCCATGTGATCAAATGGGGCCTTGCATAACTAGGGGAATTTTATTGGATCATTTTTGGACCTAAATCCAAAGGCACATCAATTGGTGATCAATCTTTCATTATTTTTGATTTAAATCTTCCAAACTAGACCTATAATGTAATTAAACACCTGACTGGCTGATTTGTGACTTAGCTTGCTATATAAGGAGTCTAGATTGATGTAGTAGGAAAATAAAGAGGTAGATATAGGAAGGATTATCAAGATACATCATTGGAGAAAAATATAGGATGCAAGTTGTGACTCTAAATTCATAATTCTCATTGTATAAGGTCGAAACTTGGAAGGCCTCACAGTCGGGCATGTTGAAAGAAATAATATAAATTCTTTGTTGTTGCTGACAATTGATTGTCTCATATCCATTGTGATTTCATTTCTTTCATGTGATATCATATTTCTTCCATTGTGTAACTTTGATCAGGGCTTGTTTTTTATTCAAGTGGAGTCAATTCTACTTGATTCTGCTTGTATCTACCTTGACCTTGTGTCAAAACTCCACACAAGTGTTGTAGGGGGTGCATTCTTCATTAAAACATATTTTTGAATCCCTAATGATCCAATTTAAATAGGTTTTCAAGACTCCTCCCATCAGGTTCAAGATTCACTATGCTTTTGACTTAATAGACCTAATTGGTTTAGTAGCCCTAGACATGGTGTTTTTTCCAATTCTTCCTAAAAACATCCAAATGAATCCAAAAGATAAATTCACATTCAGATACCCATTTGGGAAATGTTAAATATTTTTTTGGTCTTATGGTTTTAGGGTCTTTGTAGAGTAGATTCCTTGATTATAGGGTAAATAGGGATAAAAGGCCTATAATAGTGCAGTTCACTAATTTCTACTTAGAAATCTACCGAAATGGATTGGCCAATGCATATTCTCATTAGTGGGTATCAACAGGACTATCATCTCTCTGAAACCATGCTTGGTTCTAGCTTACATTCTTTCCCCTACAAATTCACATCAAATCTTCATTGTCATGCACCTAGCTGGGTACACTGGTCTCACATAGGGCATGATGCTAAAAATGGCTATCTGGATCTTCTTGCTTCCTACCTGCATATTTATAATGTACAAAGGCTCACCTAACATATTCATCCAAACCCTAGTGATTTCCATAGTTGGATTCTATGGGGGAGCCATTCTTCCCAAAACCACCCCGTTAACACCAACAACTACACAACTTACAAAACAACTTAAAAGACTAACCTAATGAACTCAAAACAAGTTTTCCATTGAATGAAAAGTTCTTAAAACTATCTCTAATTCATGAATACAACACAATAATTAGCTATTCAACTCATCTACCAAAACCAATACACCAAGATAGTTGACTGTGCATGTAACCATAAAAAAATAGAGATTTATTTCTATTCACCAGCTTTGTTACATTACTCCTTACCTCCTTCCTTGGGAAATGGGATCATAAACTATCTAAATATGACTTATCCATGTGTTTAGGCCACTACCATTAATTTCATTTCTTAACTTTGAAAGGAATCAAATGTTGTTGATGTTGCATGCAACATTTACAAAAATGTTAATGTTGTCATGACAACATTATGGAAAGTTTTCCATCATTACTGAAAACTAAATTTTATGACCACTAACTCCTATCAAATGATGTATAAACATAATTTAAGCACTTTTAGGTACTTTTATAATCTTATCTAAGTCTAGAAGACTTTTAGACCCATTTACATCCATTTTCCCATCTTAGGCCTAACCTAGCACTAACTACTAGGAAAGGTTTAAATATCTTGGTTGGAGTGAGCCTAGTCTAATCCACCTAGGAAAAAACTTGAAAGACCTTCTAAGATCAATTTAAAATATACTAACTTGACTAGGGTCATTACAAGACAAAAGTCAAACTAGCTTAGGAGTTAGCCTAGGTGTTCCTACACCATCCTCCCCAAATGAAAAGACTTCAATCCATCCTTGGATTGAGTAAATTGGAATCCACTCCCAACTTCTTAAAATTTGATTTCTTGATCCAAGTGGCCTCTTCATCACCTTGTCCATGCTATTTTATCAGGTGCTCATAGTAAGTTCTTTGTCTAGTCTTCTTGTAGCTCCACGAATCAAGTATCTTCTCTACCTTCTTAGGTGGTGTACGTGACAAATTTAGGACTTATACCTCCTTGATGACCTCAATAAGGCTTTGTTCTAGATCTATTGTAGGACCTTTATAAAGAATTAGGTCTACAACATTGAAGATTGGAGACAAACCAGTATCCTTTGGGAGCTCAAATTTGTATGCATTATTACCATATTTGGCTAGAATAGTGCATGGTTCCAATCTTCTAATTTTCAGCTTATGTGGGACTTCTTTCTATAGTCTTGCTTTGTTGAGATGGACCATAACTAGGTCTCCTACCTAAAATTGAACATTCTTTTTCCTTTCATCCACCTTTTGCTTTATCTTTGCTATGTTCTCTTGTAGAGTCTTCCTCACTATTTCATGCACCTCTCTCATGGAGTGTACAAAGTCTTCAGCATAAAAACTACCATTAGCTCCATCCTTGAGTTCTCCAAGCTCAAATATGCCTATTGGGTGTAGGCCATAAACTATCTCAAAAGGACTCTTACCAGTAGTCTTGTTCACTGTATCATTATATGCATACTCTACCTGTCCTAGAAGTTGATCCCAACCTTGACCATACTCCTTTGTAAGACATCTTATTAAGTTCCCTATAATTATATTGACCACCTTAGTTTGGCTATTTGTGTGAGGGTGGTATGCAGACCTAAAAGATAGATTTATTCCTAGCTTATGCCATAGTGTTTTCCAAAAGTTTCTCATAAACATAGTATCAATGTTAGAGACTATAATCAGTGGTAATCCATGTATCCTCACTTGTTCCTATTGGAAATTTGGCTGAGTTGATTGCATAGATGTTTTCATTATGGCAACATATGATACACATGAAGATCACACAAGTGAGAGAGAAAGTATGACAGAGCGCATTGCATATTTGTCTAAGTATGAGATAGTATTTTTACCAGTGTACCCAGACACATTTTTTATTTGTGACATTGACTGGAGTAATTTTAGTGCTTGTGCACTTGAAAATACACTCTATCATGACTAATGATGACCCATCTCAGAGTACAAGTTAGTATGGCATGTACGAAAGAAGTTATGATAGTTTTATCGAAGACAGTGTGAAGTCGACAGGACAGTATATGAAGCCAGAATTGGTAAAGAGTTAAGGGATTATTTTGTTTATCAAAATAATGTCTTAACAATTGGATGGAAAGAAAAAACTATTGTTGCCTTTGATAGAGAATTTTGATGAAGGTCATTGTACTACAGTCAGAGTATGCTTGTTTGATGGTAAAACATTTACAAGAGAAATGAAAGAACATAATATTTTCTTTCCATTGAAGCATAAGAGTGGACAGTTAAATAAGGTTGTTGATGTGTTAAGCCAAAGAAGAAAGTTGCTTATAGAAATAAGAGTTGAGACACTTGGTTTTGATGATTTGAAGTGTTTGTATGAGACTGACATTGATTTTGCATAACCTTGGAAAGCTTGTAAAGAACACATAGTAAATGATAAGTGGACTGATTATTTCATTCAAGAAGACATGTTGTTTAAGGGAGTTCAATTATGCATACCTAGAGGATCTATGAGAGAGAAAATAATGAAGAAGAAACATAGTGGTGGACTTGCTCGAGATTTTGGGGTTGATAAGACTGTGAATTTGATTTCAAAAATATACTTTTGGCCATAGATTTACAGAGATGTATAGAGAATGGTTAGAGGTTGCATAATTTTCCAAATAGAAAAAGGAACTAGTCAGAATGTAGGATTGTATACACCTTTGCCTATACTTGATAGACCTTGGGAAGATGTGAGTATGGAATTTGTTCTTGGATTTCCTAGAACTTAGAGAGGTAATGATTCTATTTTGGTAGTGGTTGAAAAAATTTCTAAGATGGCTCATTTCATACCTTGTAAGAAGACATCTGATGCATTGCATGTAGCTGAATTATTCTTCAAGGAAGTGGTAAGATTGCATGGTTTTCCTAAGTCTATTGTTTCAAAAAGAGATACTAACTTTACTGGTTACTTTTGGAGAACACTTTGGAAGAAGATGAATATAGAATTGAAGTTTAGTTCTACATTTCACCCTTAGATAGATGGACAGACTGAAGCTGTGAACAAAAGTTTGGGAAACTTGTTGAGATGTTTAGTTGGAGATAAGCCTGCTAATTGGGATTTAGTTTTGGCACAAGAAGAGTTTGCATATAATAATTTAATGAATAGAAGAACTAATAGGACACCATTTGAGATTTTTACTGGATTTCATGCTAAGGGAACCATAGAGCTAAGAAATTTACCTATTGAGACAAGAAGAAGAGCTGAAGCTGATAGTAATCTAAAATACAAACAAAGAGTAGATAAGAGAAGGAGACATAAATCTTTTGAAGTTGGAGATGAGGTTATGATTCATTTCAAAAAGAATATATTTCCATTTGGTACCTACAACAAGATGAAAATGAAGAAATTTGGACCTTGTAAGATTTTGAAGAAGTTTGACAGTGGAAATGCTTACAAAGTGGAATTACCAGAGGACATGGATATATCACCTATATTCAACATTTCTGATATTTTTTAGTACTTTGAATAAAATTATGAGATTTAAGATGATCTATATTATCTTAAGAATAATAAAGACAACATTGAGAAGATCTTGAATAAAAGAGTAAGCAAGAATACAAGAGGAAAAGACTACATGGAATATCTAGTTCAATAGAAATACAAGCCTGTTGAAGATAGTTCATGGATTACACAAGCTAAGTTGGATCTTTATGAGTTAGGTTAGAATATTAGTAGTGCCTGATGTGGACATCAATTCTTTATTTACCCTAGGTGTTTGATGCAGGAGCATCTTGGGTCTTTGAGCAATCTTGCATCAACCAAAAAACATTTCCTGATTTCTGTACCTATTTTCTATTGTTTGCATTATAATATTTAAATTTGATGGTTTCATGCTATGTGAAGCTTAAATTATGTTGAGGACCTATTTTTGAACATTCTCCTATGAGCACATAAAGTTTGGATGGGCTGTTTCAAAGTTACAGCTATTTTCCTTGTCGTCGGAGCTGTATTTTCCTCCAGTTTTGGTGCTGATTGCGCATATTGGAGACATTGATCCTTGAAGAATCAGCATTTTTTATCTTAAATAATTTAAGAGGACCTAAAATAATATCATTTCCCAAGAGATCAAGTCCTATTTCATTATGAGTAAAAAGTTATGCCCATTTCACTCTGGAACCTATTTTCTGCCAGTTTCACGTGAAACATGGAGTGTTTCTTCTTACACGGGTCCATGTGATCAAATGGGGCCTTGCATAATTAGGGGAATTTTATTGGGTCATGTGTGGAACTAAATCTAAAGGAACATCAATTGGTGATCACTCTTTCATTATTTTTGATTTAAATCTTCCAAACTAGACCTATAATGTAATTAAACACCTGACTAGCCGATTTTTGACTTAGCTTGCTATATAAGGAGTCTAGATTGATGTAGTAGGACAATAAAGAGGTAGATATAGGAAGGGTTATCAAGATAAATCATTGGAGACAAAGATAGGATGCAAGTTGTGACTCTAAATTCATAATTCTCATTGTATAAGGCCGAAACTCGGAAGGCCTCACAGTCGGGCATGTTGAAAGAAATAATATAAATTCCCTATTGTTTCTGCCAATTTATTGTTGCATATCCATTGTGATTTCATTTCTTTCATGTGATATCATATTTCTTCCATTGTGTAACTCTGATCAGGGCTTGTTTTTTATTCAAGTGGAGTTAATTCTGCTTGATTCTGCTTGTAGCTACCTTGACCTTGTGTCAAAACTCCACACAAGTGTTGTAGGGGGTACATTCTTCATTAAAACATATTTTTGAATCCCTAATGATCCAATTTAAATAATTTTTCAAGACTCCTCCCATCGGGTTCAAGATTCACTATGCTTTTGACTTAATAGACCTAATTGGTCTAGTAGCCCTAGACATGGTGTTTTTTCCAATCTTCCTAAAAACATCCAAATGAATCCAAAACATAAATTCACATTTAGATACCCATTTGGGAAATGTTAAATATTTTTTTGGTCTTAGGGTTTTAGGATCTTTGTACAGTAGATTCCTTGATTATAGGGTAAATAGGGCTAAAAGGCCTATAATAGTGCAGTTCACTAATTTCTACTTAGAAGTCTACCTAAATGGATTGGCCAATGCATATTCTCATTAGCAGGTGTCAATAGGACTATCATCTCTCTGAAACCATGCTTGGTTCCAGCTTACATCCTTTCCCCTACAAATGCACATCAAATCTTCATTGTCATGCACCTAGCCGGGTACACTAGTCTCACCTGGGGCATGATGCTAAAAATGGCTATCTGGGTCTTCTTGCTTCCTACCTGCATATTTACAATGTACAAAGGCTCCCCTAACATATTCATCCAAACCCTATTGATTTCCATAGTTGGATTCTATGGGGGAGCCATTCTTTCCAAAACCACCTTGTCAACAACAACAACTACACAACTTACAAAACAACTTAAAAGACTAACCTAATGAACTCAAAACAAGTTTTCTATTCAATGAAAAATTCTTAAAACTATCTCTAATTGATGAATACAACACAAGAATTAGCTATTCAACTCATCTACCAAAACCAATACACCAAGATAGTTGACTGTGCATGTAACCATAAAAAAATATAGTTTTATTTCTATTCACCAGCTTTGTTACATTACTCCTTACCTCCTTACCTTGGGAAATGGGATCATAAAATATCTAAATATGACTTATCCATGTGTTTAGGCCACTACCATTAATTTCATTTCTTAACTTTGAAAGGAATCAAATGTTGTTGATGTTGCATGCAACATTTACAAAAATGTTAATGTTGTCATGACAACATTATGGAAAGTTTTCCATCATTACTGAAAACTAAATTTTATGACCACTAACTCCTATCAAATGATGTATAAACATAATTTAAGCATTTTTAGGTACTTTTATAATCTTATCTAAGTCTAGAAGATGTTTAGACCCATTTACATCCATTTTCCCATCTTAGGCCTAACCTAGCACTAACTACTAGGAAAGGTTTAAATATCTTGGTTGGAGTGAGCCTAGACTAATCCACCTAGGAACACACTTGAAAGACCTTGTCCATGCTATTTTATTAGGTGCTCATAGTAAGTTCTCTATCTGGTCTTCTTGTAGGTCCTAGAATCAAGTATCTTCTCTGCCTTCTTAGGTGGTGTAGGTGACAAATTCAAGTCTTCTACCTCCTTGATGACCTCAATAAGGCTTTGGTCTAGATCTAGTGTAGGACCTTTATAAAGAATCAAGTCTACAACATTGAAGATTGGAGACAAACCAGTATCCTTTGGGAGCTCAAATTTGTATGCATTATTACCATATTTAGCTAGAATAGTGCATGGTTCCAATCTTCTCATTTTCAGCTTATGTGGGACTGCTTTCTATAGTCTTTCTTTGTTGAGATGGACCATAACTAGGTCTCCTACCTAAAATTGAACATTCTTTTTCCTTTCATCCACCTTTTGCTTTATCTTTGCTATGTTCTCTTGTAGAGTCTTCCTCACTATTTCATGCACCTCTCTCATGGAGTGTACAAAGTATTCAGCATAAAAACTACCATTAGCTCCATCCTTGAGTTCTCCGAGTTCAAATATGCCTATTGGGTGTAGGCCATAAACTATCTCAAAAGGAATCTTACCAGTAGTCTTGTTCACTGTATCATTATATGCATACTCTACTTGTCCTAGGAGTTGATCCCAAGCATGACCATACTCCTTTGTAAGACATCTTAGTAAGTTCCCTAGAATTCTATTGACCACCTTAGTTTTTCCATCTATCTGAGGGTGGTATGCAGACCTCAAAGATAGATTTGTTCCTAGCTTATGCCATAGTGTTTTCCAAAAGTTTCTCATAAACTTAGTATCCATGTTAGAGACTATACTCAGTGGTAATCCATGTATCCTCACTAGTTCCTATTGGAAATTTTTTTGAGTTGATTGCATAGATGTTTTCATTATGGCAACATATGATCCACATGAAGATCACACAAGTGAGAGAGAAAGTATGATAGAGCGCATTGCATATTTGTCTAAGTATGAGATAGTATTTTTACCAGTGTACCCAGACACATTTTTTGTTTGCGACATTGACTGGAGTAATTTCAGTGCTTGTGCACTTGAACATACACTCTATGGTGACTAATGATGACCCATATCAGAGTAAAAGTTATTATGGCATGTACGAAAGAAGTTATTATAGTTTTACCGAAGACAGTGTGAAGTTGACAGGATAGTATATGAAGGCAGAATTGGTAAAGAGTTAAGGGACTATTTTTTTTATCAAAATAATGTCTTAACAATATAAAGGGATGAAATCTTAGATGTTTTACTATTGGTTAAATCTATTGGTATATATGTAAATATATTTTTAATTGTAAATGGTAATAGTTGTAATTGAAAAAGCAACAAGCAATTGTAATAGTATGATGCGAAGTATATGAAGGATATGAAATGGAGATAGTGAAAGATCAGTGAAGAGATATTGATGCAAGCAGTATAAGGTTATGTACCTTGACCTATTTTGTAATTAGTGTATATTTTACATTACTTTTTTGGGTAGTGGGCTCAGCTAGTAATCACATTTTGTACTACCAACTCCTAATAGCGTTGAGGCTTCTAACAAGGCCTATAGTCCCTTAATCATGACTAACACACTATATGTTTGTAATAGACTCCTAACATGGTCAACATCCTTAACAAGATACTTTTGATTAGTGGATCTTTGTGGGTAGCATCCCCATTGGGGTTTTCTCTTGGCTAGGGTTTCCTCAAGAACAAATCATGTGTTATGAGTTCTTTAGTTTTATTTCTATGCATGTTTCTTAGCTTCTTATGTTATGCATGTATAAAGATAATCTGTTATATCCATAATTGGGAAAAAGATAAAGTTTGTAGAATACTAATTCACACCCCCCCTCTCAATATTCCCTATTTCTAACAGTTGGTATTAGAGCTTAGTTACTCAAAAAAAAATCATTCAAGGAAAGCCTATCAGCTTGAGTAAGATCTCTATGGATATGGATCAACTACAGAAGAATCTTGAAGAAGCTCTTAAATAGATTGATATGCTTACTAACAAAAGAGACACTCTAAAAGGAAAATATGATGATGCAAATAACCTCATTGAGAAATTAAAAAACAAATTAGAAGATCTGAGATCTGGAAAGAAATCTAAAGTTCTTATTGAAGATTGTGATGACAATTTGGAAAAAGAAAATGAGATCCTTAAGCATGAATTGAAGATAGAAAATTTGAAGCTTAGTTTGAAATCTGAGAATGAAAGTTTAAAACCTAAAAATTAAGGACTGGAATCTAAACTTGGAAATGTAACATCTGAACTTGAGAAAGTCAATTTGCAGTATGTTGAACTTGAGAAATACAACAAGATTGTGAAAGGCAAACTGACTCAATCCAAGCAACAACTTGAAAGGCTATATTCAACTAGTGAGAAGGTTGATAGACAAGCATCTTTTTAGAAACCATTCTATGATAAGACTGGTCTTGGATTAAACACTCTCAAGGAAAATGATGAAAGCAAGGAACCAGATCTAAAAGTATCTGAAAGCTTAGATGAGAAGAAGTTTGATGAGATCAACAAAACTAAAGATACACCTAAAGAAGAAGAATCACCGAAGCAAGATGAATCATCCAAAGGTATGCAAAGAGAATTGAAAGGTAGATGTTTTTCTTGTAATACTATTGGTTATATGAAGAAAGATTCCATAGGTAAGCAATTTAAACCTCTTAATGGTTATTGTTATAATTGTCATGGATTTGGACATAGAGCTATTGAATGTAGGAAACCTAAATTTATTGAGAATAATAATAATAGTAGAATGTTTAGGAATACTAACAATGCAGATAAGAAACCTACTGAAGATATGAATAGAAGAAATGGAGTAATATGTTATAGATGCAACAAGGTTGGACACATTGCTAGAAATTGCAGATCACAGATTAATCCACCTAGACCAAGATATGGAAGCAATGGAATTTTTTGTCAGATATGCAACAAGATTGGACATATAGCAAGGTTTTGCAAAATGAATAATGGAGTTTTTCATCCTAACCCTAACCCTAGAAATCATGAAAGAAGAAATGAAGATGCAAGTAATAGACAAAAAGGTTGTTGTAGAAATACACATGAAGTGAAGTTTGTTAAAAGCACAGATCAAGGAGATATATTCAACATTGAAGGCAATCAGAAAGGTGAAGTATCAAGTGGTAAGAATGAATCCTTACCCGACCTAGCTCAAAGCACTTAATTTATGAAAATTATAGTAGATTAGGAACTTAGATTAGTGTAGAAGTAGATTTATGATGAATTAAGTCTTGCACAGTTAATGGAATGTTTTGTGAGATCGCAAGAAGTTTTAAGTTTTGTAAGATAGCAAAAACAACTTTTTGGAAAGAAGCGGCAAAAGAATTGAATGAGATGTCAGAACTAAGTGAGATTGAAGTAATAAAAGGTTATGATCAATGTTATTTGATCATCAAAGTGAACACAAGTGTTAAAGAGATCAAAGAGAAGTGATTGGAATATTTTTGCAATGATTTGGTGAAGGATTTGAGTGCTAAATCTACGCAAGCCCTAAAATCATGAAATCGAGGTATTTTATTTGATAGATCTGTGAATCAGTAAAAGGAATTTGAAGTAATCACAGATGTATCTTTAATTCACAATATCAGAGATAAAAATAGACCTAGAATGAAGAAGGAACCAGTTGAACCTCTGGAAGAAGACCCTAAGTTAGCTTTATCATCCATACCAGATGGAGTTTTGCATGTAGAGAATGTAAGAAGTTATCTGGGATGCAAGTTAGAAACCATTAGTGATAGTGATTTTACAAGTGAGTATGAGAAGATTTACAACTGGGACATGTCATTGAAACAAGGACATGATCATTTGAAAGACAATGAAATTATTAAGTATGCATTGTAGTATGAGTTTGATAATGAAGAATGCACTAAGATAATCCTTAGCAGAATTCATAATGGGAAGTTTTGGCTAGAAGATAGAGTAATAGACATTACAGCTGATTTGATTCATGAAGTCACTGGGCTGTCTAGATTTGGAGCTATTCCTTTAAATGAGAAGAACATGAGAAAGATAGTCATTGATAACACTAATTCATTCTATAATGGTAGAGGAATTGTAATTAGTAAGATCCAACAACCTGATGTTAGATACCTATGCAAGATCCTAACAACCAATTTTTGTGCAAATTCAAGAGAGGATGAAATGGCAACTGGAATGGTACACATAACTTATTTGATGTGTGTTAACAAAGTCCCAGTTGATATGTGTGGAATTCTGAGAATTCAACTATTTGAGAACTTGGAGAAGACTAAGAAGAAAAAGTATGCACGATTTAGATTTTCATCTTTGATCACTTACATATTTTTTCATCTTTTGAGGAGATTTCCTTACACCATAGGAAATTATTGGAATGATGGACATAATACAATGGAAAGGATTAATGTAGTATACAAAAAGCATGTTATTGACAGTGTTAATGAGAGTGCAATACTTGTTATTAAGACATTTCAGAATATTGTGTCTAGCAGATCAAGGATTCCATAGTCTCTTGTGGAGAAATACAAGAATGAAATATGTTTTATGGTTGACACTGACTTTACATACATTGAAGCAGTTGAACCTAGAATTGAGTTCATAGACCCTCTTGGCTATGAAATATCTAAAACTAAGATAGAAGAATATGTGAACAGGCTACTTAAATGCAAGGTTGACACCCACAATAACAGATTTGGAACTTTTGAAGAAAATTTCAACTCTGCAAAGGCTATACTTGAGGAGAAATAGTCTAAGAAAAGAGTTGAGAGCACTATTAAGAAAATATTGAAGGATATAGGATTGACAAAGAGAGAATTCTTAGTGGCAAAGAAGACAACAGCAGCAATCAGAGATATTGGACAAAAAGAGATTTTATCTATACCTCCCTTATCATCTAGTGTAGCACCAGTCAAGGTGAAAGTAGAGGAACCTGAGAAGGAACAAGTAGTAAGAAAACGTACTAGATCTACTTCCTCTACAAGAAAGAGAGTGAAAGAAATTGCTACTAGACCTGGTAAGAGGCAAATAACTTTGGTGCCACCAGTACCTAGGAAAATTGCAGAAATTAAAGATGATGACACTATTGTGAAGAAGAAAGCATGGAAACCTAGAGTTGAGAGAGTGAATGAAGAAATTATAAAAGATGGAGACTTCACTAAAATGAATAAATACTATGACCTTTATGACTATTCTAATAAATTGAATCTTGAAAATACAGTGGTCAAGCATTTGATTCTAGCTAATAAGAGTTTTGACTCTATTCAAGGAAAGATACCTGATGGCTTATTGAAGAAACTTGCTAACAGGAAGATGAGAGCACAAGAAGAAGACAAATCTATCAGAGAGAATCTTGTGAAGAAACTATGTGATGTAAGATATGATGAACATCTTAAACAAATTTTGAAGCCCCTTAGCATCCATTTAAGGACAAAAATGAGAACCATTCAGATTATGGCAGGACAATATGAACAAGTGAATGCAGAGACTAAACAAGCAATAATCAAAGTTATGGCAGAAATTGTTGGAGAGACATCAGTTGCAGCAGAGCAAGCAGAAGAAGTAGAACAAGAGGATATTCCCTCTCCACTGACTATTAACATTGAATAAGAATCTATGAATGTTGAAGGTACAAGGATCACCTTAGATACTGATGATAATGTATTCAAGAATCTAGAGAACATTGTTGACAATTCAGCTCTTGATGAGCTAGATAGAACTGTAGAAGTAGAGAAGACCTAATTTACTGTTGAAAAACCCAAAGTATCAGAAGTACAAGAATCTATACCCTCTAAAGAAGAAATTAGTCTTACTCCTGAGACTAGAAAGAAGAAGCAACTAGATCTTTGTTTGAGGATTTTGGAAAAGAAGTGGATGATGATGATCAAATGGAATTGATCACATCTTTGAACAAAATCATTGAGAAGAATAAGTAATTTTAAAGTCTAGAAGGATGTCTGAAGAACCTAACTGAAAAGCTACAAAGTATTGTGACCACACAAATTGTAGAAGTAGACCCTATGGATAAGGCAAAGAAAGTGATGAGCACTTTTGATGATGAGTTCACTAACCTAGCTGATATTGCAAAAGTGAAAGCACATGAAAACTATGAGGCTAGAATGTTATTGAACATCAGTCAGTACATCAGCAATGATATCAATACTCTTGATATCTGTATCAAAGATTTGAGGAAACATTTGGAGATAGGAAAATATTTGTACATACAGTGTACAAAACTAGAAACTTTGACAACTGGGGAAGATCAGAAGATAAAATTGAAGGAAGCTGAGATTCTAAATGAAACAAACCTTCTATCTAACCCTAATGTGAAGGTCAGTAATGTTGAAAAGAAAGTTAGGAAACTTTTTGATGAAATCATAATTTTACAAGATGAGAGAGACAGGAAGTTGAGGAGATATACTCTTTTGAGAGAGCATGTTTCTATGAAGTTAAGTGTTATTGAAGAGTAGTTAGAAGATTGTCTTACATCTAAGACATCTTTTTAGAAATTCAACTTTGAAAACCTCTAAGCTTGTCAAATAGCATCTTATGGACTGAGCACACTACTCAATGTGGCTAATTCCATTAAGAAGTCATGGGAAAAGGAGATAGAAAACATGAAGACAAATTTTGCAGATTGTGTTGCAAGCCTACCGACTTTGCAATAAATACATTGAGGTATAACTCTTATTTTTTATACAATTTTGTAGCCCTCCCTACCATTATTTTGTCATTGTTGTCAAAGGGGGAGAGATATTTAGCAGAAAATTGATAGTATATGATAAGATTTGATACTCTTAGGGGGAATATTGTATTATAGATAAGATTTTTGAGCATTTATAAGGATAGTATATATATGTTATACTATGGCCACAATTTTTTCAATTTTGAGATTTTAGAGTTGCACACTTAGCCAATTTTCTCATATGTTGCCACCAATGACAAAGGGGGAGATTGTTGGCAATTTGGTTGAGTTGATTGCATAGATGTTGTCATTATGGAAACATATGATCCACATGAAGATTGTACAAGTCAGAGAGCAAGTATGACAAAGCGCATTGCATATTTGTCTAAGTATGAGACAATATTTTTACTAGTCTACCTAAACATAGTTTTTGTTTGTGACATTAACTGGAGTAATTTCAGTGCTTGTGCACTTGAACATAGACTCTATGGTGACTAATGATGACCCATCTTAGAGCACAAATTATTATAGGATGTACGCAAGAAGTTATGATAGTTTTATCGAAGATAGTGTGAAGCCGACAAGATAGTATATGAAGGCAGAATTGGTAAAGAGTTAAGGGATTATTTTGTTTATCAAAATAATGTCTTAACAATATAAAGGGACAACATCTTAGATGTTTTACTCTTGGTTAAAGCTATTGGTATATATGTAAATGTATTTTTAATTGTAAATGGTAACAGTTGTAATTGAAAAAGCATCAAGCAATTGTAATAGTATGATGTGAAGTATATGAAGCATATGAAATAGCGATAGTGAAAGATCAACGAAGAGATATTTATGCAAGTAGTATAAGGTTATGTACCTTGACCTATTTTTTAATTAGTTTATATTGTACATTACTTGTTTGGGTAGTGGGCTTAGCTGGTAATCACATTTTGTACTACCAACTCCTAATAGGGTTGAGGCTTCTAAAAAGACCTATAGTCCCTTAATCAGGACTGATACACTATATGTTTGTAATAGACTCCTAATAGGGTCAACATCCTTAACAAGATACTTTTAATTAGTGGATCTTTGTGGGTACCATCCCCACTGGGGTTTTCCCTTGGCCAGTGTTTCCTCAAGAACAAATCATGTGTTATGAGTTCTTTAGTTTTATTGCTATGCATGTTGTTTAGCTTCTTATGTTATTCATGTATAAAGATAATCTATTATATCCATAATTGGGAAAAAGATAAAGTTTGTAGAATACTGATTCACCCCCCTCTCAGTATTCCCTATTTCTAACAGTTCCTTAAAGAAAAAATGTGCTATATGACTAGCATCATGCACTATTTTGCATGGGACAAAATATGCCATTTTACTAAATCTATCTACAATGACATAAGTGCTATCCATTCTGATGAAGGGTGATCCCCTTAGTACCAAAAATATATAACAATAATTTGCAAGAACAAAAAATGCACTTCTTATTATCTCCACAAATGTGGAATTACAAATTTCAGAATTACAATATGCAAAGCCACATGGGCATTTTACCTTACAATATTCTATAGGAAAAAGCCTCAAATTATTACCGAGAACTACTTTGAACTACTCCCAACTACCCTAGACAACACTACAGGCCTTCCTTATATAGGCAATTTTCCACCGCTTGGGAAGGTTCCAAAAATTTAGCCATTAAGGCTGACCAACACTAGAATTATTTTATTTTTTAATTTATTACATCAGAGTTAGCTCAAAACATCTTTTGAAACCCAAATAGAAATTTTAAAGGAAATTTATTTTCTACCATTTCAGGTGGCCCAACTTCCGGAGACCATAAGTCATCACCTATTGACCCAATTGACTATTATGACCCCATTTTGGAAAGGGCAAAAAGTGCTCTACAATTCCTAAATCAAGCAAGATTAATTTAGACAAAGCTTCAACCTCATCTAGAGCTTCTAAATCCTTCAAATCTGAGTTCAAAGTTTTTGTACCCTGCTGCCAATACCGAAACATTTCAATATCTTCAAAACTAGACTTGATCTGGCAATGAAACTTTACCCATAGGCTAAAATGACCAAAATGAACCTCCAAGAAATAAAATGGACCATTATGAGCTCGAATAGAAAACTTACTGAAAATAATAAGTTCCCAAAAATAGCATCTTTGCACAAGATAACCCTTATAAAAAAGAAACTAGAAATATTTTTGGGTGATGCAAGATTGCTCTTACACCCAAGATGCTCTTGCATTAGACACCCAAGGTAATTTGAGAAGTGACCTTATCATGACTTAGGTGTGTAGAGGAAAACCAAGATGATTAACATCCTCCTTTGTCAGCCATGATGAATCTTCAACAGGTCATCCTTTCCATTAATTGACTTGATATTCTTCACATGTCATGTTCCTTGTGCTTCTGCCAACATGACTATCCAATATATCCTCAATCTCCTTGGTAGCTGGAGTAGTTGCTAGAATACTCCACTATACTTATGTGATCTCATCTTCAACACCTCCTTCATGATACTCTATCAAATCTAAAATGTTAAACACTGGTGAAATATTCAGCTCAGTAGGCAATTCTACCTCATATGCATTTCCTAAATCATGCTTCTTCAGTATCTTACATGGACCAAACTTCTTCATTTTCAACTTGTTATATGTACCAATTGAAAATCGCTCCTTCCGCAAATGAACCATGACTTCATCTCCAACTTGAAATTCCTTATGCATCCTTTTCTCAACTACCTTAGCCTTATACTATGCATTTATCTTGGTAATATGCTTCCTCACCTCCTCATGGATGTTCTTCAAGTGTTCTATAAAATCCTCAGCTTCAACACTACTTATCTCTCCTTTATCTATCTTCCTTAATTCTAAAGCATTTTTGGGACTAGTTCCATATACAATCTAGAATGGTGATTTACTAGTGCTATTGTTGACATAATTATTTTATACAAATTCTTCCTTTGGTAATATCAAATCTCATCCTATTGGCTAGTCTCCAACCAAACATCTCAGCAAATTTGCCAAACTCCTATTCACCACCTCTATCTATCCACCAGTCTATGGATGATGTGATGAATTGAACTTCAAATTTGTCTTCAACTTCTTCTACAATGTGCACCAAAAATATCCAACAAACTTAGTGTCTCAATCTGAAATTATGCTCTTTGGCAAATCATGTAGTCTCACCACTTCTTTGAAAAACAATTCTACTACATGAACAACATCATTAGTCTTATTGTAGGGAATGAAATGTGCCATCTTTGAAAATCTGTCAACTACCAAAAAAATTGAATCATGTCCCCATTGAGTCCTTGGTAAATCAAGGACAACATCCATACTGATATCCTCCCAAGGTTTTTTTCATACAGGTAATGGCTGATACAACCCTGTATTCTACTTCACTCCTTTCACCATATGAAATACTCTACAACTCTGTACAAACTTCTTGACATCTTGTTGCAACTGTGACCAATAATAATTCTCACAAACCAAAGAAAGGGTTTTATCATGACCAAAATGTCTAGTAAATCCTCTGCTATGCTTCTCCTTGATGAGATTCTCCCTCATAGAACTTCATGAAATGCACAAATGACTCCCTATAAATAGCATACTATTCTAGATGATGAAAGCCAACCACTTTGTTCTGTGTAGAGTAACAGGTTATGTACAAGCTTTCCAAGCTTCTCCAAAATCAAGATCCTTTAGATACAAATTATTGAGTTCCTTTAACCCAACCACCTCAATCTGCATCTCTGTCAGTAATAGTTACCTTTTGCTAAGCACATTGGCAACCCTGTTAGACTTTCAACTCTCGTGTTTCAAAACAAATGTATAACTCTATAAAACTCAACCCATTTCAAATGCCTTTGATTCAACTTTCCTTGACTATTCAAATATAGCAAAGCTTGATGATCAGTATACAAAACAAACTCCTTAGGAAGCAGATAGTGTCTTCACTTCTTTAATGCTTGAACTATAGCATAAAATTCTTGATCATAAACATAATACTTCCTCTTGGCATCATTTAACTTCTCAATAAAATAATAAATAGTTTAACCTTCTTGGCTCATAATAGCTCCTATTGCAGTACCACTAGCATCACAATCTACTCAAAATACCTTATTAAAATCTAGAAGTGCTAAAATAGGTTGTTCTGTAACTTTCTATTTCAATAGTTTAAAACTCTTATTTGACCTAGTAGTCCATTTAAACTATTTTCTATCCCCTCTCAGTGTTTCAGTCAAGGGTCCACAAATACTACTAAAATTTATAATAAACTTTATGTAAAAGCTAGCCAAACAATGAAAAGATCTTACCTCACTTTCACTCCTTGGAGGAGGCCATTCAAGGATAGCCTACACTTTCTTTGGGTCCATTTTTAGACCTTTTGCTAAAACTACAAATCCTAGATACACTAACTCCTTCACAAAACTACACTTCTTCAAATTAATCAACAATTTCTCTTCCCTCAACTTCTCAAGTACCATCCAAATATGCATCATATGCTCCTCCAATGTCTTACTAAAGATCAAAATATTATCTAGGTGAACAATGACAAACTTACCTTGAAATTATTTTAGAACCTCATTCATGAGCTACATGAAAGTGCTTGTTGCATTGGTTAGCCCAAAAGGCATGACTAACCACTCATATAGTCCTTCCTTTTTCTTGAAGGCATTCTTCCATTCATCTCCTTCTCTAATCTAAATCTGATGATATCCACTCTTTAGATCTATCTTTGAAAAATACACAACTCCACTCAAATAGTCCATAATATCATCCATTCATGGCAATAGAAACCTATACTTGATTGCAATCTTGTTTATAGCCCTGGAATCTATACACATCCTCCATTCTCTATTCTTCTTTGGTGATAATACTGCAGGAACAACATGGGGACTCAGGCTCTCTCAAATCAACCCCTCCTGTAACAACTCATGTACTTATCTATTCAACTCTTCACTTTCTACTGGTATCATTTTGTGTGCTGCCTTTTATGGAAAACTAGCTCCTGGAATCAAGTCTATCTGATGACTAATCTTCCTTACTAGTGGTAATCCATCGAGCACATTATCGGATACAATATCCTAAAACTCATTCAATAGATCTACAACTTCTACTAGTACATCTTCTACTTCTTCTTTACCAGCTTTTGGAATTAAATAAAAACACACATGCTCATGCCGCATACCCTCTAGGAATTTTATTTCATCAACAAGACTTATTCTTTCATTACCACATACCTTTTCTTCTATGTCCTTCAATGGCTTTAGCTTATGTTTCACTCCATCCTTTGTCATGGAATAGGTATTCACACGACCATCATGTACAACACGCCTGTTAAACTGCCATGGTCTACCCAACAGCATATGACATGCATCCATGGATATGATATCACATAGTACCTCATCATGGTACCCACCAATCTTGAACTTCACTAGACACTATTCACTAACCATGACCTTGTGGTCATCTTGTACCCAGACAATCTGATATGGATGTGGGTGTTTATGCCTCTTAAGCTTCAACTTAGTGACCATCTCTTCTATCAAAAAATTGTCAGTGCTTCCACTATCAATAATCACATCACAACACTTATCCTCACACTTGCATCTGGTGTGAAATAGGCTCCTCCTTTGTTCAGGTTCATTCTCACCCATCAACAAAACTCTTTTGTTAATTAGTATTTCTTCTCTTTCAACATCTTCAAAATGTGATGATCTAACATCTTCATCTACATGTGCAACTCTAGCCTGGCCTTCATTTCTCCTATCTATCCTTCCTTGGCATTGAGGACATTCAAATGCCATATGACCTTCTTCTCTTCAATAAAAAAATGTTCCACTGAAGTCTCCTCTTCCAGGTCATTGTCCTCTTCCTCTTCCTCTTTGATCTCTATTATTCTAATCATGGAAATGATTAGAATTGTTCCCTCTCTGATTCTAACTGCTACTAGCCTCATCCTTCTTTTTGGATCTTCATTTCATCCTCCATATGACCATCCACTATATCTTCTACCATGACCTCTTCCATTTTGTCTGTGTTAAAAATTCTTGTTCAACTTTTCCTCTACTTTTAGGAAAAACTAGTATGCCTCTTCAATATTGTTCATTTGAACCAAATTCAACTCCTCTTGAATTATTGGCCTCAACCCATTAAGATAATGGACAACTTTCTTCTTATCAGCTTTTGCATGGCATGTTCTGATGAGGATTCGATAGAACTCCTTTGTATACTCCTGAATAGATCTTCCTGCTTGCTTCAAACTTTGCATTTTCTTGAGTAGATCAAGCTCATAATCAACAGGAATAAACTTTTTTCTCAATTTATCCACCATCTAATCCCATCTTGTTATTTTATCCTTTCCTCTTCTATTTCACTCCAATTGAATCTCTTACCACCAAATCTTTGCATGACCCTTCAGTCTGTCCTTCACAAACTTGACCTAATCAAGATCCTCAATATTTTCATACTCAAAATATTCTTCACATTCATTGATCCATTCAATCAACTCCTTTGGGTTAAGATTTTTAGAAAATGTTGGAACCTCAATCTTAGGTCTTTTCCTGATCTTGGAAATGGCCCAAAAAGCCTTTCTTCCTCTTGGTTCATAATTTTTCCTTCTCCTTCTTGATTACAATTTCCTTCTTTGGCTTCATCCTTGCTTTCATCTCTGACATTAAGATTCATTCCTCTACAAATCTCTTCTTGCAATGCTCACACTTGTCTCTAGAGCACTCTAACCTTAGGTGTCACACCACCAGCTCTTCTGCCATGTTCCATTCATGGAGGCATTTTCACACTACTCGCTAAAACCCTAACCTCAGTTCTGGTTCAAACTACCTCATAGTCGGTGATCTATCTACACACTTAGGAACTCCCACTTTGATACCACTTGATGAAGGGTGCTCCCCTTAGTACCACAAACACATAACAATAACAATTTGCAAGAAAAGAAAATGGGCTTCTTATTATCTCCACAAATGTGGAATTACAAATTTCCAAATTATAATATGAAAACACGCATGGGCATTTTCCCTTATAATATTCTTTAGGACAAAGTCACGAATTATTACCCAGAGCTACTCTGAACTACTCCCAACTGTCCTAGACAACACTACGGGCCTTCCTTATATAGGCAATTTTCCACTACCTGGGGAGGTTCCAAAAATTTAGCCATTAAGGCCAACAAACCCTAGAATTATTTTAGTTTTCAATTTGTTACATCAGATTCAGCTCAAAACATCTTTTGAAACCCAAACAAAAATTTTAAAAGAAATTTATTTTCTGCCATTTTAGGTGGCCCAACTTCTGGAGACCATAAGTCATCGCCCATTGACTTGATTGACTATTATGACCCCATTTCAGAAAGGGCACAAATTTCTCTACAATTCCTTAATCAAGAAATTTTCATTCAATCGAAGTTTCAACCTCATATAGAGCCTCTAAAGCCTTCAAAACTGAGATGAAATTTTTTGTACCTTGTTGCCAATACCAAAAATTTTCAATATCTTCAAAACTAGACTTGATCTGGCAATGCAACTTTATCGGCAGGCTAATATGACCAAAATGAACCTCCATGAAAGAAAATAGACCATTCTAAGCTCGAACAAAAAACTTACTAAAAATAGTAACTTTCCAAAAATAGTAGCTCTGCACAAGATAGCCCTAATGAAAAGAAACTAGAAATATTTTTGTGTGATGCAAGATTGCTCTTACACCTAGGATGCTCTTGCATCACATTCCCTATTTAGTCTTTGGCAATCCCACAACAAAATCCATGCTCAAGCATTCCCATGGTCTGCTAGGAATGTGAAGAGGTTGGTAAAGACCAACATTGGAAGATGTACCCTCTACTTTCTAACACACCACATGACTCTCTACATACTTCCTAATGTCCAAATTCATTTTAGGCCAAAAGTAGAACCTCTACACTAACTCTTGGTTCTTATTGACACCAAAATGCCCACTAAGTATACCATTGTGTTTCTCTTGGATCTGATTTTCTCTAATAGACCTTCTAGGAACACATAATTGAATTTCTTTAAATAATAGATTAGTTTGTATAGTATATTCAGAGAATTCACTATGAAAATGGTTCTTATGTTCTTGGCATACCTTATAAATCTTTGCAAAGTCTTCATCTTTTGCATATAGGTCTTTGAAACTATCAATACCCATGCTCTGCAGGTGTATCTCTTGTGCAATCATGGCTCTTCTACTTAAGGCATCTTATACCTTATTTTGTAGTCCCTTTTTGTGCTTGATGTTGAAAGTGTAAGCTTGCAAATACTCTACCCACTTCATATGCTTATGACTATGTTTGTCTTCTGAATTCAAGAAGGTCAATGCTTGGTTGTCAAAAAAGACCACAAAATCCTTTGGAAGCAAGTAATGCATCAATTTCCTTAGTTCATAGACTAGAGCATACATCTCTAGGTCATAAGAATAGTAATTCTTCTTAGCATCATTGAGCTTTTCACTATGGAAAGCCACTTGTCTTCTCTCTTGGCTCAAGACAACACCAATAGCCACATTGATAGCATCACACTCAACTGTGAATAATTTCTCAAAACTTGGCTAAGTGAAGATTGGTTGAGTGAAAATCTTCTTCTTTAACAACTCAAACCCATGGTTAGCTTTCTCATTCCAAATAAACTTAGTTTTCATTCCTCCTTTTATGGTATCAAGCATAGGATCATGAATAGCATTGAATTTCTTAATGAACTTTCTATAGTATTGAGCTAAACCATGAACGGTTCTTACCTCTTTTTCTATCTTAGGAGTGGGCCAATTGATGATGGCTTCCACTTTTCTAGGATCCATCTTTAGACTACCTTGAGACAATACAAACCCAAGGTACACTAGCTCCTAACTCATGAATTCACATTTCTCCAAATTTATCATCAATTTCTCCTCATGTAGCTTCTTGAAAACAATCTGTAAATGTTTGAGATGTTCCTCTTTGGTCTTGCTATAAATTAGTATATCATCAAGATGCACTACCACAAATTTTACAATGTAGTCTTTAAGGACTTCATTCACGAGTCTCATGAATGTGGAGTGGGCATTGGATAGCCCAAATGGCATTACAAGTCATTCATACAAAGCTTTTGTGGTTCTGAAGGCTATCTTCCATTCATCTCCCTCATCGATTATAATTTGGTGGTAACCACTCTTTAGGTCAATCTTAGTAAAGTATTTGGCTTCTCCTAGGAAGCCCATTAGGTCTTCTATGCTAGGGATAGGGAACCTATACCTAATTTCTATCCTATTTATTTCTCTTGAATTAGTACATAGCCTCCAAGTCCCTCCCTTTCTACATGTTAAAATGGTGGGGACAACACAAGGATTAATACTTTTCCTAATGAGACCTTGGCTTAGGATTTCTTGAATTTTCTTAGCAATTTCCTCATTTTGTTGAGGGGTCATCTTATAGGCTTCCTTATGAGGAAGGGTGGCTCCAGGGATGAATTCAATCTGGTGACTTACATCTCTTAGGGGATAGGGTTGATGGTTGTCCATCACTTACAATGCCCTCATATCTCTTCAACATTTCTTGCACTTCTTTAGATAATTATGGATTTTTGAGTGTCTTGTCAAAACCTTCTTCCTTTGGCTTTAACACAAGTGCAAAGCCTACTCCCTCTCCTTCCCTTAAGGTCTCTATAAAATCCTTCTCACTAACCATAAGAACATTTGGGATTGACGATCTCATTTCTCCATTCTCTAACAATGACTGTATTTTGAAAGTCACATTGTCTTTCTTGAAAGAATAAGAATTCTTTGCTCCATCATGCATGGCATGTCTGTCAAATTTCTATGGCCTTCCAAGGAGTAGGTGACATGCATCCATAGGTAGGACATCACACCAAACCTTTTCCTTGTATCTCCCAATTGAAAATTCTACCCATGCCTCTTCATTGACAAGGACATGTTGTCCTTTGTTTAACCAAGTGACCTTGTATGAGTTTCTATGTGGTATTATCTTCATCTTTATCTTGTTGATTGCCTCCTCTGACACTATGTTGTCAGTATACTCTAAGTCTATAATGACTCTGCAAACTTTTCCCATCATTTTGCACTTCACTCTAAATAGTGACATCCTTTGACTTGGTTCCTCTTTGACTTGCTCCTTTATCAATGTCCTTCTCATCATTAGATTCTCACCTTTTTCTGACTCTAGGGGTACCTCAGGGTTTTTATCTCCACCACTAGGCTCCTCTTGAACATAGTTTACACTCTTATCACCTCCATGAAAATTAGAGCCTTTCTCTAGACATCGGCATGCAGGGTGTCCCATTTGATTATAATGGCAACACTTCATGGTAGCAAAGTAAGAACCCCTACCTTGACTACTGCTTCTTCCTCTCCAATTTCTATTGGATCTTCTTCCTCTATTGGAGTTTCCTTTGCTTGAGCTCCCCTCTTACTACTTAGTAAGTTTTATCTCTGCTTGAGACTTGGTCTCTGAACTTCTTCCACCATATCCACCTCTCTATCCTCTATTGTCTCTTCCTTTGTCTCTACCTTTGGTATAACTAGAGTCTTTCTTCTTTCTTAGCTTCTCCTATAACTTCACTGCTATTTGGTGGCATCTTTGAATAGTGTCAGGGGTTAATAGGCTCATCTCATCTTGTATAGTCCACTTGAGACCATTAAGGTATCTAGCTACTTGATGCAAGGTAGGATGCATGAGGGGTGAAACAATGGCACACCCTAATGATCCAAGCTTGCACAACACTTGTGGAAGAAACAAACAACAAAAGTGAGAGAGAGAATGCTAGATCTTTCATATATTATCATCAAATGGAACCATACATGTTGGACTATAAGGCCTTCTCAGTTACAGCCTAAAATTACAATGAATCTTAGAAGTCCTCAAACATGCGAGGATCTATCACAAATCTCCAATCAAATGTCTACTATCTTTTACTCAAAAATTGCCTCCCTAAACTACAACCAAACATCTACATTTATACAAGAAGCTACCGAGCTGAGTCGACCTTCAGATCCACAATCAATGGAAGGAATGGTCAAATTTGGGACCACACACTTCCCAATGATGGATTCCAACATTAAATCTATGATCCAATACAAATGCACAAGTCAGCCACAACAAGAACTAAAACTGACCTGTCGGTAAGCAAGATAACTGAGCAATAGATAGGAAATGTCAAGTGCTAGTGTAATAACTGACCTCCCAGGAGAGAACTGATCACACTCGGTAAGCAAAGGAAACTGACCAACTACCGACCAACTCAGTCAAAGAAGGAACCGAGCAACATAGACAAACTCCAAATTGTTTTTGGTGACAAAGGATTGCCAAGAACCAAAGATACTCCTGCATCACTACCTTCACCTTATCATCCTCTACAACTCTTGACCTCATGTATAGCCTTTTAAATTCTTCAGTATAGGAGTTCACATCTAAGTCCTTTTATATTAGACTTTGTCTCCTTCTATGCAACTAGATTTCATAGTCCTCTAGAATATAGGCATCTCTGATTTTTTCTACCATAGCCTTCCATGTAGCAATGGGCTTCTTACCTTCCTTGTTTAGCTTCTTACATTCCTTCTCTCTCTCTCTCATCTTGGATGAATTTCCACCAAGTGAGTGCAAGACCTCTAAGTCTAGCCTTAGCAACTTTGACTTTTTGGGCTTTGTTATACCATCACATTCAAAATGGTTTTCAAGTCCTTCAATCTAGTCTAAGACTATCTCTGGTTCCATCTTTCCATTAAAGATTGGAATTCCTTTTAATTCTTTTCCAAATAAGGCCTTCAGTGCTTTCAAGAAGGGTTCTTCATCTAGGATTGGGTCTAGTTCAGGGATCTCATCCTCTAAGAGTATCTCTTTTTGTTTTCCATTTATCTTGTCTTTAACTTCTTCAACCTTCTCATCTACTTCATCCACTTTTTGTTCTAATTGAGCCAATCTATCTTAGAGAAACCTATTTTATTCTTCTTTCTCTTTCACTTTCTTAGCCAACTTAGCATTGGTCACCATTGTAGAGTCTTCTACTAACTCCTCTGGTTGGAACATTCACCACAATCCTAATCTAAAAAGGATTTGATACCAATCTGATAGAAACACGCCAA
Source organism: Chamaecyparis obtusa (assembly GCA_027943335.1). Lineage (NCBI taxonomy): Eukaryota > Viridiplantae > Streptophyta > Pinopsida > Cupressales > Cupressaceae > Chamaecyparis > Chamaecyparis obtusa. The sequence continues at coordinate 292,580 of BSBK01001702.1, forward strand.
GGTGTGCTTGCACAAACTCTCTCTAGGACTTTACTTGTCCTATTCTTCTCAATATCCTAAGCTCTCTTGTAGGACCTTAATATTCTTTACTCTCTTGGCCTAAGACTACTCCAACTAAACTTTATGAGTTGATCTTCTTGTGCTTCACCTTGAGGGATTACTATCATTAAGGGTGCTTCAACTCTTCACTCCTCCTTGGATGTCTCCAAGTGTAAATTCATCATAAATTCCACACAAGTGTTTTAGGGGGTGCATTCTTAATTAAAACATCTTTTTGAATCCCTAGTGATCCCATTTGAATAGGGTTTCAAGACTCCTCCCATCGGGTTCAAGATTCACTATGCTTTTGACTTACTAGGCATAATTGGTCTAGTAGCCCTAGACATGGTGTTGTTTCCAATTGTTCCTAAAAAATTCCAAATGACTCCAAAAAATAACTTCACATTTTGATACCCTTTTTGGAAACCTTAAATATTTTTGTGGTCTTAGGGTTATAGGGTCTCTGTATAGTAGATTCCTAGATTATAGGGAAAATAGGGCTAAAAGGCCTATAATAGTGCAGTTCACTAATTTCTACTTAGAAATCTACCTAAATGGATTGGCCAATGCCTAATCTCATTACCAAGTATCAATATGACTATCATCTCTCTAAAACCATGCTTGGTTCAAGCTTATATTCTTTCCCCTATAAATGCACATCAAATCTTCATTGTCATGTACTTAGCCGGGTACATTGGTCTCACCTAGGGCATGATGCTAAAAATGGCTATCTGGTTCTTCTTGCTTCCTACCTACATATTTACAATGTACAGAGGCTCCCCTAACATATTAATCCAAACCCTAGTGATTTCCAAGCCTAGATTCTATGGGGGAGCCATTCTTCCCAAAACCACTCTGTCAACTCCAGCAACTACACAACTTACAAAACAATTTAAAAGATTAACCTCTGTGTGTGAAAATTGTACCTGATCTATAAACACAACACTTCAGTAAAACATTAGAGGTTAGCTATAATCAAAATCATGCAAAATTGAAATCTACTCTAACCAAGCGATTTACTGCCTTCTAGTAGGTGCAAGATTAATGTTCTCAGATTGCTATCGAGATCAGTGACCTAGACGACACCTAAACGAAGGATTTGAATGCAAAACTAATATGAAATATGAATGCAATTAATCTATATTTTTTATATTTTCTATGCAATAATAATGAAAAACTGATATGAATCTATGCTAATATGGAAATTGATATGCTATGAATTGATCTAACAATGATATAAAAAAGAATCTAAATGAATGTAAAAAAAAAAAAAACTGATCTCACAATAGCCTTGATTCGCAATAAGCTTTGATTCTCCAAATTCCAATTCTTCAAAATAGTTGTGCAATTCGTAGATGACTTTGGCAAAGTAAGCTTGCAAAATTATGAGATGCTTGGATGCAAATTTGAGAGATGATTTAGAGATGAGTTATGAAGAGATGAGCCTTGTTTTTATAGAAATCCAAGGCTTTGGAGGTGCATGAGAAAAAGCCATAAATCACTCAAATAACTCAGGTTGATTTTTGAGTTATTTTTAAATAAAGATAATTAAGTCACAAAAATCATGCAAAAGCATAGTTCAACTCGAATTAGAAGTTTAGATCAATTTTAAAACTCAAAAAGATGTTGAGTTTCAAAAAGCTTACAACTTGCATTGATTTTCCAATTTGAGTTTAACTGGTCCTTGAATGTGCACATGGATAATTATGATTTAATAAATAAATAAAATGATTTATGCTCAACTTAACTGATTTTTTAAATAAAATAATTAATTTATGGGTTAATTAACTATTTTATCAAACTTTTATTAAAAACTATATTATTAAATAATGACAACTTGCTTTAATTAATTAAATAAGAATTTAATCAATTATTCATAGGATATTGGATTTATTGTCAAAATTAAATAATACAATTAATAAGAGATAGAATTAAATTTAATTAAACAATTAAGTGGCAAGATATTAAATCTAATTAATTAAATATGAAAATATTCAATTAATCAAACTTAGGATAAATGTGATTTATCGCCAAATAATCATTAAATTAAAGATAATTAAGACAATTAGGAATATTGCTAAGAATATTCCCTGATGTAGAATTTAAGATAATCAATTAGGATTCAATGATGTTTAGATGTGCCTTTGATTAGGACTTTGATGTTGATTTCGTTCGATTTGTAGATGTAGGAGGTTAATGAACTTATAGCCCATTTTTGGGGTATTACATAACCTAATGAACTCAAAACAAGTTTTGTACTGAATGAAAATTTCTTAAAAATATTTCTACTTCATGAATACAACACTAGAATTATCTATTCAACTCACCTACCAACACCAATATACCAAGATAGTTGACTGTGCATGTAACCAGAAAAAAAATAGAGTTCTTTCTACTCACCAGCTTTATTACACTACTCCTTACCTCCTTACCATGGGAAATGGGATCATAAACTATCCAAATATTCTTTCTCCATGTTTTTAGGCCACTACCATTAATTTCCTTCCTTAACTTTGAAAGGAATCACATGTTGTCGATGTTGCATGCAAGATTTGCAAAAATGTAAATGTTGTCATGACAACATTATGGCAAATTTTTCATCATTTCTCAAAACTAACTTTTATGATCACTAACTCCTATCAAATGATGTATAAATATCATTTAGACCTTTTAAGGTACTTTTCTAATCTTATCTAACTCTAGAAGACTTTTAGACCCATTTACATCCATTTTCCCATCTTAGGCCTAATCTAGTGCTAACTACTAGGAAAGCTTTAAACATCTAGGTTGGATTGAGCCTAGTCTAATCTACCTAGGAAAACACTTGCAAGACCTTCTAAGGTCAAATTAAAAGCTACTGACTTGGCTAGGGTCATTACAAGCCAAAAGTCAAACTAGTTTAGGAGTTAGCCTAGGTGCTCCTGCACCAGAATCACCTTTAGTTTAAGCTCTCATTTGGTTTAAAATAAGATCACATTCAATGTTTTTATTTCTATAATTCAATTTTGCTGACAGCTAATGGGTGACTGTTGTATTTTTGGTTTATTTTCTAGCTTAATTTTTGTCTGCGAGTCCCTTTGACAAAGAAGACAAACAATTCAAACTACTAATGAGTGGTTTTGTAGATTGCCTTCACAAATTTAGCCAAACATCATGTATTTCTTGCTTAATTTGATAGGAATTTAATAGAATTTTAGGTGAATTTTCAACCTAATTAGAGGATTATGGTCTTTTCCCTTTGGGAAAATCAGAAAATCAAATAATAGATTAAAATTTGAGGTCAAATTTGGGAAAATCTGCAAAATTGCATGATGTGTTTGATACGATAAAATTACATGGATAGGAGATTATGCTCTTCTCCCTAGTGGAAAATCAGAAATCTAGACTCCTAAGTCACTAATCCTCTTTTCTTTAATTTCTTTAATCCATAAAGTGCATGTTAATTGAGGTAAAAAGCTCATCGAAATGACCCAAGTGAGGATAGGTAGAAGCCAACCCTTCCATATTACTATAATCAAGATTCTTCCTTGAGGTGAAAATCTTAGAAGACTTAGGCGGTTTTGTCCTTGGAATCATGACTTGGTCATTCCTTGGACATGCTTGTATTTGTGTAGGATGGAGCCACTTAAATCTCTCTTGTGAGACTACAAACATTTGAGTACTCATAGGGCTATAAGCCTCAATCTCACTTGCGAGACTATGGGAGATGATTATGTATAGATGTATTTATTAATTCCTCTATAATAGAAGCCATCTAGATTACCACCAAAAGGTTGGTAATGCTTGTGCAAGGAAAATAGTTTAATTTTCCCAAGAAGTTCACCATATCGAGCCCTCCAAGACATTACTACTTGGGTAATATGGCCTTCAACATCCATTGCATGTTTTTGGATAACCATATTCTGAGGATTCTTTGAGTAAGTTATTAAGATTGTGAGCAAGCATTTCAAATCTAAGCCAAGTTCATAGGGAAATTAGGTGTGTTTGAGAGTCTAAACAACTTTTCTTGATGTGTCTAAACTCAAAACTAAATATAAACATCCTTGATTTGCAAACACATACATTTTCAAACACTTAGACCCACTAGAATCTGACAAAAAAAAATTGATATTTGAAAAACTTGACAAATTTGTTCCTAAGTCATCAAAAGATCACATTTGGAATTTAGAGTCATTTTTGGTATCCCAAGTCACATTTGGTAAAAAAAGGGTCACATCTGATTTATACTAAGTTGCATTTGGAAGAGAGATCATATTCATGATTTATTGGATCACATTTGGTAATAACCCTATGAGCTCACTTTTAGAGAGTCGCATTTCAGAAAATGAGCATTTTTACACATGCTAGAATCTAGAGTTTTGCATTTTGGGATATTCTTCTGATTCCTCTATCAGGTTAAGTCATCAGAATTCGTAACCTTGGAAATTTAACATGGTCAATTCTTGAGTGTACCCTAAATACCTATTTGGTCTTTAACCCACTTTTTTTAAGTCATATTGTTGTATCCTAATCAAAATCACCTACTTCCCATCTCAACAATAGGTCATTTTAACCTTCTGATGCTAGAGCCTATCACATTTTCAAACCCACACTTGAAACCTTGGACAATCACACTTGGACATAATTTCAAACCTTTTTGACATATCAGGACACTTGACAATTACCTTATCATGTTTTCATGGTTATCACAAGACATAAGACTTATAATCTAAATAAAAATCCTTATTTAGATGAAACTCCAAGATTGTTAACCTTCGGAAAAAAAGAAGCTTCAAGGGTAAATCCTTTATTTGGAACTACTCCAATTACTACTCATACATTGACTCCTAGTACTATCAACATGTCGAATCTTAATGACTATAACTAGGATGAAAGAAATAAAAATTAGAATGATCAGGAAGATCAAGCTAACTAAGGTGAAGATGATAATCATTGACATTGATATGACTCTGATAATCATGGAGAACTAACAAAACAAGATTATTAGAGATGTCAAAAGAGTAAGAGATTTCAAAAATTAATCAAAAGAAATTTTTAATAGAACAAAGAGAAATACTTTTTGGACTTGGCATCATAGGGAATAAAATTACCTAAGGATTATAGCATAAATAAATGAAAGATAAGAGAAGTTGATACTCCCGTATCCATATTAACATGACAGTTGCTTTCTATGCAAGACAAGATTCAAGATTTGAAGAAGGAGAAGGACAAACCATCAAAAAAATACTCCTTATAACATATTTATTCTTTCACATTTGAAAAGGACATGCACATGATACCATTTCTAAAACATGCTATAATTTCTAAGTATGATGAATACACCAACAACTCAGATCTACATGATCATGTAAGAGAGTTTTTCATATTGACTATGGAATTTATGCATGAAGAAACCTATTTAATGATGTTTTTTCTAAGAAGCTTGGGTGGATAAGAAATGGATCAATTTTCTAATCTACCCACATGTATTAAAACATTTGAAGAGTTGGTCAAGAAATTTATTCAATGATTCTTCTACAATATACAACATAGAGTGACCAAGTTAGACCTATGTAATACAAAATAGAAAAGTGGGGAGTCATTCCTAACATTTTTACTATGATGGAGAAGAATCTTCACAAGATACTCAAGGAAAATACTTCATAGAGACAAGATGGATATCTTCATTAACAATTTGGGGCCTGAAATGAATTATCCCGTACAACTTCAGGGTCCACCAAGTTTTGATAAGATGATAGATAGTGCAATCAAGATGAAAGAAGTATTGATTAAGAAAGGAAAAATATCTATCTACAAACAAAATTAAAAAAAGTACTATTATAATAATAATAAGGATAAATAAAAATATGGGAACAAGAATAATAATGTAGTCAATGGTGGATTTGTGGACATACGTAACACAAGGCCAAAACCTAAGGTGTTCAACATTTCCAAAAGTCAACAAGATAATAAGAGATCCAATACAATAATGACACCAATGGATCCTAAGGATCTCAATAAACCTAACAATAGAAATTAACATTGGTTATCAAAGCCTAAGAGTACATTTACACCTTTGGGAGATACACTTGAGGTGGTCTTGAAATCAATTCTAGGAAAAAAAATAATTACAATTCCTAAATTGAAACCATGGGAACCATAAGTGAAACCAACGTGGTGGAATAATAATAAATATTGTGATTTTCATCACAATAAAGGACACAAGACCAATAGCTACATGAAGTTAAGACATGTCATTCATGACTTAATTGAAGAGGCTAAGGTTAAAGTGGATGGACATCATACAAAGAATTATTATAAAGCATTCCAAATGTCATTTCCTAACTATGAGAAAGATGATTCATCTAAATTAAATAAAATTAATTACACATACACTAATAGTGATAATGTGATTCATATGGTGGAACCATGAAAACAATCCATCAATGTTATTACTCTCAAGGGAGTACAAGATAAAGCATAATATTCTAATGTTGTGATGAGGAGTCAAGATAAGGTCACACTCAAAGGAGCTTCCACATTAACTCAAGCTACTATGAAAACAACTACTAAACAATTGAAATTATCTTCAAAGTTCAACCTAGTGGATCAATTACAATGTACACGTGCCCAAATTTGCATTTTGGAATTGTTAAAGATCTCTCAATTCCATCAAGTGATTCTTGATCAATCCTTCTTACAACTAATGTACCCAAAGACTTAGATATAGAAAGATTCAAAAATATGGTTTGTCATCTAAATTCCCCACATTATTTGTCTTTCTCTAAGGAAGATGATGAATCCTTGAACCATCCACATAATCAGCCATTGCATCAAGAGGTATTTATTCACAAACATTGATTCAAATGTGTCTTGATAGATGGAGACACTGGTTTAAATATATTCACATATAATCTGGTAAAGAAATTGGGATTCTCTAAATATGCAATTGACACAAGAAGGAAGAGAACCATTAAAGCTTATGATGAAGAAGAAATATCCTCCAAAGGATTGGTTGTCTTACCTATCAAAGTGGGACTAGTGGAGGAAGATGTCATGTGTCAATTTATTGATCTACCACTTTCCTATAACATTTTTCTTGGAAGGCCATGCATCCATACAATGCAGGTGGTACCTTCTATATATCATCAATGCACAAAATTACCTGACAATGGAGTAGAAGTAACCATTCTAGCTGATACAAATTATCCTTGCAATAATCTCAAGAAAGTGGAGAGTATGGTTCTGCACAACAAAGAGAGTTCTCACAAAGATGAAACTTCCAAAGAGATGGTCCTAAGAAGTTTTGCAAGATAAATATCCAAGAGGAAGGGATGGGAGAATATAAGAAAAACTCATTGATGTCCATGAAAGATTTACCCTTATCTCCTAGATCTTAGGCAAGACCTTCATCAACCCTCACACCCTCCAAAGGTGATGCATTAAAAATTCATGAAGGAATATGGATGGTGAAAGATAGGGTGTCTTTAGAAGAAGAAGATTAAGGAAAAGGTATCCTACATTGGCTGTACAAAGAAGAGGAACATGATGGAAATGTTAAAAATGTGGAGATAGCCCCGAAAAAATATGGTAAAGTGTATGAAATCATAAAAAAAATGGGTTATAAAGGAAAAGGGCCACTTGGTGAAAATAAAAAATGAATCATAGAACCAATACATACAGACTTTCGTAAACCTAGAGACAAAATGGGTGTGGGTTTTAAAGAAGAAACATCTCATCCTATGTTTGGAGATGGTCTTGTATTTGACAAATCATATGATTTAGATGATGAATAAGAGATATAAGGAAAACCCATATCATATGAGAGGTTATTACTCTTTCAAGGAGACTTGCTATCAGAGCTAAGTACTATTCTCACCTATCCTAGACTTAAACAAGGGTTATAATAAGAATGAGAGGTAGAACAACAAGAAAGACATCCTAATTGGGGACAGTTGGTTATTGTTACTCATACTCTTGATATGCCTCATTGTGAAGATCAACAAGATATACCCTCATCTCAACAAACACTTTTACAAGAAGGTGAGAGTCAATAAGAAGAAAAAAATACTAAAGGGATACAATTAACTATAGCCCATTCCTGGGTATATTATATGATAGTTAGATAGATTCACATGAGTATGAATGGGGCTTACTCTCTAGTTCTACAATGGACATAGAGATAGATGTGGTACAAAAATACACTCCTAGACTTCAATTTGAAGAATGAGAAAGTTATAATGCTAGGTCGCTAGGATTAGAATTATATAATAGTAACATGAACTCCAATAATAATGATAATGAATTTAATAATCTTAATAATTCTTTAGAAGCTAACTAGACAAAAATCATCTTACAAGTCAATAACATTGATAATAATGTGGTGTTATCTCTCGAACCCTATGAATCCCTATCCTTGATAAATCTCAAACTTATAGAGTGGAATGAATCCACATCCACACACCTATTATCCTTTGATAATGACTATACTTTATCCTGTTATCTCAATGCTTGTGAAACCTTTACTTCTTCTACTAGTTCAATGAGCATAAACATGACAGAGGGGGGTATCAAGTTTCTTAGTCTCAAAATGAAAAATAAAAAGAAAAAATATGATGGTGAAAACCACATTGTGGAAGTATCAAAATACAAAATAGTAAAAGAAAAGGATGTATCCAATGGTGGAAACCTCTCAGAGGCACCAAAGGATGAGACCCTTGATATTCTTCCTGATCATTTTCAAGAGAGATCTTCAAATTAATAGAGCCCGAACAACTAGTCAATCTTGGAACAAAAAAGGCTCCAAAAATAGTCCAAATTGCTCAATCTTTATTAGAAGAAAAGACACAACTCACTAAGTTTTTCAAAGAAAATAAGATCAAATTTTCTTGGTCTTATTCTGACATGCCTAGATTAGATACAAACCTGATAATGCATCTACCTATTGCTTCTGGAGTAAGGCCCGTAAAACAAAAATTGATAAAAATGAATCCACTGTTTGTATTGTTAGTGAATGCAGAGCTACAAAAACTATTAAAAGATAGATTCATAAGAGCTATTGATTATGAAGAATGGATATCCAACTTAGTTCCTACTTGTAAAGAGGATAAATCCATAAGAGTTTGCATAGACTTCAGAGACCTTAAAAAAGGTTTTTGAAAGGATGATTTTCTACTTCCAAACATATACATAATTGTGGATCTCACTATAGGGTATGAGATATAATCCTTAATGGATGGATTCCAAGGATACAATCAAATCAAAATTTCCCCTAGAGATCAGGAGAAAAAAACATTTACATGTGCATGGGGAACATACTATTGGAATGTCATGTTGTTTGGTCTCAAGAATGTAGGTGCAACCTACCAAAGAGCCATGACAATAATATTTCATGACATGATGCACATAAATATGGAGGACTATGTTGATGCCACATTAGAAAAATAAAAAATAAGATCAAATCACATAGAGGACTTGAGGAGAATCTTCGACAGAATGGAGTAGTTTCAACTTAGGTTAAATCATAAAAAAGTGTGCATTTTGAGTATCACCGGGTAAGTTTCTAGGCTTCATAGTTTTAGAAAAATGAATTCAATTAGATCTAGCTAAAGTAAAAGCAATAATTGAAATGTGAACTCCAAGAAATATTAGTGTAATGAGGACAATTCAGGAAAAAATAAAATCTATAAGGAGATTCATATCTTAATTAGTAGATAAAGCACAAACATTCACTAAAATGATACATAAAGAAGTCACATTCACATGGGATGAATAATCTATGAATAGATTTTCTCAAGTTAAACAATATTTGGTGAATTGTCTAATCTTGATGGCTCTAATTCATGGAAAAACACTCTTTTATACATATCAGAAACTAGCACATCATTAGGAGTGTTATTGGTACACGAAGATGAGGCTAAGAAGGAAAGGGAAATATATTACATCAACAAAAATCTAGTCTCCTATGAGCTAAATTAATCAATGATTGAAAAGGAATGCCTAGCAGTGGTATTTACATCCTATCACATAAGGTGAAGCTATTTGTACAAAAATAGATCCACTAAAATATTTGTTGAATAAAGAAACATTGATGGGAAGACTAGAAAAATGGGTCTTGATATTGAGTATATTGATAGAAAGGCCATCAAAGGAAAAGGGATAGTTGATCAACATTTTGAGGCACCATTAACAGATAAAAAATAATTGCACATAGAATTTCTTGATGAAGCAATCGTGCACCTTACATAGCACCCATGGAAGATGTATATTGATGACTCTTTCACACAACAAGGGTCAGCAGATGGATGTTTTTTCATTATCCTCAAGGATAAAAAATACCAAAGGCTTAGAAGATGATATTTCCATGCAAAAATAATATAGTAGAGTATGAATCCCTAGTCAATGGATTGAAGCTAGCCATAGAGTGGAAAATAATTGAGTTACATATATATGGAGACTCGTAGCTTATAATCAGTCAAGTCAATGATTATTATCAAATAAAAGATAAGATAATTCCTTACAAGATGATGGTGGATAATATCATGAAATATGTTTTGTACATTACATTCGAACAAATGCCAAGTTCAGACAATAGAGCTATTGATGCAATGGCTACTTTAGCATCCATATTACAACTGGAAGAGCATCAGTTTCAATATGACTTCTTGGTGGAAGAATTACCCTTTCTAGCCTATGACTCCTCTGATTCCCAAATAATATCTTCTATTGAAATCCAAGTCCTATCTTGATATGCCCATGGGTATGTGCAAGATCATGAGGGGCCAAACTATACCCTTAAGTGGCAATGAAAAATCAGCAAATTAGGGTTAGTCAACTTGATGTGAAAATTTCAACTCAATATCAACCTAATATCAAAAAGTTGTAAGAATAGAATTTGTAGAAAATCGAATTTATTTTCTAAACTACTAGGCCTTTTTTGAAAAAAAGTTAGCATGATCGGTGAAAAGTATAGATTTCTATGCAATAGTACAAAAAATTTTGGAAAAAAATAAGAAGTAGGTGTATGTCTGACCACCTTAATGATAATCAAATGATAATATTTTATTATAAGATTTTATATATAAGTAGTAGACTCATGCTTAGATGTGACACATATTTTTTTGTAATTTTATTCAAAAAAAATAATTAATTATGAATTTTCTGCTACAACATTTTCAAAATAAAAAAACTCCCATGTCTGACCACCTTAACTGATTCAAAACTTTACAAAATTCAAATTTTTTTTCCTTATCATAGGCGAAGCATAGAATGTGATGCATTTTTTGGATTTCAAAAATGTTATATTGTCTGAAAGTTATAGTCATTTTTTAATCAGTATATATATTAGCACTTTAGAGGTAACTCAATTAGAAAATAATAAATAATTACTTACCGAATTCAAAATTTGACAACAATTATATCGATAGAAAGTTGATAATCTCCTTAAGATACCCTTTTCATTTCATCAAATCTAGGTGAAAAAAAAGTCGTCAGCTACATGGTTGAAGTCTAGAACTCAGAGAAACAAGGGAAAAACACATTTTTGAGACATTTCAATTGTTGACCATGTAGGTTTGGTGCACAAAGAAATACCGAGCCTAATCAGGTACCTGATATTTTCATGTACCCGAAAAGGCTGATAGAATTTTGATTTTTCACTTTTCCCTCCCCTTTCTCCCTCCCATTTCTCCATCCTTCATATGATTATATATATTAGATTATATCACAATCAAAAACTATATATCATATCAAAAACTATATATTAGATTATATATTATATATATTAAATATTATATAATATACATTTTACAATAAATATTATTTAATATATATTAATATGTATTTTACAACTATGTACAAAAGGTTGGAAGATTGCAGAAAAATAATGGATGGCCATTGAAAGAAGTAAAGGAAATCAATCAGCCATTTAAAAAATTCAAGGGCAGCCATTGAGGAAGAGAGAAAGTGAGAAGGTGGTGGGAGCAGAGAGAGAGAGAGAGAGAGAAGGAGAGTAGGAGAGATAGAGAGAAGGGGAAGGGGAGAGAGTAGGAGAGATAGAGAGAAAGGGAAGGGGAGAGAGAGAGAGAGAGAGAGAGAGAGAGAGAGAGAGAGAGAGAGAGAGAGAGAGAGAGAGAGAGAGAGAGAGAGAGAGAGAGATAACCAATTCATTATAATATTAATCAATAAGGAGCAAGGAAAACTTAAATAATATCACAGCATGCATTAGAAATCCAAATTCTAATTACCTGAGTTTCAAGAAAAGTGAGTAAGGTCCTCGATAGGGACATTATAGATCCACACATTGTTTAGTAGATACCTTTAAGAACCCACATACATGGGAGTAGGTTTGAGGTAAGACTAAGATTGTTTATCAATTCAAAAATATTACTGTGTTGTACTTCTGATTAACATCCAATGATTGGATGTGAAATTCACAAATTTGATTATATTACCAGTGGTTCTATTTCAAATTCTACAAAAAATGTATATTTGACATATGTTCATAAATTTCAGTCAACACCATTTTAAAATAACACATCAGTTTATTTTTACACATTGAGAATATCATCAATAGGAATTGAACTGAAATTGACATAGGTCATAGGAAATAAATGCCCCAGCTATTTGTTGTCTTCTGCATTTTAAGTTTCTTATTACAATCAGGAGAAGAATATTACTCTCCAAATGGTTTTGGACAATAACATGTGTACTTCCTCTTTACAAATATTTCTTCCCTCATCTTGCTACCTATTGATACCGACAAAGTGAATCTAGGCATTTCTACCATGTAATGGGAGAAAAATGGTTTCCTAATTGATATGTGTCTAAATAAAACATGCAAAAACCTTTTCTTTGATATTGCTCACTAACCCTTTACAATAGAAAATGTTTACAAAAACTAGCATGTACTTGCATGAGGACATTATATATTACAAAAATCCCACACAAAAGCAATTGTCAAGCCGCTCAAAAAGTAGTAACTGATAGAAAGTGGGATAATGCAGATGGTTTAATAAACCACTATCTTATTTACTCAAGCAACATCTAGTTCATCTGCTAGACTAGGGCATGCTTGGGGACAGACAGTCTCCATTTAAACTCAACTCTCTAGAAGTATTTATATTTGTCAGTGGAGGAGATACACCCATTAGATCTACAATAACTTTATGCTCACTGGAATTTCCATTTCTCTTCAATTGGGATACTCTTTCCAAAATTGCATCTACCCTTTTACCGATTTGGGAAATCAATGGATCTATTTGTGGACCTCTAAGGTGTTGGTCACCTAAATGAGAACCTTGAGATGAATCAAGAACTTCTCTATGAAAGAGATCAGTACCTTCAGAAGCTCTCCACTTGTCAGCTGAATTAAAACCTTGGACCATAGATGGCTGCCCTTTGTTGTAAAATGAGGAGTGAGACTGCCATGCCAAAGGTGACAACGAACTTGCATTTGAGGAATAATGCCCAACATGAGTAACCAAGTTTCCCAAGTCCCCTAAATGCAAGGCCATTGACAAATAGGCATTTCTAATAGAAATATTTGTGGTGCTAGAATGAAGTGCATGACCAAATTCTTTGCCTGCTAATGAACCAATTTGAGGCTTCATTTCACATTTCTCTATGGATAATTACATAGCACTTGTTACTTCTCTATCTTAATTTTTTGTGTCAGTGTACATGTGCACTGAAGAGCTTCTGTCACTACTTGAGCTACTAGTAGATGGTGAGTTGATGCAGGAGCATCCTGGGTGTAAGAGCAATCTTGCATCACCCAAAAATATTTCTATTTTTGTATTCAATAAGGGCTATTTTGTGCAGAGCTGCTATTTATGGAAAGTTACTATTTTTGGTAATTTTTGTATGTGCTCAGAATGATCTGATTTCTTTTTTGGAGGTTCATTTTGGTCATATAAGCCTGCCAGTAAAGTTTCATTGCCAGATCAAGTGTATATTGGAAGATATTGAAGATTTTCAGTATTAGCAACAGGTGTAGAAACTTTGAACTTAGTTTTGAAGGCTTTAGAGGCCCTGGATGAGGTCAAAAATTTGGGTGACGGGTGCTTGCGTGGGTCAAGCCTGTAGAGCGCTTCGTGGCATTTCCAAAATGGGGTTATAATAGCTGATCGGGTCAACTGGTGATGACTTATGGTCTTCGGAAGTTGGGCCACCCGAAATGGCGGAAAATAATTTTCTTCAAAATTTCTGTTCGGGTTTCAAAGGTTATCTTGAGCCGACTATGATGTAATAAAATGTAAAATAAAATAATTCTAATTTTGGTCAGCCTTATTGGCTAAAATTTTGGAACCTTCCCAGGCGGTGGAAAATTGCCTATATAAGGAAGGCTGTATTATTGTCTTAGTAGTTCAGAATAGTTCTGGGTAGTAGATTTGGGTATTGATTCGAGGCTTTGTCCTATAGAATATTGTAAGGGAATGCCCATGTGGCTTTGCATATTGTAATTCTAAAAGTTTGTAATTCCACATTTGTGGAGATAATAAGAAGCCAATTTTCTGTTCTTGCATATTATTGTTGTTGTTTCTCTATTTCTCTTATGTGGTTGTGGTATTAAGGGGAGCACCCTTCATCAGGTGGTATCAAAGTAGGAGTTTTTGAGTGTGTAAATAGATCGCCGACTGTGAGGCAGTTTGCACCAAGACCGTGGCTAGGGTTTCAACGCGGATCGTGAAAATGCCTCCACGAAGGGAACGTGGCGGAAGAGCTGGTGTTGTAACACCTGAGGTTAGAGAGCTGCAGAGATAAGTGCGAGCATTACAAGAAGAGATTTATAGAGGAATGAATCTTAATGTCAGATACGAAAGCGAGGATGAAGCCGAAGAAGAATATCAAGAAGGAGAAGCTGAAATTGTGAACCAGGAGGAAGAAAGACTTTTTTGGGCGATTTCCAAGATTGGGAAAAGACCTACGATTGAGGTTCCTACATTTTCTGGAAATCTTAACCTAGAGGAATATTTTGAGTATGAAGATGTTGAGGATCCTGATAGGGTCAAATTTGCGAAGGCCAGACTGAAAGGTCATGTGAAGATCTGGTGGCAAGAAATTCAATTAGAGCGAAATAGAAGAGGGAAAGATAAAATCACAAGATGGGATCGGATGGTGGATAAATTGAAGCGACAGTTCATTCCTGTTGATTATGAGCTTGATCTACTAAAGAAAATGCAAAGTTTGAAGCAAGCAGGAAGATCTGTTCAGGAGTATATAGAGGAGTTCTATTGACTCCTCATCAGAACAGGTCATGCAGAAGCTGATAAGGAAAAAGTTGCCTGATAACTTAATGGGTTAAAGCTAAGCATTCAGGAGGAGTTGAATCTAGTTTGAATGAATAGTATTGAGGAGGCATACCAATTTGCCCTAAAAGTAGAGGAAAAGATGAACAAGAAGTTTGAGAGCAGACAAAATGGAAGAGGTCACGGTGGACGATCTGGTGGATGGTCATATGGTGGCCGAAATGAAGATCCAAAAAAGAAGGATGAGGCCAGTAGCAGTCAGAATCAGCGTGGAAATAATTCTAATCACTTCTAGGATAAGAATAATAGAGATCAGAGAGGAAGAGGAAGAGGACAAGGATCTGGAAGAGGAGGCTTCTGTGGAACATGTTTTCACTGTGGAGAAGAAGGTCATAGGGCATTTGAATGTCCTCAGCACCAAGGCAGAATAGACAGGAGAAATGAAGGCCAGGCCAAAGTTGTACATGTAGATGAAGATGCCAGATCATCAAATTTTCAAGATGCTGAAAGAGGAGAAACGTTGATTAACAGAAGAGTCCTGTTGAGTGGTGAGAATGAACCTGAGCAAAGGAGGAGCCTATTTCGCACCAGGTGCAAGTGTGAAGGTAAATGTTGTGATGTGATCATTGATAGTGGAAGCACTGACAATTTGGTGTCAGAAGAGATGGTGACAAAGTTGAAGCTCAAGAGACAGAAACACCCACATCCATATCGGATTGCCTGGGTACAGGATGACCACAGGGTCATGGTCAATGAACAATACCTAGTAAAGTTCAAGGTTGGCGGATACCAAGATGAGGTATTGTGTGATATCATATCTATGGATGCATGTCATA
Source organism: Chamaecyparis obtusa (assembly GCA_027943335.1). Lineage (NCBI taxonomy): Eukaryota > Viridiplantae > Streptophyta > Pinopsida > Cupressales > Cupressaceae > Chamaecyparis > Chamaecyparis obtusa. The sequence continues at coordinate 308,682 of BSBK01001702.1, forward strand.
TGTTGTTGGGTAGACCATGGTAGTTTGACAGATGTGCTATACATGATGGTCGTGCGAATACCTATTCCCTGACAAAGGATGGAGTGTGACATAAGCTAAAACCATTGAAGGAGACTGAAGAAAAGGTATGTGGTAATGAAAGGATAACTTTCATTGATGGAAGAAATTTTCTAGATGGTATGAGGCATGAGCATGTATGTTTTTCTTTAATTCCAAAAGTTGGTAAAGAGCAAGTAGAAGATGTTCCTGTAGAAGTTGCAGATTTGCTGAATGAGTTTCAGGATATTGTATCTGATAATGTGCCTGATGGATTACCACAAGTCAGGAAGATCAGTCATCAGATGGACTTGATCCCAAGAGCGATTTTGTCAAATAAGGCAGCACACAGAATGACACCTGCAGAAAGTGAGGAGTTGAACAGACAAGTACATGAACTGTTACAGAAAGGATTGATCCGTGAGAGTCTGAGTCCTTGTGTTGTACCAGCGGTATTAGCACGAAAGAAGAATGGAGAATGGAGGATGTGTACAGATTCTAGGGCAATAAACAATATCACAATCAAGTACAGGTTTACATTGCCACGAATGGATGATATTATGGATTGTTTGAGTGGAGCTGTGTATTTCTCAAAGATAGATCTGAAGAGTGGATATCATTAGATTCGGATCAGACAAAGAGATGAATGGAAGACTACCTTCAAGACAAAGGAAGGACTATATGAGTGGTTAGTCATGCCTTTTGGGCTAACCAATGCACCGAGCACTTTCATGCGGCTCATGAACGAGGTTCTGAAAGAATTTTTGGGTAAGTTTGTCATTGTTTACCTAAATGATATTTTGATTTTTAGCAAGACATTGGAGGAACATATGATGCATATTCATATGGTGTTTGAGAAGTTGAGAGATGAGAAATTGTTGATTAATTTGAAGAAGTGCAGTTTTGTGAAGAAAGAGTTAGTGTATTTGGGATTTGTAGTTTCAGTAGAAGGTCTAAAAATGGACCCAGAGAAGGTACAAGTTATCCTTGAATGGCCTACTCCAAGGAGTGCTACTGAGGTAAGATCTTTTCATGGTCTAGCTAGCTTTTACAGAAAGTTTATCAAAAATTTTAGCAGTATTTGTGGACCCTTGACTGAAACAATGAGAGGGGATAGAAAAGAGTTTAAGTGGACTAATGGGGCAGAAAAGAGTTTTCAATTGTTGAAACAAAAAGTTACAGAACAACCTATTTTAGCACTTCCAAATTTTAATAAGGTGTTTCAAGTAGATTGTGATGCTAGTGGTACTGCAATAGGAGCTGTTATGAGCCAAGAAGGTAAACTTGTTGCTTATTTCAGTGAGAAATTAAATGATGCCAAGAGAAAATATTCTGTTTATGATCAAGAATTTTATGCTTCCTAAGGAGTTTTTTTTGTATACTGATCATCAAGCTTTGCAATATTTGAATAGTCAAGGAAAATTGAATCAAAGGCATTTGAAATGGGTTGAGTTTTTGCAGAGTTATACATTTGTTTTGAAACACAAGAGTGAAAAGTCTAATAGGGTTGCAGATGCTCTTAGTAGAAGGCAACTATTGCTGACAGAAATGTAGATTGAAGTGGTTGGGTTCAAGGAATTCAAGAATTTATATCCAGAGGATCCTGATTTTGGTGAAGCTTGGAAAGCTTGTACAGAACCTGTTACTCTAGACAGGATGAAATGGTTGGATTTCATCATCCAGGATGATATGCTATTTAGAGGGAGTCAGTTGTGCATTCCACGAAGTTCTATGAGGGATAATCTCATCAAGGAGAAGCATAGCGGAGGATTAGCTGGACATTTTGGTCGTGATAAAACCCTTGGTTTGGTTAGTAAGAATTATTATTGGCCACAGTTGCAGCAAGATGTGAAGAAGTTTGTACAGAGTTGCCAAGTATGTCAGATGGCAAAGGGAGTGAAGTAGAATACAGGGTTGTATCAGCCATTACCTGTACCAGAGAAGCCTTGGGAGGATATCAGCATGGACTTTGTTCTTTGTTTACCGAGGACACAGCGGGGACACGATTCAATTTTTGTGGTAGTTGACAGATTTTCAAAGATGGCACATTTTATTCCCTGCAAGAAGACTAATGATGTTGTTCATGTAGCAGAATTGTTTTTCAGAGAAGTAGTGAGACTTCATGGTTTGCCAAAGACCATAGTTTTAGATCGGGACACTAAGTTTGTTGGATATTTCTAGCGTACATTATGGAAGAAGTTGAAGATAGATTTAAAGTTTAGTTCATCACATCATCCACAGACCGATGGACAGACAGAGGTGGTGAATAGGAGTTTGGGAAATTTGCTGAGATGTTTGGTCGGAGGTAAGCCAACAGGATGGGATTTGATTTTACCACAGGCGGAATTCGCATACAATAATTCTGTCAACAGGAGCACTGGTAAATCACCATTCCAGATTGTATATGGAAGTAGTCCAAGAAATGCATCTGAATTGAGGAAGATAGATAAAGGAGAAATAAGTTGTGTTGAAGCTGAGGATTTTGCAGAACACTTGAAGAACATCCATGAGGAGGTGAGGAAGCATATTACCAAGATGAATGCACAGTATAAGGTTAAGGTAGATGAGAAAAGGAGGTATAAGGAATTTTAGGTTGGTGATGAAGTCATGGTTCATTTGCGGAAGGAGCGGTTTCCAGTTGGTACATATAACAAGCTAAAAATGAAGAAGTTTGGACCATGTAGGATACTGAAGAAACATGATTCAGGAAATGCATATGAGGTAGAATTGCCTACTAAGCTAAATATTTCACCAGTGTTTAACATTTCAGATCTGATAGAGTATCATGAAGGAGGTGTTGAAGATGAGATCACAACAGCACAGTGGAGTATTCTAGCAACTAGTTCAGACACTAAGGAGATCGAAGATATACTGGACAGTCATGTTGGTAGAAGCACAAGGAACAGGACATGTGAAGAATATCTAGTCAAGTGGAAAGGACAACCTATTGAAGATTCATCATGGCTGACAAAGGATGAGGTTAGCCGTCTTGGTTTTCCTCTGCACACCTAAGTCATGACAGGGTCACTTCTCAAATTACCCCAGGTGTCTGATGCAGGAGCATCCTGGGTGTAAGAGCAATCTTGCATCACCCAAAAATATTTCTATTTTTGTATTCAATAAGGGCTATTTTGTGTAGAGCTGCTATTTATGGAAAGTTACTATTTTTGGTAATTTTTGTATGTGCTCAGAATGATCTGATTTGTTTCTTGGAGGTTCATTTTGGTCATATAAGTCTGCCAGTAAAGTTTCATTGCCAGATCAAGTGTATATTGGAAGATATTGAAGATTTTCAGTATTGGCAGCAGGGTACAGAAACTTTGAACTTAGTTTTGAAGGCTTTAGAGGCCCCAGATGAGGTCAAAAATTTGGGTGACAGGTGCTTGCGTGGGTCAAGCCTGTAGAGTGCTTCGTGGCATTTCTGAAATGGGGTTATAATAGCCGATCGGGTCAACTGGTGATGACTTATGGTCTTCGGAAGTTGGGCCACCCGAAATGGCAGAAAATAATTTTCTTCAAAATTTTTGTTCAGGTTTCAAAGGTTATCTTGAGCCGACTATGATGTAATAAAATGTAAAATAAAATAATTCTAAGTTTGGTCGGCCTTATTGGCTAAAATTTTGGAACCTTCCCAGGCGGTGGAAAATTGCCTATATAAGGAAGGCTGTATTATTGTCTTAGGAGTTCATAATAGTTCTGGGTAGTAGATCTGGGTATTGATTTGAGGCTTTGTCCTACAAAATATTGTAAGGGAATGCCCATGTGGCTTTGCATATTGTAATTCTAAAAGTTTGTAATTCCACATTTGTGGAGATAATAAGAAGCCAATTTTCTATTCTTGCATATTATTATTGTTGTTTCTCTATTTCTCTTATGTGGTTGTGGTATTAAGGGGAGCACCATTCATCATGAGTACTCATCATCATCATGTGACATAGGCTCACAAGAATATATTACTTCTTTCCTTTGTTGATTTCCCCTTCCTAGATCTTCCTCCTTATTTGTAACTTCTATCATGGGTCCAGGAAGCTCTTCCCACTCTTTCCCATTAATATGAAAATATTTTTTGTCTGTAACAGTATTTTCTACATATATTATCATATTGATCCAATTTGATGCACCTTCACTATTTGATGCATACTTCCTAGGGGTCCTAGTATGCCTTATCACGTGTTAGCACCCCTAGGAAGTCCACATGACCCCTTTGGACACATTGGAATGCTCAAATGTGTCTTAAGTGGTCCTCTAACCCCTTCGGACACACTTGGGCATTCAAATGTGTCAAAAGGGGTCATGGAGACTTCCTAGGGGTCCTAGTATACTGTATCACATGTTAGGACCCCTAGCAAGTCCACATGACCACTATGGACACATTGGAATGCTCAAGTGTTTCTTAAGGGGTCCTACAACCCCTTTGAACACACTTGAGCATTCAAATGTGTCAAAAGGGGACATGGGGACTTCCTAGTGGTCCTAGTATGCCTTATCACATGTTAGGACCCCTAGGAAGACTGCATGACCCCTATGGATTCATTAGACACATCAATTGTATCTTAAGGTGTCCTACAACCCCTTCAAACACATTTGAGCATTCAAATGTGTTAAAAGGGGTCATGGGGATTTCATAGGGGTCCTAGTACACCTTATCATGCGTTAGGACCCCAAGTAAGAGACACTTGAGCATTCCAATGTGTCTAAAGAGGTCATGGGGACTTCCTAGGGATCCTAACATGTGATAAGGCATACTAGGACCCCTAGGAAGTCCCCATGACCCCTCTTGACATATTTGAATGCTCAAATGTGTCTGAAGGGGTCGTAGGACACCTTAAGACACACTTGATGTGTCTAATGTGTCCATAGAGGTCATGCAAACATCCTAGGGGTCCTAACATGTGATAAGGTCTACTAGGACCCCTAGCAAGTCCCTATGACCCATTTTGACACATTTGAATGATCAAGTGTGTTTGAAGGGGTTGTAAGACACCTTAAGACACACTTCATGTTTCTAATGTGTCCATAGGGTTCATGCGGACTTCCTAGAGGTCCTAAATTATGATAAGGTGTACTAGGACCCCTTAGAAGTCTACATTACCCCTATGGACACATTAGAATGTTCAAGTGTGTCTTAAAGGGTCCTACAACCCCTTTGAACACACTTGAGAATTCAAATGTGATAAAAGGGGTCATGGGGACTTCCTAGGGGTCATAGTATGCCTTATCATGTGTTAGGACCTCTAGGAAGTCCACATGACCCCTATGGACATATTAGAAATATCAAGTGTGTCTTAAGGTGTCCTACGACCCCTTCAAACACACTTGAGTATTCAAATGTGTCAAAATGGGTCATAGGGACTTCCTAGGGGTCTTAGTACACCTTATCACATGTTAGGACCCCTAGGACATTCCCATGACCCCTATGGACACACTAGACAAATCAAGTGTGTCTTAAGGTGTCCTATGAACCCTTTAGACACATTTGAGCATTCAAATATGTCAAAAGGGGTCACGGGGACTTCTTAGGGGTCCTAGTATGCCTTATCACATGTTAGGCCCCTAGGAAGTCCCCATGACCTCTATGGACACATTGGAATGCTCAAGTGTGTCTTAAGGGGTTGTAGGACCCCTTCAGACACACTTGAGCATTCAAATGTGACAAAAGGGGTCACGGGGACTTCCTAAGGGTTCTAGTATGCCTTATCACACGTTAGGACCCCTAGAAAGTCTGCATGACCCTAATGGACACATTAGAATGATCAAATGTGTCTTAAGGGGTCCTACAACCCCTTTAGACACACTTGAGCATTCAAATGTATCAAAAGGGGTCATGGAGACTTCCTAGGGGTCCTAGTATGCCTTATCACATGTTAGGACCTCTCGGAAGTCTGCATGACCCCTATGGACACATTAAAATGCTCAAGTGTGTCTTAGGGGGTCCTACAACCACTTCAGACACACTTGAGAATTTAAATCTGTCAAAATGGGTCATGGGGACTTCCTAGGGGTCCTAGTATGTCTTATCATTTGTTAGGACCCCTAGGAAGTGTGCATGACCACTATGGACACATTAGACACATCAAGTGTGTCTTAAGGTGTCTAGGACCCCTTCGGACACATTTGAGCATTCAAATGTGTCAAAAGGGGTCTTGGGGACTTCATAGGGGTCTTAGACTACCTTACGATGTGTTAGGATCCCTAGGGAGACCGCATGACCCCTATGGATAGATTGGAATGATCAAGTATGTCTTAAAGGGTACTACAACCCCTTCAAAGACACTTGAGCATTCAAATGTGATATAAGGGGTCATGGGGACATCCTAGGGGTCCTAGTATGCCTTATCATGTGTTAGGACCCCTAGGAAGTCCACATGATCCCTATGGACACATTAGACACATCAAGTGTGTCTTAAGGTGTCCTACAACCTGTTTAGACACACTTGAGCATTCAAATATGTCAAAAGGGGTCATGGGGACTTCTTTGGGGTTATAGTATGCCTTATCATGTGTTAGGACCCCTAGGAAGTCCACACGACCCATATGGAGACATTAGACACATCAAGTGTGTCTTAAGGTGTCCTACGACCCCTCCAAATACACTTTAGCATTCAAAAGTGTCAAAAGCGGTCATGGGGACTTCCTAGGGGTCCTAGTACACTTTATCATGTGCTATGACCTCTACAAAGTCCATAATGACCCCTATGGACACATTAGACATATCATGCATGTCTTAAGACATCCTATGACCCCTTCAAACACATTTAAGTGTTCAAATGTGTCAAAATAGGTCATGGGGACTTCCTAGGTGTTCTAGTATGCCTTATCACATGTTAGGACCCCTAGGAAGTCTGCATGACCCCTATGGACACATTTGAATTTTCAAGTGTGTCTTAAAGGGTCCTACAACCCCTTCGAACACACTTGAGTGTTCAAATGTGATAGAAGGTGTCATGGGGACTTCCTAGGGGTCCTAGTACGCCTTATCACACATTAGGACCCATAGGAAGTCTGCATGGCCCCTATGGAAATAGTAGACACATCAAGTGTGTCTTAAGGTGTCCTATGACCCCTTCAAACACAATTGAGTGTTCAAATGTGTCAAAAAGGGTCGTGAGGACTTCCAAGGGGTTCTAGTATGCTTTACCATGCGTTAGGACCCCTAGGAAGTCCGCATGACCCCTATGGAGACATTAGACACATAAAGTGTGTCTTAGGGTGTCCTAAAACCCCTTTAGACACACTTGAGTGTTCAAATGTGTCAAAAGGGGTCATGGGGACTTCCTAGGAGTCCTAGTATGCCTTATCACACGTTAGGACCCCTAGGAAGTCTACATGACCCCTATGGACACATTAGACACATAAAGTCTATCTTAAGGTGTCCTACGACCCCTTCAGACACATTTTCATGTTCAAATGTGTCAAAAGGGGTCATGGGGACTTCCTAGGGGTCCTAGTATGCCTTATCACATGTTAGGACCCCTAGGAAGTCCCCGTGACCCCTATGGACATAGTGGAATGCTCAAGTGTGACTTAAGGGGTCCTACAACCCCTTTTGACACACTTGAGCATTCAAATGTGATAGAAGGGTTCATGAAGAATTCCTAGGGGTCCTAGTATGCCTTATCACACATTAGGACCCCTAGGAAGTCTGAATGACCCCTATGGACACATTAGAGATGTCAAATGTGTCTCAATGGGTCCTACGATGCCTTTGGACACACTTGAGTGTTCAAATGTGTCAAAAGGTGTCATGGGGACTTTCTAAGGGTCTTAGTATGCTTATCATGCATTAGGACCCCAAGGAAGTCTGCATGACCCCTATGGACACATCAGACACATCAAGTGTGTCTTAAGGTTTTCTATGACCCCTTTAGACACACTTGAGCATTCAAATGTGTCAAAAGGGGTCATGGGTACTTCCTAGGGGTCCTAGTATGCCTTATCATGCATTAGGACCCCTAGGAAGTCTGCATGACTCCTATGGATACATTAGACACATCAAGTGTGTCTTAAGGTGTCCTATGACCCCTTCGAAAACACTTTAGTATTCAAATGTGTCAAAATGGGTCATGGGGACTTCCTAGGAGTCCTATTATGCCTTATCATGTGTTAGGACCCCTAGGAAGTCCACATGACCCCACATGTTAAGTGTGTCTTAAGGTGTCATATGACCCCTTCAGACACACTTGAGTGTTCAAATGTGTCAAAAGGGGTCATGTGGACCTCCTAGGGGTGCTATTATTCTTTATCATGTGTTAGGATCCCTAGGAAGTCTGCATGACCCCTATGGACACATTAGAAATATCAAGTGTGTCTTAAGGTGTCCTACAACCCCTTCAGACACATTTAAGCATTCAAATGAGTCAAAATGAGTAATGGGGACTTCCTATGGTTCCTACTATGCCTTATCACACATTAGGACCCCTAGGAAGTCCCCATGAAACCTATGGACACATTGGAATGCTCAAGTGTGACTTAAGGGGTACAACCCCTATTGACACACTTGAGTGTTCAAATGTGATAGAAGGGTTCATGGGGACTTCCTAGGGGTCCTAGCACACCTTATCACATGTTAGGACCACTAAGAAGTCCGCATGACCCCTTTGGACACATCAGATATGTCAAATGTGTCTCAAGGGGTCCTAAAACCCCTTTGGACACACTTGAGCATTCAAATATGTCAAAAGGAGTCATGGGGACTTCTGAGGGGTCCTAGTACACCTTATCACATGTTAGGACCCCTAGGAAGTTTGCATGACCCCTATTAACACATTAGACACATCAAGTGTGTCTTAAGGTTTCCTATGCCCCCTTCAGACACACTTGAGCATTCGAATGTGTCAAAAAGGGTCATGGGGACTTCCTATGGGTCCTATTATGCCTTATCATGTGTTGGGACCCCTAGGAAGTCCACATAAGCCTTATGGACACATTAGATAGATCAAGTGTGTCTTAAGGTGTCCTGTGACCCCTTCGAACACATTTGAGCATTCAAATGTGTCAAAAAAAGTCATGGCAACTTCATAGGGGTCCCAGTATGCCCTATCACATGTTAGGACCCCTAGGAAGTCCCCATGACCCCTATGGACACATTGGAATGCTCAAGTGTGTCTTAAGGGGTCCTACAACCCCTTTAGATACACTTGAGCATTCAAATGTGATAGAAGGAGTCATGGGGACTACCTAGTGGTCCTAGTACACCTTATCATGCGTTATGACCCCTAGGAAATCCATGTGACCCCTATGGACACATTGAAATGCTCAAATGTGTCTTAAGGTGTCCTATGACCCCTTCAAACACACTTGAGCATTCAAATGTGTCGAAAGAGGTCATGAAGATTTTCTAGGGGTCCTAGTATGCCTTATTATGGGTTCAGACCCTTAGGAAGTCTGGATGACCCCTATGGACATATTGGAATGCTCAAGTGTGTCTTAAGGTGTCCTACAACCCCTTCAAACACACTTGAGCATTCAAATGTGTCAAAAGGTTTCATGTGGACTTCCTAGGGGTATTAGTATGCCTTATCATGCGTTAGGACCCCTAGGAAGTCCGCATGACCCTTATGGATGCATTAGACACATCAAGTATGTCTTATGGTTTCCTATGACCCCTTAGGACACATTTGAGCATTCAAATGTGTTAAAAGGGGTCATGAGGACTTCCTAGGGGTCCTAGTATGCCTTATCACATGTTAGGACACCTAGGAAGTCCCCATGACCCCTATGGACACATTGGAATGCTCAAGTGTGTCTTAAGGGGTCCTACAACCCCTTCAGACACACTTTAGTGTTCAAATGTGATAGAAGGGGTCAAGGGGACTTCCTAGGGGTCCTTGTACACCTTATCACATGTTAGGACCCCTAGGAAGTCTACATGACCCCTATGGACACATTAGACACATCAAATGTGTCTTAAGGGGTCCTACGACTCCTTAAGATACACTTGAGTGTTCAAATGTGTCAAAAGAGGTCATGGGGACTTCCTAGGGGTCCTAGTACACCTTATCACATGTTAGGACCCTTAGGAAGTCCGCATGACCTCTATGGACACATTAGACACATCAAGTGTGTTTTAAGGAGTCCTACAACCCCTTCAAACACACTTGAGCATTCAAATGTGTCGAAAGGGGTCATGGGGACTTCCTAGGGGCCCTAGTACACCTTATAATGTATTAGGACCCCTAGGAAGTCTGCATGACCTCTATGGAGACAAGAGACACATCAAGTGTGTCTTAAGGTGTTCAACGACCCCTTCGGACACACTTGAGCATTCAAATGTGTCAAAAAGTGTCATGGAGACATACAAGGGGTCCTAGTACGCATTATCATGTGTTATGACCCCTAGGAAGTCCACATGACCCCTATGGACACATTGGAATGCTCAAGTGTGTCTTAAGGGGTCCTACGACCCCTTCGTACATGCTTGAGCATTCAAATGTGTCAGAAGGGACCATGGGGACTTCCTACGGGTCCTAGTATGCCTTATCATGCATTAGGACCCCTAGGAAGTCCCCATGACCCCTATGGACACATTGGAATGCTCAAGTGTGTCTTAAGGTGTCCTATGACCCCTTTAGAGACACTTGAGCATTCAAATGTGTTAGAAGGGGTCATGGGGACTTATTCAGTATAGTCAGACCACCGACATTAGAAGGAGTCTGTTGAAAAATCCTGTACTGGATGCTTTCAAGAGGACTTGGGTTGAAACTGTCTGTCATCAAATCAATTGTGCAGGTATTTTTTTTAATATATTATATATATATATAATACATTATATATATTAAATACATTAGTATATAGTACATTAATATATATATATATATATATATATATATATATATATATATATATATATATATATATATATATATATATATATATATATATATATATATATATATATATATATATATATATATATAATACGTTAGTACATATAATACATTAGTATATATATAATATACATTATATAGATATTATATACCCCATTTTATATGTTAAAGTTCAATTTTTTCATTTGCTCCCGCCCTTTTTTTCATCTCCCTGGAAATATCGGGTACCCAATTTTTGACTGGTCATATTTGACCAAAATATTCCCTATCCCCATAGACCAGAGAAGCACAAGATTTCAAAATTTTTCATAGGTTGCAGGAAAAAAAATGTGATTTGGGGCCCATTTTTTATTTTTTGTGAACTTGTCATCTCATCATGGGAAGCAACAGTCATCAAAAGGCTAAACGGAAGAGGAAGGTGACGAATGAAGAAATTCAAGCATATAGGGAAAAGATAGGGAAAATCACCGAAGAAGGAGAGAAGGTATGTTAAACATTAATCAAGGTGACCACGTAAATGTAGTTGCAAGTGAAGAGGATGTTGAATTTGAAAATAATATGGAAATTAATTTTGTGAATGAAAACGTAGATTTGGGGAATGAAAATGAATAGAATGAAGATGAAAATGTATAGATGAATATTGAAAATGTAGACTTGGGGAATAAAAATGTTGCACAAGAACCACATGAAAGTTACACATCTCCAAATTATATTTGAAATGAACTCCCTTGCAATAAAGATAATCAATCTTCAAATTCGGGGCTTTCAAGAACACCTAAATGGTTAATTAAAATTGAGGAGAACATTATGAATAATTGGGAAGGAAAGAGGTCACATAGAACCGTTAGGTTGTGGGCTTCAATACTTTATGATAAATTTTTTGGAAACAAGACATTGGTTGAGTAATGTCAAATTTTTGTGCAGTTGTTATAGATGCAAAAGATGAGACCCGTGGTTGTGAAATTGAAGATTCGTGTGAACAAGAAAATGGAGAGAAATGCCATTATTGTGAAGAATATTTTTAGTGCTCTCAATAGCATTGGGAATACTAGTAGAGAAAAAGACAAGAGAGTTTCTTGGAGGGTTATTACAACCTCCTTAGTAAGTCATTACTTGAGAAAGGCTCGTTTGATGAAACAAACTTGTGTTGACTTCAATATATACCATAAAACTTTGGGTAGAGCACTTGCAAGAAGAGAAAGACTTGATGATCCACTTCAAATTGATACATGGGCTTATGGTGGGAAACTTTTGTGTTTCGATAAGAAGCTAACAGATTTTGTCAAGGATGAAATTCAAAATTTTGGGATGCTAACTCAAGAGTGTCACCAAATATGAAGGATGTCTTGATGTTGAGAGTTGGCAATCAAGACCGCACTCCACATCCTAAACATTATGTGGAGGTAAGTCAAACAATGTTGTATAAAATATTTTGTGAGACACATCCAACATTGAAAATATCACAAAGGTCTTTTGAATCCATGAAGCCATTTTATTGTGTACCCCTTAAGATTCAGAATACATGTTGTTGCAAATATCATGTTGAGTTTTCAATGCATCATGAATTATTACAGCCCATTTGTTCTACTTTGCATACTAATGAAATGCTAGAGGATTGTGGTGCAAGTGGTCTTCCCAAATTATCAAGAGACTTGCTAGATCAATTTTTATGTCATAGAGATGATGGTTTGCTATTTTATAAAAAATATTTCTTAAATGCCAAGTGCTTAGAATGTGGTGGCTTGTCTAAGTTTAGAACATATTTTCATGAGGGTTTGGAAATTTTTTTTGGAAAGACACTCCTCCAAAAAAAGGTATATAAAATAGTGAAATATACATTGAAGAGTGGAGGTGAAGGCTCTAGATGTGAGTTAGTTGCAAAAGAATACAATGTTGCTGATTTTATCTCAGATTTCAAGACAAATATTTTTTACATGCAAGGCATAGTCATAGGTCTCAATGGTTGGATCAACAATTTAGGACATGTAAGGACACTTTCCCCATTGGAACTATTATATCGGTTGTAGACTTTGTAGAGAACTATACATTGCAGCCCCAAAATGAGACTCAACCTCAATATTACAATTCCATTCAAGTTGCTATTTTTGTACACATCACATATAGAAATTCCCCTGATAGCACAAAAGATGAGTGAAAGATAATCAGAGAGTACCATCTTTATATGAGTGATGACAGGTCTCACTCTCATGAGTTTGTTCAACATTATTTCCAGAACTATTTTGACTTCTTGCAAGAAAATGGTATTGCTATGGATAGGCACCTCATTTGGTCAGATAATTGCACCAGTCAATTTAAGTATTCTAGAATGTTTTATTGGTTGTGTAGAATGCATGTGGAGAGAGGTGTACCTCATATTTGGATTTTTTTTGAGTCAGGGCATGGGAAAGGGGAGCATGATGGAGCAGGTGCATGTATGAAGAGAGCTCTAGTTAAGGATTAATTAAGGATTTAAGGTGTTGTACTTCTTAATGCTCATTCTATTGTTGATTGGTGTAGTTTAGCATTATCACAGGGGGGACACTTGATTCTATAGTGCATAGATTCTTTTCGTTGGTTGAGGAGGGAACTATAGGAGATAGATTGGATTGTCAAACAGTGAAAGACTCTTCAAAAATGCATTCATTCTGAAGCTCCAATAGTAGTACATGGACCATTTGGACATGAGAGTTGGCTTTTTTTTGCCCCATGTGTTTTCAGCATGATTGGGATCATTGTGAGTCAAGTGAGTGGGTGGATACATGGGTTCCACAGTATCTAGTTCCTTTATCTTTGACACTCTCTATAAGAAATGATGACATAGACACTTTAGTTGAGTATGACCATCTTTCAGATCTTCTGAAGCCAGGAGATGTTTTTGCATTGGTTGCACCATAGGGGAATGATGAGAGGTCAAATTACTGGTTAGCACATTGTGTACGAGGTAAACAAAATATTGTACAACCGATGACAGATGGTGATTGGTTCACATATCCTACTTGTTCAGTTTTTGTTGCAGGAACATGGTTGTGAACATACATGATTAGAAAGAATGGAATTCCCACATTTGAAGACTATGAGAATCACAAAACTATTCTCATGTATTCACACCTTGTTATAGCAACAAATGCCAAGTTGTCAAAGCATCAATGAAGACCAAAGACAAAAATAACTTTGGACTATTAGTACTATTGATCATGAAGCACTATTGGAGACCCTCAAGCAAAGATATGACCCTTCAGGAACACTTGACTAGGTAATAAGTTAACTTAGTGCATTATTTTCTAAGTTCGTTAAGCTTAATTTTAATTCATTAATTTCACCTTTCTTAGATTGTATTTTGAGTCAGTAAAATTTGTTTTGCATGTGGATTGTAACTTGTGTAGGAGCACCTATGAAGACACCTAGGGTTACCATGGATCCAATCAAAGATAGAAGGACAGAATTATCCTTAATGGTTAATTGATATCTTTTGAAGCCTATAATGGCAATTTGTAACAATAAATTTGATTTAAAAGTTAAATTTCCTAGAAGTCTTGATAAGGACTTATGACCAAAATAAGGTATGGGTGGCCAATAGTGCCAACAAGGGATCTTACATGTCATTTACTTATGTCATTTGCATGGTTTGAATTCTTACATGTTTGATTGTTATTTCTAAAGCTTTAAGGATATTATTTTTTATCATTTCAAACAATCTATAGAAGTTAAACCTCAAACATAATAAGAAGAATATTAAAAATAGTTAAATTTTAGTAGAGTGCTGACTGGCTTAATCATGATTAGTTTCACAGTTCAAATTTCAAACATACCACTAACAGTCATTGCAACGGAGCTAGGTCAAGAAAAGAAGTGTGCATGCTTTCCCATTTGGGTCTTCTTTTGTTTCAGAATGAAAACCTAATTGTTTCCACTACAGACAAGGACATGTTCCCAAGGATTACTTACTCAATCTATAAAACACAACTTCTTGTAGCCTACCCAATGTACCATAATGCATTGTGTGTTTTATGGTCTGCAAGTGACGTGCTTTCTAAGTTTGCATGGGAGAGTAAAAGGGTTAACTTTTTCATTACTGAAAATGGTGTGGACTATAAGTTAGTGGTTCACTTTCATGACATTTTAAACATGAGTGAAAATCCTATTCCACCCACAGTGTCACTGGAACGCTCGCGACTACGCTTGATCCAAGTGACCCCAAGGTGCACTAAGCATGATTGGGAAGAAATCTTCAAAGGATCGTGTCTTAGACCTCATGAGAGGTATCAAAATATCATCAAGGGCTATGGGATCATGTTTCTGAGGTTTACAATAACCTCTCTTAGTTTTGGGTGATTTAACTTCATTTGCATTTGGCAAGGCGATCTCAATCGATGCCAAAACTTGTAGTGAGGGTCAGTTGAAAGTAGCTCAATAGTGTATCTTTCAAACCATCCATCCTGGCATCGAACCATCTGCTCCATTAGCTCCAGCTGGCCAGTTAAATGCTAGTGACAACCCCATTCTGCCCACGGAGTCATTGGAATGCTTGGGACCACACTCGACCCAAGTGACCCCAAGGTGCACTAAGCATGATTGGACAGTGATCTTTTGAGGCTCGTATCTCAAACCTCATGAGAGGTATCAACAAATAGGTAGGTGCTACAGGATTATGCTTCTAAGGTCTACAATAACCTCTCTTTGTTTTGGGCGATTTGACTTCATTTTGATTTGGCAAGGCGATCTCAGTCGATGCCAAAACTTGTAATGAGGGTCAGTTGAAAGTAGCTCAGCAATGTATCTTTCAAACCGTATGTCCTGGCATCGAACTATCTACTCCATTGGCTCTAGTTAGTTGAGTAAACACCAGTGACAACCCTGTTCTACCCACGGAGTCACTGGAACTGATGCAGGAGCATCCTGGGTGTAAGAGCAATCTTGCATCACCCAAAAATATTTTTGTTTTTATATTCAATAAGGGCTATTTTGTGCAGAGCTACTATTTATGGAAAGTTACTATTTTTGGTAATTTTTGTATGTGCTCAAAATGATCTGATTTCTTTCTTGGAGGTTCATTTTGGTCATATAAGTCTACCAGTAAAGTTTCATTGCCAGATCAAGTGTATATTGGAAGATATTGAAGATTTTCGGTATTGGCAGCAGGGTACAGAAACTTTGAACTCAGTTTTGAATGCTTTGGAGGCCCCGGATGAGGTCAAAAATTTGGGTGATAGGTGCTTGCACTGGTCAAGCCTATAGAGCACTTCGTGGCGTTTCCAAAATAGGGTTATAATAGCCGATCGGGTCAACTGGTGATGACTTATGGTCTTCGGAAGTTAGGCCACCTGAAATGGCGAAAAATAATTTTCTTCAAAATTTCTGTTTGGGTTTCAAAGGTTATCTTGAGTTGACTATGATGTAATAAAATGTAAAATAAAATAATTCTAAGTTTGGTCAGCCTTATTAGCTAAACTTCTGGAACCTTCCCAGGTAGTGGAAAATTGTCTATATAAGGAAGGCTCTATTATTGTCTTAGGCAGTTTAGAATAGTTCTGGGTAGTAGATCTGGGAAATAATTCAAGGTTTTGTCCTACAAAATATTGTAAGGGAATGCCCATGTGGCTTTGCATATTGTAATTCTGAAAGTTTGTAATTCCACATTTGTGGAGATAATAAGAAGCCAATTTTCTGTTCTTGCATATTGTTGTTGTTTCTCTGTTTCTGTTATGTGTTTGTGGTATTAAGGGGAGCACCCTTCATCAAGTGGTATCAGAGTAGGAGTTCCTGAGTGTGTAAATAGATCACTGACTATGAGGTAGTTTGCACCAGGACCGTTGTTAGGGTTTCAGCATGCATCGTGAAAATGCCTCCACGAAGAGAACGTGGTGAAAGGGCTGGTGTTGTGACACCTGAGGTTAGAGAGCTGCAGAGACAAGTGCGAGCATTGCAAGAAGAGATTCATAGAGGAATGAATCTTAATGTAAGAGAAGAAAGTGATGATGAAGCAG
Source organism: Chamaecyparis obtusa (assembly GCA_027943335.1). Taxonomy (NCBI): domain Eukaryota; kingdom Viridiplantae; phylum Streptophyta; class Pinopsida; order Cupressales; family Cupressaceae; genus Chamaecyparis; species Chamaecyparis obtusa. Next base: position 325,528 of record BSBK01001702.1, read on the forward strand.
AAGAAAATTTTGATCAGGAAGGACAAGGCGAACTTCTGAACCCAGAAGAAGAAAGGCTTTTTTGAGCCCTTTCCAAGATCGGAAAGAGACCTAAGATCGAGGTTCCTACATTTTCAAGGAATCTTAACCCAGAAGAATTGATCGACTAGATCAATGAATGTGAGAAATATTTTGAGTATGAAGATGTTGAGGATCCTGATAGGGTCAAATTTAAGAAGGCCAGACTGAAAGGTCATGCAAAGATCTGGTGGCAAGAGGTTTAGTTGGAGAGAAATAGAAGAGGGAAAGATAAAATCACCAGATGGGATCGGATGGTGGATAAATTAAAGTGATAGTTTATTCCTGTTGATTATAAGCTTGACCTACTAAAGAAAATGCCAAGTTTGAAGCAAGCAGGAAAATCTGTTCAGGAGTATACAGAGGAGTTCTATTGACTCCTCATTAGAATAGGTCATGCAGAAGCTGATAAGGAGAAAGTTGCCTGATAACTTAATGGGTTAAGGCCAAACATTCAGGAGGAGTTGAATCTGGTTCGAATGAATAGTATTCATGAGGCATACCAATTTTCCCTAAAAGTAGAGGAAAAGCCAAACAAGAAGTTCAAGAGAAGACAAAATGGAAGAGGTCGCGATGGATGATCTGGTGGATGGTCATATGGTGGCCGAAATGAAGATCTGAAAAAGAAGGATGAGGCCAGTAGCAGTTAGAATCAGTGTGGAAATAATTCCAATTGCTTCCAGAATCAGAATAATAGAGATCAGAGAGGAAGAGGAAGAGGACAAGGATCTGGAAGAGGAGGCTTCCGTGGAACATGTTTTCACTATGGAGAAGAAGGTCATAGGGCATTTGAATTTCCTCAGCCCCAATGCAGAACAGACAGGAGAAATGAAGGCCAGGCCAGAGTTGCACATGTAGATGAAGATGCAAGATCATCAAATTCTGAATATGTTGAAAGAGGAGAAACGTTGATTAACCGACGAGTCTTGTTGAGTGGTGAGAATGAACCTGAGCAAAGGAGGAGCCTATTTCGCACTAGGTGCAAGTGTGAAGGTAAATGTTGTGATGTGATTATTGATAGTGAAAGCACTGACAATTTGGTGTTAGAAGAGATGGTGACAAAGTTGAAGCTCAAGAGATAGAAACAGCCACATCCATATCGAATTGCTTGGGTACAGGATGACCACAAGGTCATGGTCAATGAATAATGCCTAGTGAAGTTCAAGGTTGGTGGATACCAAGATGAGGTATTGTGTGATATCATATCTATGGATGCATGTCATATGTTGTTGGGTAGACCATGGCAGTTTGACAGATGTGTTGTACATGATGGTCATGCGAATACCTATTCCCTAACAAAGGATGGAGTGCGCCATAAGCTAAAACTATTAAAGGAGACTGAAGAAAAGGTATGTGGTAATGCAAGGATAACTTTTGTTAATGGAAGAAATTTCCTAGATGGTATGAGGCATGAACATGTATGTTTTGCTTTAATTCTAAAAGCTGGTAAAGAGGAAGTAGAAGATGTTCCTGTAGAAGTTGCAAATTTTTTGAATGAGTTTCAGGATATTGTATCTGATAACATGCCTAATGGATTACCACCATTCAGGAAGATTATTCATCAGATGGACTTGATCCCAGGAGTGAGTTTTCCAAATAAGACAGCACATAGAATGACACATGCAGAAAGTGAGGAGTTGAACAGACAAGTACATGAGTTTTTATAGAAAGGATTGATCCGTGAGAGTCTAAGTCCCTGTGCTGTACCAGTGGTATTAGCACCAAAGAAGAATGGAGAATGGAGGATGTGTATAGATTCTAGGGCAATAAACAAGATCACAATCAAGTATAAGTTTTCATTAACACGAATGGATGATATTATGGACTATTTGAGTGGAGCTGTGTATTTTTCAAAGATAGATTTGAAAAGTGGATATCATCAAATTCAGATCAGAGAAGGAGATGAATGGAAGACTCCCTTCAAGACAAAAGCAGGACTGTATGAGTGGTTAGTCATGCCTTTTGGGCTAACCAATGCATCGAGCACTTTCATGCGGCTCATGAACGAGGTTCTGAAATTTTTTTGGGTAAGTTTGTCATTGTTTACCTAGATGCTATTCTAATCTTTAGTAAGACATTGGAGGAGCATATGATGCATGTTCATATGGTATTTGAAAAGCTGAGAGAAGAGAAATTGTTGATTAATTTGAAAAAGTGCAGTTTTGTGAAGAAAGAGTTGGTGTATTTGGGGTTTGTAGTTTCAGGAGAAGGTCTAAAAATGGACCCAGAGAAGGTACAGGCTATCCTTGAATGGCCTACTCCAAGGAGTGCTACTGAGGTAAGATCTTTTCATGGTCTAGTCAGCTTTTATAAAAAATTTATCAGAAATTTTAGCAGTATTTGTGGACCCTTGACTGAAACAATGAGAGGGGATAGAAAAGAATTTAAGTGGACTAATGAGGTAGAAAAGAGTTTTCAATTGTTGAAACAAAAAGTTACAAAATAACCTGTTTTAGCACTTCCAAATTTTAATAAGGTGTTTCAAGTAGATTCTGATGCTAGTGGTACTACAATAGGAGCTGTTATGAGCCAAGAAGGTAAACTTGTTGCTTATTTCAGTGAGAAGTTAAATGATGCCAAGAGGAAATATTTTGTTTATGATCAGAAATTTTATGCTATACTTTAGGCATTAAAGAAGTGGAGACATTATCTACTTCCTAAGGAGTTTGTTTTGTATACTGATCATAAAGCTTTGCAATATTTGAATAGTAAAGGAAAGTTGAATCAGAGGCATTTGAAATGGGTTGAGTTTTTGCAGAGTTATACATTTGTTTTGAAACATAGGAGTGGAAAGTTCAATAGGGTTGCTGATGCTCTTAGCAGAACTAAACTATTGTTGATAGAAATGCAGATTGAAGTGGTTGGGTTCAAGGAACTCAAGAATTTGTATCCAGTGGATCTTGATTTTGGTGAAGCTTCGAAAACTTGTACAGAACCTGTTACTCTAGATAGGATTAAATGGCTGGATTTCATCATCCAAGATGATATGCTATTCAAAGGGAGTCAGTTGTGCATTCCAAAAAGTTCTATGAGGGAGAATCTCATCAAGGAGAAGCATAGCGGAGGATTGGCTGGATATTTTGGTCATGACAAAACCCTTTCTTTGGTTAGTGAGAATTATTATTGGCCACAGTTGCAGCAAGATGTGAAGAAGTTTGTACAAAGTTGCAGAGTATGTCAGATGGCAAAAGGAGTGAAGTAGAATACAGGGTTGTATCAGCCATTACCTATACCAGAGAAGCCTTGAGAGGATATCAGCATGGAATTTGTTCTTGGTTTACCGAGGACTCAGCGGGGACATGATTCAATTTTTGTGGTGGTTGACAGATTTTCAAAGATGGCACATTTCATTCCCTGCAAGAAGACTAATGATGTTGTTCATGTAGTAGAATTGTTTTTCAGAGAAGTAGTGAGACTTCATGGTTTACCAAAGACCATAATTTTAGATTGGGACACTCAGTTTGTTTGATATTTTTGGCGTACATTGTGGAAGAAGTTGAAGACAGATTTGAAGTTTAGTTCATCACATCATGCACAGACTGATGGACAGACAGAGGTGGTGAATAGGAGTTTGGGAAATTTGCTAAGATATTTGGTTGGAGATAAGCCAACAGGATGGGATTTGATTTTACCATAGGTGGGATTTGCATACAATAATTCTATCAACAAGAGCACTGGTAAATCACCATTCCAGATTGTATATGGAAGTAGTCCAAGAAATGCATCTGAATTAAGGAAGATAGATAAAAGAGAAATAAGTAGTGCTAAAGATGAGGATTTTGCAGAACACTTGAAGAACATCCATGGGGAGGTGAGGAAGCATATTACCAAAATGAACGCATAGTATAAGGCTAAGGTAGATGAGAAAAGGAGGTATAAGAAATTTTAGGTTGGTGATGAAGTCATGGTTCATTTACGGAAGGAGCAATTTCCAGTTGGTACATATAACAAGCTGAAAATGAAGAAGTTTGGACCATGTAAGATACTGAAGAAACATGATTCAGGAAATGCATATGAGGTAGAATTGCCTACTCAGCTAAATATTTCACCAGTGTTTAACATTTCAGATCTGACAGAGTATCATGAAGGAGGTGTTGAAGATGCGATCATAGCAGCACAGTGGAGTATTTCAGTAACTAGTTCAGACACTAAGGAGATCGAAGATATACTAGACAGTCGTGTTGGCAGAAACACAAGGAACAGGACATATGAAGAATATCTAGTCAAGTGGAAAGGACAACCTGTTGAAGATTCATCATGGCTAACAAGGGTCGAGGTTAACCATCTTGGTTTTCCTCTGCACACCTGAGTCATGATAGGGTCGCTTCTCAAATTACCCTGGGTGTCTGATGCAGGAGCATCCTGGGTGTAAGAGCAATCTTGCATCACCCAAAAATATTTTTGTTTTTATATTCAATAAGGGCTATTTTGTGTAGAACTACTATTTATGGAAAGTTACTATTTTTGGTAATTTTTGTATGTGCTCAGAATGATCTAATTTCTTTCTTGGAGGTTCATTTTGGTCATATAAGTCTGCCAGTAAAGTTTCATTGCCAGATCAAGTGTATATTGGAAGATATTGAAGATTTTCGGTATTGGCAGCAGGGTACAGAAACTTTGAACTCAATTTTGAAGGCTTTAGAGGCCCTGAATGAGGTCAAAAATTTGGGTGACGGGCGCTTGCATTGGTCAAGCCTATAGAGCGCTTCGTGGCATTTCTGAAATGGGGTTATAATAGCCAATCGGGTCAACTGGTGATGACTTATGGTCTTCGGAAGTTGAGCCACCTGAAATGGCGAAAAATAATTTTCTTCAAAATTTCTGTTTGGATTTCAAAGGTTATCTTGAGCAGACTATGATGTAATAAAATGTAAAATAAAATAATTCTAAGTTTGGTCAGCCTTATTGGCTAAACTTCTGGAACCTTCCCAGGCGGTGGAAAATTGTCTATATAAGGAAGGTTGTATTATTGTCTTAGGTAGTTCAGAATAGTTCTGCGTAGTAGATCTGGGAAATAATTCGAGGCTTTGTCCTACAGAATATTGTAAGAGAATGCCCATGTGGCTTTGCATATTGTAATTCCAAAAGTTTGTAATTCCACATTTGTGGAGATAATAAGAAGCTAATTTTGTGTTCTTGCATATTGTTTTTGTTTCTCTATTTCTATTATGTGTTTGTGGTATTAAGGGGAGCACCCTTCATCAAGTGGTATCAGAGCAGGAGTTCTTGAGTGTGTAAACAGATCGCCGACTGTGAGGCAGTTTGCACCAGGACCGTTGTTAGGATTTCAGCTTGCATTGAAAAAATGCCTCCACGAAGAGAACATGGTGGAAGGGCTGGTGTTGTGACACCTGAGGTTAGAGAGCTACAGAGACAAGTGCGAGCATTACAAGAAGAGATTCATAGAGGAATGAATCTTAATGTAAGAGAAGAAAGTGATGATGAAGCGAAAGAAAATTTTGATCAGGAAGGAGAAGGCAAACTTCCGAACCCAGAAGAAGAAAGGCTTTTTCGAGCCCTTTCCAAGATCGAGAAGAGACCTAAGATCGAGGTTCCTACATTTTTAAGGAATCTTAACCTAGAAGAATTAATCAACTAGATCAATGAATGTGAGGAATATTTTGAGTATGAAGATGTTGAGGATCCTAATAGGGTCAAATTTGCAAAGGTCAGACTGAAAGGTCATGCAAAGATCTGGTGGCAAGAGGTTCAGTTGGAGAGAAATAGAAGAGGGAAAGATAAAATCACCAGATGGGATCGGATGGTGGATAAATTAAAGTGATAGTTTATTCCTATTGATTATGAGCTTGACCTACTAAAGAAAATGCAAAGTTTGAAGCAAGCAGGAAAATCTGTTCAGGAGTATACAGAGGAGTTCTATCGACTCCTCATCAGAACAAGCCATGCAGAAGCTGATAAGGAGAAAGTTGCCCGATACCTTAATGGGTTAAGGCCAAGCATTCAGGAGGAGTTGAATCTGGTTTGAATGAACAGTATTCAGGAGGCATATCAATTTGCCCTAAAAGTAGAGGAAAATTTGAACAAGAAGTTCGAGAGCAGACAAAATGGAAGAGGTCGCGATGGATGATCTGGTGGATGGTCATATGGTGGCCAAAATGAAGATCCGAAAAAGAAGGATGAGGCTAGTAGCAGTCAGAATCAGCGTGGAAATAATTCTAATCACTTCTAGGATAAGAATAATAGAGATCAGAGAGGAAGAGGAAGAGGACAAGGATCTGGAAGAGGAGGCTTCCATGGAACATGTTTTCACTGTGGAGAAGAAGGTCATAGGGCATTTGAATGTCCTCAGTGCCAAGGTAGAACAGACAGGAGAAATGAAGGCCAGGCCAGAGTTGCACATGTAGATGAAGATGCCAGATCATCAAATTCTGAAGATGCTAAAAGAGGAGAAATGTTGATTAACCGACGAGTCCTGTTGAGTGGTGAGAATGAACCTGAGCAAAGGAGGAGCCTATTTCACACCAGGTGCAAGTGTGAAGGTAAATGTTGTGATGTGATTATTGATAGTGGAAGCACTGACAATTTGGTGTCAAAAGAGATGGTGACAAAGTTGAAGCTCAAGAGATAGAAACACCCACATCCATATCGAATTTCTTGGGTACAGGATGACCACAAGGTCATGGTCAATGAATAATGCCTAGTGAAGTTCAAGGTTGGTGGATACCAAGATGAGGTATTGTGTGATATCATATCTATGGATGCATGTCATATGTTGTTGGGTAGACCATGGCAGTTTGATAGATGTGTTGTACATGATGGTCGTGTCAATACCTATTCCCTGATAAAGGATGGAGTGTGCCATAAGCTAAAACCATTGGAGGAGACTGAAGAAAAGGTATGTGGTAATGCAAGGATAACTTTTTTTGATGGAAGAAATTTCCTAGATGGTATGAGGCATGAACATGTATGTTTTGCTTTAATTCCAAAAGCTGGTAAAGAGGAAGTAGAAGATGTTCCTATAGAAGTTGCAAATTTGTTGAATGAGTTTCAAGATATTGTATCTGATAACATGCCTGATGGATTACCACCAGTCAGGAAGATTAGTCATCAGATGGACTTGATTCCAGGAGTGAGTTTTCCCAATAAGGCAGCACACAGAATGACACATGCAAAAAGTGAGGAGTTGAACAAACAAGTACATGAGTTGTTACAGAAAGGATTGATCCATGAGAGTCTAAGTCCCTGTGCTGTACCAGTGGTATTAGCACCAAAGAAGAATGGAGAATGGAGGATGTGTACAAATTCTAGGGCAATAAACAAGATCACAATCAAGTACAAGTTTCCATATCTATGAATGGATGATATTATAGACTGTTTGAGTGGAGCTGTGTATTTTTCAAAGATAGATCTGAAAAGTGGATATCATCAAATTTGGATCAGAGAAGGAGATGAATGGAAGACTGCCTTCAAGACAAAGGAAGGACTGTATGAGTGGTTAGTCATGCCTTTTGGGCTAACCAATGCACCGAGCACTTTCATGCGGCTCATGAACGAGGTTCTAAAATTTTTTTTGGGTAAGTTTGTCATTGTTTACCTAGATGTTATTCTGATCTTTAGTAAGACATTGGAGGAGCATATGATGCATATTCGTATGGTATTTGAGAAGCTGAGAGAAGATAAATTGTTGATTAATTTGAAGAAGTGCAATTTTGTGAAGAAAGAGTTGGTGTATTTGAGGTTTGTAGTTTCAGGAGAAGGTCTAAAAATAGACCCAGAGAAGATACAGGCTATCCTTGAATGGCCTACTCCAAGGAGTGCTACTGAGGTAAGATCTTTTCATGGTCTAGCCAGCTTTTACAAAAAATTTATTAGAAATTTTAGCAGTATTTGTGGACCCTTGACTGAAATAATGAGAGGGGATAGAAAAGAATTTAAGTGGACTAATGGGGCAGGAAAGAGTTTTCAATTGTTCAAACAAAAAGTTACAGAACAACTTGTTTTAGCACTTCCAAATTTTAATAAGGTGTTTCAAGTAGATTGTGATGCTAGCGGTACTGCAATAGGAGCTATTATGAGCCAAGAAGGTAAACCTGTTGCTTATTTCAGTGAGAAGTTAAATGATGCCAAGAGGAAATATTCTATTTATGATCAGGAATTTTATGCTATAGTTCAGGCATTAAAGAAGTGGATACATTCTCTACTTCCTAAGGAGTTTTTTTTGTATACTGATCATCAAGCTTTGCAATATTTGAATAGTCAAGGAAAGTTGAATTAGAGGCATTTGAAATGGGTTGATTTTTTGTAGAGTTATACATTTGTTTTGAAACACAGGAGTGGAAAGTCCAATAGGGTTGCTGATGCTCTTAGCAGAAGGAAACTATTGCTGACAGAAATGTAGATTGAAGTGGTTGGGTTTAAGGAACTCAAGAATTTGTATCTAGCGAATCCTGATTTTGGTGAAGCTTGGAAAGCTTGTACAGAACCTATTACTCTAGACAGGACAAAATGGTTGGATTTCATCATCCAGGATGATATGCTATTCAAAGGGAGTCAGTTGTGCATTCCACAAAGTTCTATGAGGGAGAATCTCATCAAGGAGAAGCATAGCAAAGGATTGGCTGGACATTTTGGTCATGACAAAACCCTTTCTTTGGTTAGTGAGAATTATTATTGGCCACAGTTGCAGCAAGATGTGAAGAAGTTTGTACAGAGTTGCCAAGTATGTCAGATGGTGAAAGGAGTGAAGTAGAATACAGGGTTGTATCAGCCATTGCCTATACCAGAGAAGCCTTGGGAGGATATCAACATGGACTTTGTTCTTGGTTTACCGAGGACTCAGCAGGGACATGATTCAATTTTTGTGGTGGTCGACAGATTTTCAAAGATGACACATTTCATTCCCTACAAGAAGACTAATGATGTTGTTCATGTAGCAGAATTGTTTTTCAGAGAAGTAGTGAGACTTCGTGGTTTGCCAGAGACCATAGTTTCAGATCGGGACACTGAGTTTGTTGGATATTTCTGGCGTACATTGTGGAAGAAGTTGAAGACAGATTTGAAGTTTAGTTCATCACATCATGCACAGACTGATGGACAGATAGAGGTGGTGAATAGGAGTTTGGAAAATTTGCTGAGATGTTTGGTTTGAGATAAGCCAACAGGATGGGATTTGATTTTACCATAGGTGGGATTTGCATACAATAATTTTGTCAACAGGAGCACTGGTAAATCACCATTCCAGATTGTATATGGAAGTAGTCCAAGAAATGCATCTGAATTGAGGAAGATAGATAAAGGAGAAATAAGTAGTGCTGAAGCTGAGGATTTTGTAGAACACTTGAAGAACATCCATGGGGAGGTGAGGAAGCATATTACCAAGATGAACACATAGTATAAGGCTAAGGTAGATGAGAAAAGGAGGTATAAGGAATTTTAGGTTGGTGATGAAGTCATGGTTCATTTGCGGAAGGAGCGGTTTCCAGTTGGTACATATAACAAGCTGAAAATGAAGAAGTTTGGACCATGTAAGATATTAAAGAAACATGATTCAAGAAATGCATATGAGGTAGAATTGCCTACTAAGCTAAATATTTCACCAGTGTTTAACATTTCAGATCTGACAAAGTATCATGAAGGAGGTGTTGAAGATGCGATCACAGCAGCACAGTGGAGTATTCCAGCAACTAGTTCAGACACTAAGGAAATCGAAGATATACTGGATAGTCATGTTGGCAGAAGCCAGTCACTGGCTTCAGGAACACTCATGACCACGCTTGATCCAAGTGACCCAAAGGTGCACTAAGCATGATTGGGCAGTGATCTTCTAAAGCTCGTATCTCAAACCTCATGAGAGGTATCAAAAAATCATGAAGGGATATGAGATCATGTTTCTCAGGTCTACAATAACCTCTTTCAGTTTTGGGTGATTCGACTTCATTTGCATTTGGCAAGGCGATCTCAGTCGATGCCAAAACTTATGGTGAGGGTTAGTTGAAAGTAGCTCAACAGTGTATCTTTCAAACCATCCATTTTGGTATCAAACTATCTACTCCATCAGCTCTGATTGGCTAGGTAAATACCAGTGACAACACCATTTCACCCACAGAGTCACTGGAACGCTGGCGACTACGCTTGACCCAAGTGACCCCAAGGTGCACTAAGCATGATTGGGCAGTGATCTTTTGAGGCTCATATCTTGGACCTCATGAGATGTATTAAAAAATCATGAAGGGTTATAGGATCATGTTTATGAGGTCTACAATAACCTCTCTCGGTGTTCGGCGATTTGACATCATTTGCATTAGGTTAGGCAATCTCAATCAATGCCAAAACTTGTAGTGAGGGTCAATTGAAAGTAGCATAGTAGTGTATCTTTCAAACCATCTATCCTAACATCAAACCATCTACTCCATTGGCTTCAGTTGAATGGAAAAATGCTAATGACAACCACGTTCTACCCATGGAGTCATTGGAACACTCACAACCATGGTCAACCCAAGTGACCCCAAGGTGCACTAAGCATGATTGGGTAGGGATCTTGTGAGGCTTGTTTCTTAGACCTCATGAGAGATATTGAAAAATTGTTAAGGGCTATGGGATTTTGATTCTGAGGTCTACAATAACTTCTCTCAGTTTTGGGCGATTTGACTTAATTTGCATTTGGCAAGGCAATCTAAGTTGATGTCAAAACTTACAGTGAGGGTCAGTTGAAAGTAGCATAGTAGTGTATCTTTCAAACCATCTATCCTAGGATTGAACTATCTGGTCCATTAGCTTTGGTTTCCTAGGTAAACACCACTGATAACCCCGTTCTACCCATGAAGTCACTGGAACACTCGCAACCACGCTCGACCCAAGTTACCCCAAGGTGCACTAAGTACGATTGGAAAATGATCTTCTGAGGCTCATATCCCAAACCTCATGAGAGGTATCAAAAAAATTTTAGAGGCTACAAGATCATTTTTCTAAGGTCTACAATAACCTCTCTCAATTTTTTGTGATTCAACTTCATTTGCATTTGGCAATGCAATCTCAGTTGATGCCAAAACTTGCAGTGAGGGTCAGTTGAAAGTAGCTCAATAGTATATCTTTCAAACCATCTATCCTAGCATCAAACCATCTACTCCATCAACTTTGGTTGGCTAGGTAAATGCCAGTGACAATCACGTTCCACCCATGGAGTCACTGGAATGCTCACGACCACACTCGACCCAAGTGACCCCAAGGTGAACAAATTAAGATTGGGCAGCAATCTTCTAAAGCTCATTTCTCTAACCTCATGAGAGGTATCAAAAAACCATCAGGGGCTACGAGATTTTGTTTCTAAGGTCTACAATAACCTCTCTCAGTTTTGGGTGAGTTGACTTCATTTGTATTTGGCAAGGCAATCTCAGTTGATGCCAAAACTTGCAGTGAGGGTTAGTTGAAAGTAGCTCAGCAGTGTATCTTTTAAACCATCCATCTTGGAATTGAACCATCTGCACCATTGGCTCTGGTTAGCTAGGTAAATGCTAGTGAAAACCATGTTCCACCCACAGAGTCACTGGAACACTCGTGACCACACTTGACCCAAGTGACCCCAAGGTGCACTAAGCACAATTGGATAGTGATCTTCTGAGGCTCCTATATCAGACCTTGTGAGAGGTATCGAAAAACTATCAGGGGCTATGAGATGATGATTTTGAGTTCTACAATAACCTCTCTTGGTTGTGGGTGATTCTACTTCGTTTGCATTTGGCAAGGTGATCCCAGTCGATGTCAAAACTTGCGGTGAGGGTTAGTTGAAATTAGCTCAGCAGTGTATCTTTCAACTCATCTATCTTGGGATCGAACCGTCTACTGCATCAGCTCCGATTGGCTAGTTAAATGCCACTAACAACCCTGTTCTACCCATGGAGTCACTGGAATGCTCATGACAATGCTCGACCCAAGTGACCCCAAGGTGCACTAAGCATGATTGGATAGAAATCTTCTGAGGCTTGTATCTTAGACCTCATGAGAGGTATCGACAAATCATTAGGGGCTACAACATCATGTTTCCAAGGTCTACAATAACCTCTCTTGGTTTTGGGTGATTCAACTTTTTTTGCATTTGGCAAGGCGATCTCAGTTGATGCCAAAACTTGCAGTGAGGGTTAGTTGAAAGTAGCTTAGTAGTGTATCTTTCAAACCATTTGTCCTGGCATCAAACCATCTACTCCATCAGCTTTGGTTGGCTAGGTAAATGCTAGTGACAACCCCATTCCTCCCATGGAGTCACCAGAACGCTCGCAACCACACTTGACCCAAGTGACCCCAAGGTGCACTAAGCATGATTGGGCAGCAATATTTCGAGGCTTGTATCTCAAACCTTGTGAGAGGTATCAAAAAAATGTCAAAGGCTACAGGATCATGTTTCTAAGGTCTACAATAACCTCTCTCAATTTTGGGCAATTTGACTTCTTTTGTATTTGGTAAGGTGATCTCAGTCAATGCCAAAACTTGCAGTGAGGGTTAGTTGAAAGTAGCTCAGCAGTGTATCTTTCAAACCATCCATCTTGGGATTGAACCATTTGCTCCAAAAGCTCCAATTGGCTAGGTAAATGTCAATGACTACCTTGTTCCACCCATGGAGTCACTGGAATGCTTGCGACCATCCTCGACCCAAGTGACCCCAAGGTGCACTAAGCATGATTGGCCAATGATCTTCTGAGGCTCATATCTTGGACCTCGTAAGAGGTATCGAAAAACCATCAAGGAATATAGGATCATGATTCTAGGGTCTACAATAACCTCTCTCAGTTTTGGGTGATTTGATTTCATTTGCATTTGGCAAGATGATCTTAGTCAATGCCAAAACTTACAATGAGGGTTAGTTGAAAGTAGCTCAGCAGTGTATTTTTCAAATTATCCATCCTAGCATCAAACCATCTACTCTGTCACCTTTGATTGGCCAGGTAAATGCCACTAACAACCCTATTCCACCCATGGAGTCACTGGAACGCTCACGACCATGCTCGACCCAAGTGACCCTAAGGTGCACTAAGCACGATTGGGCAGAAATCTTTAGAGGCTCATATCTCTGACCTCACAAGAGCTATCAAAAAATTGTTAGGGGCTATGAGATTGTGTTTTTGAGATCTACAATAACCTCTCTCAGTTTTGGGTGATTCGACTTCATTTGAATTTGGCAAGGCAATCTCAGTCGATGCAAAAACTTACAGTGAGGGTCAGTTTAAAGTAGCTCAGTAGTGTATCTTTCAAACTATCTATTCTGGCATTGAACCATCTGCTCCATTGGCTCTGGTTGGCTGGGTAAATGCTAGTGACAACCCCATTCTGCCCACAGAGTCACTAGAATGCTCGTGATCACACTCAACCCAAGTGACCTAACAACACAAGTGCTACATTTCTCTATGGATTTAGTAAACCCCAATATGATGAGTTATATACATAGTGAGTATATACATAGTATTGAAGCAATGTAGTACTAAGTGGCTCAAGTGAGTATATATAATGGTATGAAACATAAGAACATAGGAAATTTATAGAAGTTAAACCTCAACAATAATAAGCTCCATGAACAAGGTATTCCAGAGTAAAGAAAAACAAATTTAACTTCAACAAGATATAATTTAAATCATAATGATAATCATAGTCAAGATATAACTTCACCATTCAATTCCATAAACATGAATAATAAATATGTATACAAAAGATGACAAAAATATAACATAAAAATGAACATGTTCTATATATAGAAAGTATCAAATGTATCAAAAGTATCTCCATATACAAATATGGCACATTTCAAAATGTTTACAAAATCAATGTTTCAAGGTGTACAATGTGGCATATATGCCATCTCAAAATGTGCCAAGTGGCATCTCTAGATGACCACAAAACTAAAACTACATCCTATGTTGTAGGGGGATCATCAAAATATAGCCTCTTTGAAGAAGTGTTTGGCTCTGATTGATCCTGCATAAAAAATGAGTTCAAACCCAAGTTAGATTGGTTACTTTATATGATTTTTACACACACACACACACACACACATATAATTAATAATTCAAACACTAATTTAATTAAAATTATAACTGAATACAAATATCTGTACCTGGCCTCTTGGTTACCTACCATGATCAGGTGTCCTAACATATGTCCTTGGTAGCAAAGGGACCATGCCAATAATACCAACTCTAACCTATAAATATATATTTGCAATAATGAGATTAGTAGAGTGGTGCAACATAGAGTAATAAATCTACATTATAGGATGATTTGAACTAAAATTAAAACTTACATCTGGTGATCCCTCCTCCAGAATAGTGGGCTGGATCAACAAAGATATTAAAGATTCTTGTGGGCCCTCCCTCAGACTAGGAGTAACCTATGAGAGTAAAAAGATTGTTAATTATATATAAATGTACTTCATCATAACAACCCTAGCTACAAAATAAAAATAACAATATGTAATAGTCTACGTACAATCAGGCTATCACTTTGAATCAAGATGCCTATTAGCCTAGGCTCCTGAACCTGTGTTAGAAAATCATCAATAGCCACACCCTATACAATAAATTCAATTAAAATATTTATTACTACACACAAGTGGCATACATATGCATGCATAATTAATCTTAAACAATTAATTACCTTTCCTTTGTCGACACCTGATGAAGGAACCCCCTCGTGCCCCCCACTGACATCAGTTGTAGCTTGCAAGAGTACAATAAGATGACAATATATTAGTAAATGTATGAATTTTATTTCTCTAATTGATAGAGATTTAAGCATGTACACCAAATGATATTAAAAAAACTAATGGGTACATAATTTATAATATACCATATAGGCATTAGGGCCAAATGAAATGGCCGAAGCTGTACACTCAGCCACTTGTCTCAACTCCTCCTGTGTCATTAGCTGAACATAAATGGAAAAAATATATATACATAAGTGCATCCAATCATTAAAACTAATCTAAATAAATAAATAAATTAAATAAGTCGTGACAAATTTATTTATAATGTTTACTCTTACCATATCAATAGGATTCCATGGCTCTACGTACACCTCTTGAGCACTCTCATGAGATGTAGATGCTCCATGAGGTGTTGCAGACTTTGTAGCTGCATCTCCTACATCCTCCTCATCAATAATATATCGATATGTATCAGCATCAGTAAGTGGTCTAAGGCACATATTCTTCCATATAATGCAAATATGGGGCTCACATACATGTAAACTCTAGTGAGATGTCGATGCGCTAGCATCATCCACACCAAGAGGCAACACTGACCTGGTCTGCATGATCAACTAATCACTCAGCAAATGAATGGCCCTAATAGTCTATTAAGCAGCCTCTGCAATGATATTGGGATGTTGCACTCGAGGAGGGGGTGTGACATTAGTGGGGGGGACAAAGGTAGTGGCCTTTTTGCACTGGGAAAATGCCTAGTCTGAGGAGCTCCTCCACCTACACCCATGTTGGGCCTCATAATCCAAAAATTAACACGGTGACCAAACACAAACTCATCATACAATTTTTTATGAAATAGAAAGGGAGCTTGAAATTTCTATGGGGTGGTTTATCAAAAACCATCCACCAGCGATCCCAAAAGTGTGTGTGCATTGCTTCATTTGAGCACCATTTTATTGATAATTTGGGCTTTTTGGGGTCAATTGGTAATCCAGTTTTAGGATTCACAAAAAGAGAGGCTATATCTTCCTTACTTATATTAAGGGCCGCAATCCATCATGGTCAGCCCATCATCAAATTGGGCATGCATATCATCATGCCAATGAAGAGAAGCATTATGTTGTTGCGTGAGTGTGTCAATATTTTCAACAATAGTATTTAATGTGGAAAGCATGGGACCTAATGTGGGTATATTCTGATATGTGTTTTGGAAACCTCATATTGTGTTCAAATTATCTTGTATCAAATCTTCTAAAGATCAAGGGTTTTGAGACGGGGGATTATTTTGGGGATCGTTATTTGGTGCGGGAGGGTTATTTTCTTCATTGTTGTCAACCATGCTTGATTAAATTTAAAAAAAATCTAAATTTCAATTTGATTTCATATATTATTACAAAAAAAATACAAAACCCTATTTCAACCAAAAAAACTACATTTAGCATCACAATGAAATAAAACAATCAAAATCTACAAAGAATTTACTTACCATATACTACGGAGGTCAAATTTGTTGTTGTGGAGATCAAATTTGTTGTTGTAAAAATTAGATACCTGAAAATATCATGTATATGATATTTGCAGCCATTTTCCAAACCAAAAATGTGAGGAGAAATGAGGAAAACGGCACGCGGGTTTTGATTTATGCCACAGGTGGTACCCAATATTTTTTTGGGTACCTGATATAATATCGGCTACCCAATATAATATCAGGTACCCGATTAAGCCTGTGCTTTGGTGTCAAGTTTGCCTAGGTGTATTGACACCTAGGCCTACTAAAAGTCAACAAGCATTTTCATGCACTTCTGGACGAGTGAAAAGTGAATATTTTTCACATCGCCACTTTTTGGCCCCTCATGATCTTGCACATACCCACTAATTAGTTAGAGTAGGGATAATTATTTTTTAATTAATTGACCACTTTTAGAAGCAACTAGAAACCAACTTGGTTAGGGTTGTAAGGTTGTTTTTAATCTCAACCGTTGATTGAGAATCAATCTCGGCCATTGGTTTACCAATGAGGGTAGTATAAAAGGAGGTCTAGGGGGCATTTGGAGAACACACCAACACAACCAAGAAGTTGTAGAATACATATTGGAGAGAATTTTCAATGTTAGCAAATGTGTTTGCAGTGATAGAAAATAGTCTTGTAGTGTTAGCAAGGATGCAGTGATAGCATTGGGAATAGCAGTGGAGGAATATCAGCAGGAGGAATTGAGAGATTGTTGGGGTTCTGCCAGTGAGAGGCAAGGAATTTTGTATCTCTTAATTTGTTGAAGTTTAATATATTTCTCATCTATAGTACTGGTTTTCCCTTCGGGGTTTTTCCAGGGACAATTGTCTGAAAATATTGTGTTCATTTGTTGTGTATTTCTTTCCGCGTATTTTTATTGGTGAAGTTGCAGTTGTGTTATTTTTCAATATTAGCTATAAATTAATTTTCGGCAGTTAAATAATCTTTATAAGATAGGAGATTAATAATCAGTGACTGCAATAGAATTTTCACAGTTCTTGCATACTTTTTGATACCACATAACGTGACAGATCTACACTACAATCTATTTTATAAAAATACATTATTTTCTTTTATCTGGTGCTTGAAAGTTTTGATCCTTTATGAGTGATCCTAGTAGTGGTCCAAGAAGACCTTTGGCTTTTTACAAGGTTTTTGCATAGATGATGATTCATCTTCTGGACATATTAATAAAGTTAATTTTCTAATGGCAGCTACACACAATGTGAATGATTCTCATAGAATGGATAGTTGTTCTCATTTGAATAGTTATTTGTGAAGGTGGGAAGATATATCCATTGTCCTCAATAACATGCAGAGGATATGCTTAATCTTTAGAGAATACACTCAATTGTAATTTTTCAATTTTAAAGGTACTCTACACTTTTTGGAAAATTGGACATATACACATTGGCATTCTATGGGAGAAATAGAGGCTATCTTAGCAGCTAATTGATTTTCCTTTGTAGTATTCACAAGAAGGTGTACCATATTTTTTGCAATAGGGTAAGATTGTTTATCAAATTGTGGCAAATTGGTTTTGATATTCTAGAGTGAAAGGAAGTCAATTGTGGAATAATGCTTCCAAATACTAAATATAA
The DNA here is from genome assembly GCA_027943335.1 of Chamaecyparis obtusa. NCBI lineage: Eukaryota > Viridiplantae > Streptophyta > Pinopsida > Cupressales > Cupressaceae > Chamaecyparis > Chamaecyparis obtusa. Next base: position 343,340 of record BSBK01001702.1, read on the forward strand.
CACGAGAGATGATGCATAAATTTCTTACAAACCCTTAACCTATTGCAAACTAGATAAAATACATGCAAAGTCAGATTTAAGAAAATAAACTCACAACACCAGATATATGTAGGAAAACACTTTGGGGAGAAAACCCACACTCCAAAAGTCAAACCCAATTGTATTATCAACAACAACAACATTTACAATACAATCCTAGAGTCAATGCTCTTTAGGAGGAAATATAGCAACATAGAACTCTAGAGAATATGTGGCACATAAACGCTCCTTAGAAGATATCCAAGCTAACATTATCAAATGAACTAAGTAGATACATATTTATAGAGCTCAACACAAGTGGCAAGAGCCCATGGTTTCCAAAACCATCTCTAATACCAAAGAGGTATGTGGTGTCAACTTGCTAAATGAATGACACATTGCACATAGAAACTTCTAGAGAAACAAAGCATAACTCAACCATAATGGTCACCATTCCATATGCAACACATACCTCACACTACTTGTCAATAGTGAAATCCACCATAAATATCAATTGTCAAACATTAACTCTCCATGAATTTCCTACCGAACTAGTAACTATCATAATTATTATAGAAATTCATCGTAGCTCCAACATAGTAACTTATGACACTAGCTCCTTAATATTAAGACGTCCAAATGGGTTAAAATAAATAAATAGTAATCCCAACATTCTCCCACTTGTCGAAGACCTATCATGAGTAAAAAATATTTCACCTGATTAAGGCCCAAATACCCATATAACCAACACACCATCTAGACTTCTCAGTGCTCACGAGTTCATCAATTCATCTACAACATTTTTCAATGTAGAAACCTTTTCCAACTTTACCTTTTCATATTCCACCATATCACAAAAAAAATGATACTGCACATCAATATGCTTTGATTTGACATGGAAAGTAAGATTCTTTGCTAAATAAATAGCACTGTAGTTGTCACAATAGATAGTAATCTAACTTGCATCAAAACCAATATCAGACACATTATCTTAAGCTGAATGACCTCTGTACAAGCATGAGTAGATACCATGTACTCTTCTTCTATAGTGGACAAAGAAACTACAACATTTCACTTACTTATCGAACTAACTCCACGAACAAACATTGTGAAAACATATCCACTAGTGGATTTTCTTCTATCAATGTTACATGCCCAATCTTAATCTACATATCCATGAATGGAAATTGAATGTTGAGGTCCAATAGGATTTCCAGGAAAATGTAAGGAATAATTGGATGTACCCCTTAAATACTTGAATACTCTCTTAACTTCATCCCAATGTACCTTTCTAGGATTAGCCATATACCAACTATATACTCCCACTGCTTGGGAAATATCAAGCCTCATATAGATCATAACATACATTAAGCTACCGATAGCACTCACATAAGGTATTTTAGACATGTCCCCCATCTTAGTAGGATATTTTGGATAATTTTCCTTAGAAAGCTATGTCCCTTGTAATAATAGAAAAACTAATTACATGCTAGTTATCATGTTGAATCTCTCCAACACAGAGTTAACATGCTTACTCTAGCTCATCCAAAGCTTTATTCCAGCTCTATCTTTAATGATCTCAATTCTAAGAAAATAGCTAGCTACACCTACATCTTTCATTTTAAACTATGCTAATAAATGAGACTTCAACTTTGAAATCATTCTTTTACCATTCCCACTAAATAACATATCATCCACATATAGGACTATGATAAGAATGTGACCATTTTCAGATTTATAATATACACAATGGTTAGATTTAGATCTCATAAAATCTAAAGACAACACATAGGTGTCAAAATTTTTGATACCACATTCTAGGAGACTTTTTCAAACCATACAAAGATTTTTTCAATTTACAAACATGGTTATCTTTATCTTTTTGAATGAAATGCTTTGGCTGTGACATGTGAATATCCTCATTAGAATCACTATGAAGAAATGCTATCTTCACATTTATTTTCTTAACTTCAAATTCATAAGCTTTTGCAAGTGATAAAAAGAATCGAATGGATGTCATTGTATCTACATAAGAGAATATATCAATATAACCAATTCCCTCCACCTGTGAGCACCCCTTTGTGACCAACCATGCCTTATACTTCTCAACACTACCATCTACACCCGGTTTCTTCTTGAATACCCATTTAAATCTAACAGGTTTCTATCCTTCAGGAAAAGGTACCTGATCCCATTTATCATTTTTCTTTAATAATTCCACCTCTTTATTCATGGCTTCCATCCAAGAATCTGAATCATGCATACCCATAGCCTTTGTAATAGTACTAGGCTCATGAGTGTTAGTAGTCAAAGAAAATATATAGCTGGAATTAAATAAAGAATATCCAAACCTTTCAGGTGAGATTAACCATATCTATCAATTCATTTTATTTCATGAGTAGACCTCTTGAATGGTTGAGGTTGACATTCTGACTCTTACTTAGAAATTTTAGAGCTTCTTAATCTCTCTTTGACATCAAGTCCAATAGGAGTTCGTAGCTCATTTGTTATAGGAGTAGATGGTATATGAACTACCTCATTTTTCTATTTTTCTTCCTTCTCTGGATGTAAATGAATTGTGGAAGGTTTTAACTCATGAAATATCACACTTCCACTGATGCAGTCATAGATAGAGAATCCCACAAGGAGATGTCCAATCCTTGAAGTTATAAATGCCACAACGAAAATGCACAAACAAGATATAGGAAACAACTATTATTTCAGCACATTATCAATTTACAACTATAACACAGTCATATATGCTCATTTCCCTCAATACCAAGCTAACAAGCAAGGAACAAATGATTATCCCTCAAAATTACATATGATGACTTTCACAGACCCAACCAAAGACTTAGGCTATCATCAGATCCTAAATCTCAAAGCTTTTATCTTCCTCCTATCCCCTAATCTATCTCTATCTTATCTCCCTAAACAAGAACCACAAAACCTACTTAAATAAAAGATCACGAGCCACAAGTCAACTTATCTAATCACAATATCCAAGATAAAGAAATAGTTTACAAATATATAGGTCAGGACCTAAATCCATAAGAACACCCCTAATTAAATACATCATGTTGTGAAAAAAAAAAATGAGGTCATTCATATGTATAAGAACATAGAACAAAGTTCCATGAAGCTTCACATAACGTGAAACTCTATCGCAAGATGAATCTGACCAGTCTAGCCATTAGGATAGGAAAACTGAATAGGACTGGACCAATCATTAAACAACTTCATCTAGAAACATCAAAATGAGCTAAAAAGATAGACATAGGATCTCTAGGATGTATAGAGCACAACATAATGATCACATAAGAAAACAAGCCAACTAGAATGATCACTAGCCAAAATACCAAAAACTACCCAACTAGAATAGTAAATAGACAAACTGAAAGGAAATATTTTTGGGTGATGCAAGATTTCCAAGGACCCAAGGATGCTCCTACATCAGACACCCCAAGTGAATATAATATGTTCCATAAGAAATTATGAACATAGGATAGGATTTGAGACATTAATCTTGTGTCCATTCTTAACCCACATATCCTCTCCATCATAAGAAAAATAGATGCTTCGACTCTACACATGACTACCCATACTATGGTTGATACAAGTATCCAACACTAACCTAGTAACATCCCTCATAATTAGATGAAATTCTATTTCTTCTACTACTTCCACAACCACTTCTCAGATTCTATGATCCTTTCAAATTTCTTCTATCTTTGTTGCCCCCAGAGTTACCAATCAATGTCTGCTTCCTTTTTCTCTTTTTGATCCCACTCCTAACATCCTTTAATAACATTTCAACTTCATCTATCAATATAATCACAAGATTAATGTACTCATATGATACCACTCTTCCTTTACTCTTTTGTATCATCATCTGATTATCACTAGCGTTCAACTCCACTAGTTCAGATCCATTCATCAGATTCAAGAAAAATTGTAAGACATCAAAAACCTTCTCGACTACCTGCCACAAATCCAAAACTTCCTGATCCGAAGTAGTATGATCTCATAAAGTGTAATTTCTCATTAACTCAGGTTCTTATCCTTCCTTCCTCCTTTAAAGGAATCAAATTGAACTTCCTTCTATCCTTCACTATAAATACAACATTCCTTCAAAAACATGAATAGAACCAACATCATATTGCCAAGGTCTTCCTAACAAGAGATGACAAGAAATCATATTCACCAAATCACATAATACCTCATCATGGTATAGACCAATGTTAAACTTAACTCAACACTTTTCATTCACTTCCACCATATGTTCATCTTGAAACCAAATTATCCCATATGGATAAGGATGTTTAAGGCTCTTTAATCCAATCTTTTGTACCAACTTCTTCGATACAAGGATTTATATACTACCACTACCCATTATAACTTTATAATATTTATTCCCTGATTTAGAAACTATTTGGAACAATTTCCTTCTCTCAACAAGTTTAGTTTCCTTCTTACTCAACATAACTCTTTGAAACATTAGAGATTCTCACATCTTACCTGCAACTTCTCTTTCAACAGGTTTATCATCAACTTGCTCCTCATGTGGCACCAAGTTTTTGTTATCTCTTCTTGAAACAACTAAACATTGCTAAGCCCTATTACCAACATTACCATATTTGAAACAAATTCCCTTGAACTCCCTTCTTCTACTACCCCTTCCATGAATATTCTGATCAGGTTCCTCTTCAATCACAAGTTTATCTTTGTCTTTGTCCCCAACCAGTTTATCTTTGACCTTAGGGATAACCTTTCTTCTTTTCAACTTATCTTATACCTTCAGAGCATACTAATAAGTATCTTTGATTGCACCAATCCTCAACATACTTAACTCATCTTGAAGTTATTAAGTCCTAAACCATTAACATACCTAGCAACCTTTTCTTTAGATTCTCAATGTCTAGATTTGATAGTCATCTTGTCGAACTATTTGGTATACTCATTCACCAAAAAATCCTTTTTATTAAAGTTTTTTAGTTTCTTAAATATTTCCAATTCATAATCCTCTGATATGAACTTGGATTTAAGTCTACAAACCATAACCCTCCACCTAGTGGTCTTAGGTTCACCACTATTTTCCCTATCTTTCTATAATTCATCCCACCATAAGGAAGCATGACCTTTCAACCTAGTCTATGCTAACCTAACATTTTGTGGATCCTTAATATCTTCCAACTCAAAGTAATACTCGAGTTCATTAATCTAATCTATCAATTTCTCAGGATGCAATGAACCAAAAAATTTAAAAAAATGAAGCCTACGACTCTTACCTATTTGTGTTATAGCTCTTAATAGTCTTCCTTCCCTAGTAGGAATATCAAGTTAAACTATTTCAATATCTTTAGAAACCTCTTCAAATTCATCTTCAGTCTCAGGGTGTCTCCTAGCTTGTTAGGAATGGGAACACTGAGAGGGGGGGGGGAGTGAATCGGTGTTCCATATATTAATACTTTTTCTTTACTCTTGAAACTTAACTTAATTGCTTATGTACTGAAATGAACATCAATGCAAGTAAGATAAAAAACCATAACACATAAAACTAGATATAATTATGGGGAAACCCAAATAGGTTAAAACCCCGGTGGAAATTGACACCCACTAAGAACTACACTAGTATTTTATGATCCTTGTTAGAAGATCTTGCAACCCTATTAGGAGTTGTTCTATTCAATAATTTTAGTACAGTGACTTGGTCAAGGGTTGGACCCTATTAGGATTCTTTTACATTTAACCCTATTATGGGTGGGGACACATTATCAAAGAGCTCATTAATCAAGTGGTGAAGGCTACAACCTTCTGGATCTCAGATACACACTATATCTGCAAGGTGAACTGTTGCTGTGACACTGCTTGTCTGATCAGTTCATTTTGTGCACTTATGCTTTACCCTCTTGTAAAGCACTAAAAAATTATAACTACTCTTTGCATCCCTCCGATATTCTCTTTTCAACTTTTTATTCAACTACCATACTTAATTACAAGGACACATGTCTTATTTATATGCATAAACAAAACTATTCAACAAGTCATCCTATAACTAATTACATACAATGCTTCCAATTGCATTGGCTCAAGCATGTTTACATATAATCATATTAACATGTCTATGACCTAAATACAATAGGTGCATAGCCTTTACAAAATAATATTACAAGCGCTAATCAAAATAACAACAGTTGGCTCCATGCTTTGTTCTATTCTGCCGCTCACTGTCTATGTCACTTCATCTAACTGTAACTTCCTCATACTGAATCATATCATCATGTACTCTTATACTTACCATGAAATCATACCTAGAAGCTTATCTTCAAGGGCACATGCCATAACTTGGTCATATGCATGTGCACTAATGCTTTGTTCACCTAGTGCTCTGCTAACTATCAAGTCTTTCATACTTAACCAATTTCTAATCTTGTGATTAAGTGCGCTGACTCCAAAACATCATATGACTTTGTTGTCATAATGAAAACACTATATTTAGTCATATATATATTAGTATAGTCAACTTTCCAATAATATCTCCCTTTTTCATTAATGGCAATAAAGGAATATGGCCAAGTTACTAACTGTATCTTTATACAAAATTTCTAATACATCCTCTAACTTATATCTCCCCTTTTACTATCTACTATACTCCCCTTTACATCATATAAAAAAATCCATATTCTCTCTTCTATATTCTATACTCCCCCTTTGACATTAATGGCAAAGGTGCTCAAAAGATATATCCACATGTACTTACATAGTTAATACATCCGGGTAGGCTATCTGAAGGTTTGCAATCTCATTCTGCCAAAACTTCTTCAATGTGTTTATTGTCTAGAGATGGGCGCACAAAGCATATGTCAATTTCTCCATCTTCTCCAAATCTATACTCGGACCTTGATCATATGTCACCATAGTGGCATCGATCTCCTTGATGTTCTGATTTAACACATCTAGTGAGGGTGCAAGAGCATTTCTTAGCTATGTTTTCCTTGCCCTTATCTTGGACATTTCCTTCTTTGTCTTCTCTATTTTGTCCACTTGTCACTAGTATACATTGTTACATATGTTTATATCTATGGAGGGATCTTCCACTAATTTCCTTACTTTATCTATCATGGCTTTTGCTTCCTGAATCTTTTTTTGGAGGTTTGTGGTCAGTTTTTCTTGATTCATGCAATCAGCTATGATTTTCCTTTCTTGAGCTGCAATCTCCTTTAGTGAATCTTGACCAACCTTGAGAGAGCTAAGGTCTAGTTTGAAGTTACTTATTATCTCATTCAACCTCTTCTTTAGATACTTTCCTTCTTCTACTTTGGCTGCTGATTCTTCTAGGCTAGAAAAGTTAGTTTTGAAGCTTGTCAGGATGGTAGTGACATCTTCCACATAATGTACCTTTGTCACCTTCTTCTCTTCTGGTAGTAGACTATTCAGGATATTAAATAATTCAACAAATAGATGGTTTCTCATCACTTTTTTCTCCTTAGCCTTCTCCATTACAAGGACACTGAGCTTGATTAGGTCTTCTTCTCCCCATGAATCCACACTTGTAGTATCGGGGGTCAAACTTGAAAATAATGATGATGATGGCATAGGAGTGATAGGTGTGTTGTCCATCACTTCTATCTTAATCCTTATTGGCATTTCAATAGAGGATTTTTTTGTTAGTTATTTTTCTTTCTCCTCTTCTTCTTCTTTCTCCTCTTCTTTACCTGTTAGATCCTTAATCAACACTTCTTCTTGCTGCTTAGGTGAATTATCACCACATAGTATTTATATCTCTTATGTACTCACAAAGGCTTCCTCAAATTTTTGCAAGTCTTTTTTAGTGGCCGCCATTGATATCTCGACATTGTCAATAATTATTGTATCATCTTCTTGTGTTCTAGGCATGGGCACAGACTTTACTTCATCTATAGACATTGTCACCAAGGGTATTGATTCCTATGGACCTGTTACTAGTGCATTTGTGATCTCTGACTCCTTGGCTTGCTTCAAGGGCACTTGAGTTGTGGGTGCAGTAGGTGGATACATGTCTCTATTTAAGAAAAATTTCTCAAATTCTTTCTTAGTCTCTTTTACTACCAACTCATAGTCTTTATCCATTATTTTTAAAGTTCTCAGTTTTTTTCATAGGTGTGGCTTCACCATAATAACAATAGTGTTTTCTCTTATAATGATCATACAAGGAGGCTTTCATCTAAAATATTTTCCCTTATTTTGAGGTCTTCCTCAATAGCCTATCTCTTCAAGAATTCTAAAATGTTCCATACTTTGTTTGGAATAACAGTCTTAAGTTCCAAGAATGTGTTCTTGAACTTAATCATATGCTTGATGATCATTCCATAGATCTCTGAATTATCAATCTCACTATACATATCATATAATTTCTTTATCAGATCAAGTCTTCCTTCATCAACAATCTTGGTTTTCAATACTTGAAGACTAGGTCTGAAACCTACCTTAGCAGGAGCTTGACTATTCTTCTTTAGACTTTTGGTTGTCCTAGAGGATGGATGGCTTGCGCTAGTCTCCTTCTTCTTCTTTGGCATCTTTTTATACTCAGGAGGTGATTGGATTCTACATCAACTATATCTGAGGGCATAGGGATGCTCTCAATAGTTTTTCTCTTCTTTTCCTTAGGATCAATAGATTTATCATCTTTTGCTTCACCAATGGGTTTGCTCTCAAGTTGCATTGCAATCTTGGTCTCCCTTGCCTTATCCAGATCAACTTGTATCACAATGCCATGAATCTTTAGTATTTCTGAGGTAATTTTGGAAGCTTTCCTCTTGGTCACAATAGTATTAAGAATTTCATCAACTTCCCTCATCTTTTATTCATAGGTACCCCATCTAGGCATATTGGGATCCTTTAGAACCATGAGGAGGACTTGTGCATATGCCTCTAAGACATGTTCCTCCACTTCATACCCAAGTGGATGAATCCATTTGGTCCTTGGTTCCACTGCTTCCATACAAGTGGTGTTTAATTCCACCATGAAACATATACTATCTTTGTACTTGTCAACTATACTTTCAGGAATCTTGTACCTCATCTACATTTTTATCCTAAATATTTTGAGTTCTAACTCTATATAATTCTTCAAGGTGCTTTCAGAGATGCCTTGAATAATATTTGTGGCATAGTGCAAAGAATCTTGTCAAGATACAAGTCTGATACTTTACCAACTATGTGGAAGTACATATATATGATAAGTGATCCAAATCTGAAAATCTTATTTTTATCATGCTTAATTTCCCTTATGTTATCTATCAGTTGTGTGCACAAGATCTCACACAAATTGAATTCTCCATTTTATCTTACCAATCTGATAGCTACTAGAATAGTGGTTGCAGACACACTATTAACCCTGTTTGTATGTTGAAATCTATACTCAAGTATCATAGACATCAATTTTATGTTTTTCTCCTCAATTGGCTCAATGGTCATGTTGCACCTATCACTGCAGGATTTAAATGTCTATTCTACTAGTTTCCTGACATCTTTGACAACTGGAAGAATGTCACCTGACTTTGAGAGTTCTTTCATCTCATGGATGAGATTAGTGATTATTATTACAGGGACTTCTCCTATCTACAATAGGTCATCATAAATCCTACTTAACAAAATCTTAATCCGCTCTGATTTATAAAACTCATATGTAGTAGCATATTCAATGATTGGATGATTCTCAAGGTATGTAAACTCAATAGTGAATGTTTTGTCTAGATTTATCATTGTTTCTAGGTGCAACCTAATCCTGTCTAAACCAATTGGCTCTTTCTTACAATAGATGTAAGCACGTATGTCCTCTACATGCATGACACCCATTGGGGTTCTTTAAAATGCTGCTTCTAGGTCATCTAGGGTGGACTTAAATGGATTCTTCTTAAAAACATATCTCTTTCTTTCAGCAACATCAAATACAACTGGTGTAGCCATGAATTACTTGATTAAATGCTCCTGAATGGTTTCCAAGGGTTTTTAAGATGTTGCATCAAGCTAGGGCTTTGCAACAAACTATTTTCCTTCTTCGCTAATTGATTCAACTGCAACACTTCTTCAGTCAACTGCTTGATCTTTAGTTCTCTCCAAATGCTCAACTTAGAATGCAATGTGTGAATAATGAATCTATGATGGCTATAAAGTATCTTTTCCCCATTAATGCTTGTTGCATAAATACAAAATGAAACTTGTGAATTTCTATCTTCTTCTCTGCTAAAAATTAGGCAGTGCCCTCTTGCATATTGCATTACATAGTCTACAAATGATTGTAGTCCAAGGTGCATACTTTGAGGGTGAGTATACCAGCTACACAAGGGTCTAGAGCTAATCTATCTTGCCCTATGACCATGAAGGTCATTTAACCATAAATAGGAGGTGTGTCCATTCTAGATGCATCCTCAACTATTTCATCAACATTATCCTTCTTTTCTTCCTTCCAAATCAAGCTTTCATCTTCTGAAGCTTGCACAAACTTGACTTCTCCTACTTCTAATATTGACCTTTTTGACTTTTTAGGGCTTTCCTATATTTGCACTCTTGTTCTGTAGAACCTAGAGATGTGTCCAACCTTTTTACATGAGTGAAAAATGACTGGAGGCTTGATATTCCTTGGTGCATTCATGTGGGTTACCATACTATACTTTCTGGCTATGTGACCACAACAGTTGCATATCTAACATGTAATGTTCTGAGATTTTCTAAAATTTTGCTAAGGATGATTTCTCTAACTTTTCTGATTTCTTTGAATTGATCTACAATTCATAGCTCTATGACCAAACTTATTGCATGAAAAACAAAGGCCATTGAAAGGTCTTACCTCTTTACAGTCTCTTGCTATGTGACCAATGTTTTTACAGGCATAACAAGTTTTGTTTACTGGCTTGTGCTCATCCTTAGATGTTTCAACTTTAGCTACTATGTGATTTCCTTCCTTCTTGGATTCTGTAGATTCTTCTTATTCTTTCTTTCTTTCTTGCATGTCATTGATCTGATTTTGTGCTTCATTGAATCCAATACCACTAGTGTCTCCTTTAACCTTTTGTGCATACAATTGTGACTCTATTAGATCCTTTCTTGTGTGTAATTTGTCAAAATGGTTCTTTTCTTCAATCAATTTAGATTACATTTGCATCTTGATGTTTTCTAATTCCAAGATTTTCATGTTTTCTTGTCTTAGTTCTTCATCCAACTACTTGTTCTCTTTGACCTGCTCTTCATAGGCTTCTTGATTGTTAAGTAAATTTTCATCCAGTTCTTCAATCTGATCTTTCAGAGATGTGTTCTCCTCATTTATCTTTTTAACCATTTTTCCCAAATCACTTGTGGAACAGTCTTTCAAATATTTTCTTAGTTTTTTTATGACTGCGTGAGAATCACTAACCTTTTCTTTCAGTTCTTCAATTTCTTTTTCGGATCTATCAAGGTCTTCAAGAGCTTCTTCAAGATTCTTTTTCTGATGTTTCATTTCTCCCTTATCCATGATCTCCTCAAGTGGTTAAAATTATCTTCAGAGGACTAGAGCTCTGTTACCAATTGTTAGGAATGGGAACACTAAGAGGGGAGGGGGGGTGAATCAGTGTTCCATATATTAATACTTTTTCTTTACTCTTGAAACTTAACTTAATTGCTTATATATTGAAATGAATATCAATGCAAGTAAGATAAACAATGATAACACATAACACCAAATATGATTATAGGGAAACCCAAATAGGTTAAAACCCCGATGGGTATTGATACCCACTAAGAACTGCACTAGTGTTTTATGATCCATGTTAGAAGATCTTGCAACCCTGTTAGGAGTTGTTCTTTACAATGCTTTTAGTATAGTGACCTAGTCAAGGGTTGGATCCTATTAGGAGTCTTTTACATTTAACCCTATTAGGGGTGTGGGCACACTATCCTAGAGCTCACTGCTCAAGTGGTGAAGGATACAACCTTCTGGATCTTAGATACACACTATATCTGCAAGGTGAACTATTGTTGTGACACTTCTTGTTTGATCGGTTCCTTTTGTGTGCTTATGCTTTACCCTCTTGTAAAGCACTAAAATGTTATAAATACTCTTCACATCCCTCTGCTCTACTCTTGTCAACTTTTTATTCAATGACCATACTTAATTACAAGGGAACGTGTCTTATTTACATGCACAAACAAAACTATTCATCAAGTCATCCAATAACTAATTACATACAATGCTTCCAATTGAATTGGCTCAAGCATGTTTACATATAATCATACTAACATGTCTATGACCTAAATACAATAGGTGCATAGTCTTTACAAAATAATATTACAAGTGCTAATGAAAATAACAACATTCGGCTCCATGCTTTGTTCTATTATGTCATTCACTATTTGTGTCACTTCATCTAACTATAACTTCCTCATACTGACTCATATTATCATGCACTCTTAGACTTAGCATGAATTCATACTTAGAAGCTTATCTTCAAGGGCACATGCCATAACTCGGTCATACGCACGTGGGATAATGCTCTGTTCACCCGGTGCTCTGCTAACTATCCAGTCTTTCATAACCAAATTCTAATCTTGTGATTAAGTGTGCTGACTCCAAAACATCATATGACTTTGTTTCCATAATGAAAACACTATATTTAGTCATATATATCAGTATAGTCAACTTGCCAACATAGCTCTAGTTAAAGTATTTCAAATTTCAATCCTTATCTCATTTCTGAATTACTCCATCATCTGGTCTAATCTTCTAGGAGGCATGGTTACAAAGATGCCAATCTTCAATCTCGTTAGTTTTGGTGATTTGATAACAAGTGTTGATAGTTTTTTATCACAAGAAAACCATCAAATTTTCCACTGACAACTGATCTTCCTTGCATAACCTCTACAATTGTAGGTCATATTTTCTACTTTTCCACCCCACAACTAGGTTCACAAGTCATTATATTTAATCCTTCCAAACCTTGTTTGTCATTCAAAAACTAGTCCTCCTTCTACCACCTTACACTAACCTTTGGTTGATGTAGATTAGATCCTCTTATTTGTCTCTTCCCAACAATAAGGTTTGAAAGTCAAAACTTGGAACAAGTTTAACCTTATGTTGTGATACCATTTGAAGCAATCAAGGACAGAGAATCCATGAAGGAGATGTCCAATCCTTGCAACTATAATTTCCATAGTGGACATGATGAAACATGATATAGGAAATAACCATTAAAGGCATAAATATCACATATATTATCCTTAAGTTCTCTTACAAATGTATTTATTACATAAGATAATCATTATTCCTAATCACCATTATCAATATACAAGTACAACATAGTCAGATATGCTTGTTTTCCTCAATAGAAAGTTCACAAGCATGACACAACTGATTATCCCTCAAAATTATGATTACTATCATAGACAAAACCATAGACTCAGACTATCATTAGATCCTAACTCTCGAATCTTCTATCTCCATCCTATCCACTAAGCTCTCTTTAGCTTAGCTCCCTAAACAATAACCAAAAGACCTCCTTAAATACAAGATCACCAACCACACGTTGGCTTATTCGATCACAATGTCTAAGATAAAGAAATGGTTTTTAAATATAGAGGTTAGGACCTAAATCCATAAGAACACCCCTAATTAGATGCATCATGCCATGAAAACACACAAAGAGGTCTACCAAAAGTATAATAACATAAAAGGGTATGTGCAGGATCATGGTATTCCAAACTAGGCCCTTAAGTGGCAATGAAAATTCAAAAAATCAGGTTTAGGCAAGTTCACATAAAAAAATGAACAAGTAATAACTATTATATCAAAAATATGTAACAAGAGAATCTATAGAAAATTGAATTTAGTTTCTAAGATACTAGGCCTTCTTTGAAAAACAATTATTCTATATGTTGAAAATTTCAAATTTCAATGTAGTAGTATGAAAATTTCAGGAAAAAATAAGAAGTGGGTGTATGTCTGACCACCTTAAACACAATCAAATGATAAATTTTTTTATAAGATTCTAGATATATGTAGTACATTCATGTCCAGATGTGACACATATTTTTTTGTAATTTATTTCCAGGTAAATAATTAATTATGATTTTTATTCTACAACTTTTCCAGAATACAAAAACTCTTGTGTCTAACCAGGTTAACTTAGTCTAAACTTTATCAAATTGAAAACTTTTTTTATTTTTAGTGTAGTATGAAAATCATAGAATGTGACACATGTTTTGGATTTCAAAATTTTTATACAGTTTTAAAGTTATAGCTATTTTTCAATTAGTCAATCAATTAGGACTAGAAAGATAACAAGTAGGTGTATGTCTGACCACATTAAACAAAATCAAATGATAATATTTTTTTATAATATTCTAGATAAAAGTAGTAGAATCTTGTCTCGATGTGATGTATATTTATTTTTCATTTTTTCCAAGTAAATAATTAATTATGATTTTTCTGCTACAAATTTTTCAGAATATAAAAACTCTCATGTCTGACCACCTTAACTTAGTCTAAACTTCATCAAATTGAAATAATTGTAACTTATTATTATTATATTAGGTGAAGCATAGAATGTCATGTATATTTCACATTTCAAAAATATTATATTATTTAAAAGTTATAGTTGTTTTCAAAGAATCTATCAGTCGGGACATCTTTTTCACATCGCCACTTTTTGGCATACCATGATCCTACACATACCCAAAACAAAGTGCCACAAAACATCACATAATGTGAAACTGCACCATAAGCCAAATCTTTTCAACCTGTCCATTAGAATAGGAAAACCAAATAGGATTGGACTAATTTTTTAATAAATTTATCTAAAAATATCAAAATGAGTTGCAAAGATAGACAAAGGATTTACAAGATGTCTAGAACACAACATAGGGATCATATAAGAAAACAAGCCAACTTGAACAGTCGCTAGCCAAAAAACTAGAAACTAACCAATTGGAATAGTAAATAGAAAAACTATAAGGAAATATTTTGTGGTGATGCAAGATTGCCAACAACCCAAGGATTCTCCTGCATCATCTACCATAAAGTACCTAAGCTGCAACTAGATCCCCAAGCTTGTAACCTTTCACACCACCACCATAGCTAATGAAGATACACTTAACTACCTTGTTCTATAAGTTTGATCTCTTCTAACTAGGCATGTGAGCATATGCCTCATAACCAAAGACTCTAAGATATCTTAATGAGCGCTTCTTTCTATACCTTACATCCATGGGTGTCTTTTCAACACTTGTGCTAAAGTAGGAGATGTGTTAATTAAATAACATGTAGTGGATACAGCTTCAGCCCAGAAGTTTTTCTCAAGTCCATCACCACTCAACATACTCCTATCCCTCTTCATCAATATTCTATTCATCCTCTCTATAACTCCATTTTTTTGTGGGGTGTATGGAGTTGTCTCATTTCTCTCAATTATATGATCCTTATAGAACCTATTGGATTCTATTGAATAAAACTCACTGTCAATGTTAGTCCTCAAATTGAAATCCAAGGATTAACCTAGTGCATATATAGCCCTAAAATGACCTAATTATTAAAGTGGTATTTCCATTCCATCACTGAAATCTGACTATATATCTAGAAAGTAGACAAAAAACCATGCACTTTAAAAAATAATCACTTGAAAATGTTATCGTATGAGCCCACACAAAGTCCTGGAAGTTGTGGAATTGAGGAACAGACAGGAACATTCATAAAAATCTAAAATTTATGATTAATATGGCTACCAAAATTCAAAAATAATTCTGCCAATGGAAAATTTGAAAAATTCTACCCCAAATAAAAAAAAGGCTTGAAAAAAGGAGCAAAATTGAACAAGATATGGGGGCTTGATGTTAGGTTGCAAAACCAACAACTCCAATGGCGAAGGAAGAAAAACTCAAACCAATGATGATGTTAGAAATTCATGCAATTAATTTTTATGGTTGTATGGACATCACATGAAAATAACTAGGTACCCCAGGATGACTTGTAGACGGGTGTCATACCCTTTAAAACTGAGATGTGGCAAAAGAAGCAAGCAGGATGGATATGGTAGACTGTGTGGCATCCATACTGTCCACATGGAGAGATCTGAATAGACTACCTAAAACATATGGTTGTAGAGAATGGCATATTCTTTGTTGTTTTTAAGTGCCATGCGGCACTGTCTTACAAGGTGGCGGACGAAATGACCACTGCTAGCTGGGCGACAATGGCGAGATCTAATGGGGAAGAGGGTGGCACTGCATGATGACATGGCTAAGTAAGAGGGTCACTTTAAATATCCATGTGGAGGGTTGATGAGGTAGAGGGTGGGAAGAGGGTAGTGGTATATTTAGTTCTACATTCATTGGGACTGGTATATACAATTCCTTTTTATAGAAAGCTCCAATATTAACAATCAAAGCAACAACCCGATGCTTGGTTGTTGTTGGCTGTGAGATATGGAGGATAGTAGGTCAACCAAGAGATTAGGGTTCCTATGCTCTGACCAATGATTTCACCTCTATACTAATAATTAATTGATCACCCTTATAGATATTTGTAGAATATTCTCTGTGACAATCAAAATCTCTAACCAAAATAGATGATATAATATGTAGGGGGTAACCCCAAACAAAATTTTCGCCCAAAAATAAAAAAATTGCGAATAATGAAATTAGAAAACCTACAAAAAAAATTTTAATCAAATCGTACCGGGGCAGATCGAGTCGTATGGCTCGGTCTGCAAAAAGTATTTTGCCTCAATTTTGACTTTTGTCAAATATGGGCAAATTTGTAGTTGATTTTCACCAAAATAGCCTCTTGAATGTAATGGTGATGTCTAAATTTCAAAATTTTGCACCCACAACTAGATCAAGCCAAGATTTCACCTCTTGAGAAGACGTCTGAACACACCTTGAGATGTCTAATACCATGTTAGAGTCTTAGGTGACTATACAACACCCCTCAGATCAAATGAAAGGCCAAGATAACTTCTACAAGAGATTATCAAGATAATTTCATTAATATGCAAGAATGGTATTATTGATAATGGACATTCAATGATTGATTGAATAAAATGTACATAATAGGCCTCCTTATATAGGAAAGGTGATAAGAGGAAATGATAAGAAGATGATAAGTTATCACCTATGCAAGGTGTAATCACATATCTACCAAAGGTGGATCTTCCTCCATTATGAAATGAAGTATGTGTCATGATAACGATGATAATGTGATATTTGTACTAAAAATGGATCTCAAACCTAAAGTGGAATTTCTCCTACACCATGTGCTTAATTGAGGTGCAAACTCCTAAGTGTCTCAATGAAAAACTACTATGAAATACATTATCCTTAGAAGTAAGATTAATTAAAGTGTAATTAGGAATATTTAATTACACCAACAATGTCTAATCCCAACTACCTTAATTAAAACTAACAAATCCTTCCATACTATACTACTAACTTATCTCATTTCAATCTACATAGCACAAGATAAAATTGAAATAAAATAATTTTAATTTAATATTCTTATGATATGAATATGAAAATATTTTAAATGTATTTGAATACTTTAGATTTTTCTGCCTATATTTTTTCCTTTTTTGTTGGGTATACAAAACATAGAGTGCATTCATTTTTGGGGTGTAAGATAAACGTTTCTTTTGAGAAAGTAGAGGGCTAAGAAAAATAGGGCATTGTTGTAGCAACAATAGAAAAAAGAGAAAACTTTCTTTGTTTTCTTTTAATTCTTAATGTTTAACACTTCATATATTTTCAGATTTATGAAATAGAAAGCATTTTGGTGTGTATAGTTGTGCTTTATTTCTCTATTTTCCTTATGCTTTGTTTTATTTCTACCATTCCCTACCTTTTTGTCATCACTAAGTTTTCGTACATAAAATCTTGTTTGCACTATGGTGACTTGTTATTTGATTTATATGAGGTTTAAAGAACTATAACAATTAGATTTTGGCCATGGTTTCAATATTAGTCATTTCTTTTCCCACC
Organism: Chamaecyparis obtusa; assembly: GCA_027943335.1. Taxonomy (NCBI): domain Eukaryota; kingdom Viridiplantae; phylum Streptophyta; class Pinopsida; order Cupressales; family Cupressaceae; genus Chamaecyparis; species Chamaecyparis obtusa. The sequence goes on from BSBK01001702.1 coordinate 361,340, forward strand.
ATGTTCTTTCTTTTTCATTTTTTATTATGTTTTTAAATATAAAGGTGAAAATTTATATTATAAGAATAACTGGCTATACTCTAACTTTCTTTGTCATCAAAAGATTTTGAGTGTATTCATTTCAAAGAATAAAAATAATTAGATAGACAAAAAAAAAAGTGATAGTTGGAAGAAAGAAGTAAATTTTCTCAAAACATTTAGAAAACATAATGTGGAAAGGAAGAGAATAAAATAGAAGAAGAACTCAGGAATATTATTCATTAATAGACTAAAAAATTATAGCTACAAAAGACTCAATAGTCTTCTTGCGAAATGAAATTTTTATTCATTACTAAACTATAACTGTGACTATAGACAATATGCTAAAGTGTGACTATTGAAAGAAAATTAGAGAAAACTAGACATGTATACTACTTATTATTGATTGACATGTACTATAATTTAGTTATGAATTATGTTTTCCAACACTTCCTTTGAATTACTAACTAAATTTTTAAGGACATCTAATATATCTCTACAAATTGGAGACTAAACTAAGTATCATAAATCAAAGAAATAAAAAATACATCACACATAAGTTTTTGCTTGAAAACTAGTTCTTAGACTTAATTATTTTTGTTACTTTTGGATTAGATAGCACATCAACATTTCATATCAGATTCTCTTATCCATCATCAAGGTGTTGGAGAGAATTGTAGAGCATAAGAAGATTGAAAATGGTCAGATTGCAGATTTAACACAATATAAAGGATGGGAAGGGGGAGAGGGAAAGACACACAAAGTTATTAGAATCGTATGAATTCTTCAAACTAATCTTGAACTCCATCTATAGTCACCTAACCTACATTCATTTTGGAGACTAAACTAACTAGCAACATAAACCAAAATAATAGAAACTACATCATGTAGAAATTATTCTTTGAAAATAGTTCTTGACTGGTAAGACTTTTTTAAGCTTCTCAACTATGTGTATAGTAACCTAACCTACATCCAAGTTGGATACTAAGGTAACTATTACTTAAATTGAATTGATGTTTTGTTCCCATAGAGTAGATTGGATAAAGTACTAATGGCTGGTAAATGGAACATGGATTTGCATGACCATATTTATTCACAAGTCAAGTAGCCTAATGCTCAATCTTCTAATTTGGATTGTTCTTCACCATTGTTGAACTTGGCATATTTGGTAGGACACATCTTACTAATACAAATGACTTGAGTTGAACATATCAATTTTTTGTTTTCTTATGGATGACATATTCTTTTTGAAGTGGACAGAGGCAATAAAGCTAATAAAAAAAAGAGAAACCCTTGTCCTATGGCACAATAAAACTAACTAAATTTTCATTCACCTTGTCCAAAAAAATGAATACATTCGCTCTTTACATAGGGCCTACAAAATCTCTAGAAATTGATAAAATGCAAAATACATGTAAAAAATGGTTTGATGTAGGTAGAAGTCAATGGAAGAAGTAGCGAGAAAGTTCTACATTAAATACTTTGTTTGACAATCTTTATTCATTAGTTGGTAGAAATTAATGTCTACCCACATCCCCTATTTTTTACCACTAGTTATATCAATTTTTACAATATTCAAAATTTTCCTTAAATATTCAAATTGTTCTTGTGGTAAGGCCTTTTTGAATATATTTCTAAGTTATTCCTTGGATCTAAAATGTTATAGAATTATCTCTCCATTATTTACCAACTCTTGAATGAAGTGATACCTAATGTCAATGTGCTTTATCCTCTTGTGAAAAACATGATTTTTTGAAAGGTCAATGGTGGACTTGTTATCACTATAGGTTGTGGTAGACCCCTTTTTCTCATGCATTAGATCCTTAAAGACTCTTTGCATCTATACTTCTTGACATGCTATGGATGTACCTACTACATACTGTACTTTTACTAATGAAATTGTCACTATAGATTGCTTCTTTGATGCCCATGCAACAATACCTATTCCAAGATTAAATGTATATCCAGATGTGCTCTTTTTATTATAAATACTCTTTGCAAAACCACTATATGTTTAACCAACAAACCAAAAATCATTTGAAGTATACATTATGACAAAATTTATAGTTCCTACAATGTACCTCAATATTCTCTTTCTCGCTTTCCAATGTGAGTTCTTAGGTGAATCTGTGAATTTAGAAATTAGACTCACTCCATACATAATATCTAGCCTAGTTGTAGAGAGATGCATCAAATTTTTATCATAACTGATAAAAATGTTGATAATTGTTTATCTGATGGAGCTGATAATGAAGACCAACCAAGATTAGAGGTATACATGATGTTAGCAGAATGATACGATCAATTATAATCATGTCATTGATGTCAAGCAATTGATTTTTGATTTATATTATGTTTCCATATCATCCGGTAATGATATAAGAAGAATGAGTTAAGGAGAAGAGGAAATGAGAAGTTAAGAAGTTGTAGAACATAAATGGGAAATGAATATAGATTAGAAAATGATTTGATTATGTTGGTATGATTTTTTTCTACCTAACATATGATTATGTTAAGTCGGTAAAGTATGGTGATAAAGGTTTGAAAACTTAGTAAGTAAAGTTGTTATGGCTTCCAAGATGGAAAAGTCACTCGGTAACGTAAAGAGAAAAAGTTGGGCACTCGATAAAGTGGAAAGGTTTAGGCACTAAGTGTTATAACCAAAATTCTAAGTGAAGAACACCGAGAAAGGAAAAGGTATTAAATATGGATGGAATTGATATTTAATTATTATATATGATGATTTGGATGATCATGATGATAAGAAAAGCTAGTTACAGTGATCTACGGTTATGAAAATTCAAGATGAAGATCTACGGAAAGATCTAAGTGGAAAAAAGAAGTGGAACAAGTTTCTATAAAAGTTCAAGTTCCTAGGTGAAAAGGAAACATGTTATCAAGATCTAGATCTTATGAATAATTAATTGAATGGTCAAGATTGATTAAAGGAAAATGCAATAGAGGATATTAAGAGGCAAAAATTATCTATATAAAGGATGATCTTTTATGGACAATTAGTTGGAAAAATAAATAGTTGAAGGGCTACCAACTATTATATTGAAGAAGGAACAAAGAAATTATGAGTGGAAAAATAGTGGTTTGATGAAGTGTTGATGCCAGTGGAAAATGAAGAATTGAAGTGAAGATTGAAGATCACACAAGGATCTGATTGAGAAAAGATAGTTGCACATCTACATGTCATTTTTATTCCTTTTTCTTACTAGCATTTGTAATAGTCAAAATCTCTTAACAGAGTGCACTTAACAGTCTTATTATAAATCTTTGAGAAAGGTGACATTCCAAAAAGAGTATTTAAATCCCCTTAACAAGGCCACTCCTAACAGGGTGAAGATCCTAATATATTTGAGCTTAATTCTCTCTCTCTCTCTCTCTCTCTCTCTAGCATTTTCTACCACTATCAATGATTACCTTCCAATGATTAAGAGTTTTCTTGGATTTTACTCTCTCTCTCTCTCTCTCTCAACAGAGTTTTCTACCACTATTACTAATTTTTTTCTACCACTGTCAATGATTACCTTCCAAACTTTATCAGAAACTCTACATCTAGTCTTGAACAAAATTTTCCTTACCAGATCTTCTTTTTTACCTTCATTCCATAGTGCTCTTCTTACCATCAAGCTATTTTCCTTCTTAGGTTCATTAGGTGACTCTTATTGTACCAAAGCATTTCTACTACTACTAGCCTTCTTACTTGCATTTGTACACTCAAATGATCTATGTCCTTCTCCACAATTGTAACGAGTTCCTCAAAAGCTTCCTCTATTATAACCACCTTGGTAGTTACTGCCTCTATCTCTAGATGAACTTTCACCTTTCCACTCGGTCTTGCCTTTATCCAGAGTTTTCTTTTATGGTTCAGATCTACTATTTTCACCATTGGATCTACCTCTTCCTCTAGGGAATTTTAGGATTAACGAGACAAAAATAACAATTACATACAAATATAACCAATATCAGAAAAAATATAAACCACACAGAAGAGAACAAAAGACACAAAAATTTAATGTGGTTCACCCAATCCTTGGGCTATGTCTACCAACAATGAGTCCAATATTATTATTATCTAATGATTACAACCTAATTAAAATCTGTAATCCCTTACAGCTCAATTCCACTACAAGTACTAAAACCATACATTATGAAATCCCTAACCCTAAGCCATATTATACAATATTTTTCTACTTTAGGGTTAGAATGAGTTACAACATGTTGGCCCCCAAACCTCAGTGAGGGTAGGAGGAAAAGTGTACAGTACTTTCCTAATCAGTAACCACAAGATAACAATCTCCCAATTGGTGAATGATCAGTATCCCCACTAAAAAACCTCTCACTTGGAGACTGATCCTATAGCAATACTGCTACCATATGAGGCTCCCACTAGATCGAACCACCCTGGACTCAGCTGTTCCTTTATTATGTTCAGTCTAGAAGACCAGTTGAAGCTGAACATGAGCTCAAATTTTCCCTTGTTACTACCTTTGTAAACATATCTTTTGGATTATCATCTATATGAATCTTTTCCAACTTTAACTTCCTATCATCCAAAACTAACCAAATGAAATGGTACCACAACTATATGTGTTTTTTCTGTGAGTGCAAAGAAGAATTCTTCGCAAGATGAATGGCACTTTGGCTATTTGTATGCAGAAAATTATCCATCTATGGATGTCCCAATTCTTCCATGAATAATTGAAGCCATATCATCTCCTTGGCTACCTCTATAGTAGTAATGTACTCTACCTCTGTAGCAGATAAAGCAACCACCTTTTGTAGTCAAGAAATCCAACTCACTGCTGTTCCACCAACAATAATTACATAGCCTGTAGTACTCCACTTGCTATCTATATCTCCTACCAAATTTGAGTCAACATAGCCTTGTATAGTAGTAGTAGATCCCCCAAAGTGTAAACACTTAGTAGATGTACCTCTCAAATATCTGAGAATCCATTTGACTACATTCCAATGCTCAATACTAGGGTGACTCATATATTGGCTAACGACTCCCATTGCATGAGCAATATCTGGCCTAGTACATACCATAGCATACATTAAGCTCCCTACAGCTGAAGCATAAGGTACCTTAGACATTTTAGCCTCCTATTCTGATGTCTTAGGACACATCTCCTTAGTTAATTTCAAATGACCAGGCAAAGGTGTGGTGAAAACTTTGGCATTCTCCATAGAGAAACGTTGCAACACCTTCTCAATATAATCAGCCTGAGATAAAGTCAACTTCCTATTTTTCCTATCTGTTGAAATTTTCATACCAAGGATTTTTTTTTCTTCCCCCAAATCCTTCATAGCAAAATAATGTGCTAACTTTTGTTTCAATCCCTTAATGTGATTCATGTTAGACCCAACTACAAGAATATCATCAACATATAAACATAAAATAATGTAGCTATCATCATCCAACCGCTTAAAGTAAAGACAATGGTTAGAATGACATCGAGTGTATCCATGCTCATTCATAAAAGTGTTAAATTTAATATACCATTGTTGAGGTTCTTTCTTCAAGCCATATAAAATTTTCTACAATTTGCACACCAAATTCTCCTTACCCTTGACCTCAAATCCTTGTGGCTATACCATATATCTTTCTTCATCCAAATCACCATGAAGAAAAGCTATTTTAACAACAAGTTTCTCTAAATGCAAATCTTCAATAGCACAATACTTAAAACAGTACGAATAGAAGTCATTTTAACAACTGGAGAAAATATCTCATCAAAATCAATGCCCTTTTTTTGTGAAAATCCTTTTAAAACTAACTTGGCTTTAAATATTTTCTTACCTCCATCCTCTTCTTTCAGCCTATAAACCCATTTGTTTGGTAAAGCCCGTTTACCTGTAGGTAACTTGCATAAATCCCAAGTTTGATTTTTCAGCAAGAATCCATTTCCTCTATCATTGCAAACTCCCACTAAATCTTTGTATCCATCTACACAACTTCATTATAACATTCAAGTTCACCAACATCTATTAACAAAATAGAATACAAAGAGGGAGAGAATCTTTCTGGAGGTCTACTTAGCCTTTTTGACCGTCTAACATTCATTGGGGTGTGTGGTATTTTTTGTTTCTGTTGTTGTAAAGCATATGGAACTACTGAAACATCATCTTTAGGAGTATCATCTAGTACTACATAATCATTTTCTTTCTTCTCATGCTACTCCAATAGATCTTTTTACAACACTTTCTCATTGAATATGACATTCCTACTTCTTACAATTTTATGATTTTTAAAATCCCAAAGCCTATAACCAAATTCATCAATTCCATATCCAACAAATACACATTTCTTTGACTTAGCTTCTAGCTTGGTTCTATTTTCAGAATCTATATGTGCAAAAGCTTCACAACTGAAGGTTTTGAGAAAAGAATAACTCACCTTCTTACCGCTCCATGCTTCCTTTGGAATACCACATTCCAAAGGAGTAGAGGGGCCTATATTGATTAAATAAATATCAGTGTTTACAACCTCTACCCAAATGTTTAAGGGCAGCCTATCATGCAACCTCATACTCGTTGCACGCTCCATTATTGTCCTATTCATGTGTTCAACCACTCCATTTTCTTGTGGAGTCCTTGGTACAATTTTTTTCCTATGAGTACCATTAGAGGAACAATAATCTTCAAATTCTGTGCTACAATACTCACCACCATTATCAAATCTAAGACATTTTAGCTTTTTACCAGTCTCATTCTCAACCAAGCATTTTCATTTCTTAAAAGTTTGAAATACATCAAATTTATGTCTAAGGAAATAAATCCATACTTTTCTTGTTGCATCATCTATAAATGTAACATAATACATAGAGATACCAAGGGAAGATACCTGAGTTGGTCCCCATACATCTATATACACAAGCTCTAATCTCTCATTTTTCTTTTCCTTCCCACTTTTTACAAAACTAACTCTCTTTTGTTTTCCATAAACACAACTTTCACAGAAATCCATATTGACACATTTCAGACCAGGTAAAACATTCTTTGAATGAAGTAATTTCATACCTTTTTAAATCATGTGCCTGAGTCTATTGTGCTAGAGTGTTGTGTCGGAACCTATAGCAATAGTTTGATGTTCTTCATGCTCAACTACAACCACTATTCCTGAACATTCATTATCTTTTGAAACAATTAAAGTAGAAGGAATAATATGACCTATACAAAGATTTAAGGTGCCTACTTTCACACCTTTTTCTACTACTAAGCAACCTTTTGAAACCTTCCAATTTCTATTATTAAAAGTAACTGTGCAACCGTCATCACCTAGTTGCCCTGCTAAAATTAAATTCCTACTTAGCCTTGGAACATGTCTTACCTCTTGTAGTAGCCAATGATTCCCAAATTTGTAACTTAATCTTAATTTTTACCTTTCCAACAATCTGGTAGGGTTCATTATCTCCCAAATAAACTAGCCCAAAATCCCCTTGGACATAATCAAGAAAGTAACCTCTATGGGGTGTAGCATGAAATGAAGCCCCAGAATCTAAAACCCATGAATCATCAATACTTTCTAAAGAAAGAAGCAAGGCATCCTCTTTGGGTTTATTACTTACCACATTTGCCTCCTTTTTACCTTCTTATTTGTCTCCTTTATTCTTTTGAGACTAGAAAGCTTTCTTCTTATGACTTGGTTTTCCACAGTACCAACAATCATTTGGCCTTTTGGATTTAGACCTCTTTCCCTTTGATTTTTCTATTGATTTTCCATAATTTCCAGAGTTGTTTCCTCACTCATTGGTTCTACCTCTACTTTGTGTGTTTAAGAGACTACCTGATGTGGATCCACTCGAGCTTTTCCTATGAATTTACTCACTTAGAATAACATCAATAAAATCATCAAATTTTAGGGTATTAGAACTAGCAATAGAGTTACTAATAGCCATTACCAAGGCATTCCAGCTTTTAGGCAAAGAAAACAAAATCAAGAGAGCCCTAACTTCATCAAAAATAACATTGACAAAATTTAATTGACTGGTAACTATATTAAACTCATTTAAATGATCAACAACTGATCCACCTTCCACCATTTTTATATTAAATAGATGCTTCATGAGAAATACCTTATTTGAAGCGAAGGGCTTCTCATACAACTTCGCTAGGATTTTCATCAAATCTTCAGTCATCATTGCTTGTGTAATATTGAATGACACCGATTGTGCTAGGCATAATTGAATACTACCTTGAGCCTTTCTATCAAGAATTGTCTAGTCCTCATCAGAAATGCTTGCCAATTTGTTGGCTTTTCCTTCTAACGACCACCATAGATCCTTTTGATAGAGATAGTACTCCATTTTCATTTTCCATAACTGAAAGCTTTGCCCATTAAACTTGTCAACCTTCAACCTACCCTTGTCTGCCATTTCTCCCACTCAATTGTGAGATTTTCACTAAATCGTGAGATCTTCCTGTAGAGGATAACTGAAAACAACTTGCCTCTAATACCACTTGTTAGGATTAACGAGAAATAAATAATAGTTACATGCAAATATAAGCAATATTAGAAAAAACATAAACCACGTAGAAGAGAACAGAAGACAAAGATTTAATGTGGTTCACCCAATCCCTGGGCTATGTCCACCAACAATGAGTCCAATATTATTATTATCCAGTGATTACAACCTGATTATAATCTCTAATCCCTTACACCATAATTCCACCACAAGTACTAAAACCATACATTATGAGATCCCTAACCCTAAGCCATATTATAAAATATTTTTCCACTTTAGGGTTAGAATGAGTTACAACATGTCAGCCCAAAAATAGCTGAAAGTATGTCGGCCCCCCAAAAAAGTGTACAATACTTTCCTGATCAATCACCACAAGCTAATAGGGAATCTACCACCTCTACCTCTTTGTCTTTTCCCATGTCTCTTATTTAATTTCTCCTCAACTTTCAATGCAAATTGATAAGCCTCTTCAATGTTCTCTAATTTGAACAAACTGATTTCTTCTTGGATGGAAACTCTCAAACCATTCAGGTACTAGAAATTCTTTCCACATCATCTTCATCATGTCTAGATCTGATATCTAATCTATAGAATTCCTCAGTATATTCCTTTATCGAGCTATCTTTCTGCCTCAAACTTTTCATTTGCCTACCTAGGTTAATCTGATAATCACAAGGTAAGAACTTTCCTTTCAATTTATTCACCATTTTACTCCATACCTTGATTTTTTCTTTGCCTTTCCTCTTTCTGTCCAGCTGTAGATGTTCCCACCATAAGGATGCATGACTTTTCAACTTTGTGCTTGCAATTTTCACCTTCTTTTCCTCGGGTACATTTTCATACTCAAAGTACTTTTCCATCGCAGTAATTCAATCCACTAATTCATCAAAATCTAACTTTCCACCATACTCAAGAGGATTAAAGTGTGGTGTAGACTTCAAACTTGTCAAAGCCTTCAAGAATATTTCTTCACCCTGATCCATCATAGGTGCAGGTTCTACATCACCTTGTTCTACCTCAATTTCATCATCACTAACATCTTCAAGATGTATTCCTCTTATTTGGGTTGTTTCAACAGCTTCTAATCTAGCAGAAAGTTGTCTCAACATATCTGCCAATCCTAGATCTACATCTTACCTCCCATGAACCATCTTGAAAACCCTCTACAACTGTAGGTTAGATCACAATCTGCTACCCCACAATAATTCAACTAGGGCTTCACAAGAAGGAACCTTCAAATCTAGATTCAAAAACCTAGATCCAGATCTAACCTCTCTCTAATACCACCTAACACAAGAGATGGCATGAGGAGCCAAATAATGGCACACCTTAACCTAAACCACCTTTCTCAACAACATGCAGAAGCAACAACAACATAGTGGGAGAGAGAAAATGCATGATCATTCATATACTTACTTCAAATAGATTCATACATGTTGGGCTGTAAGGCCTTCCTAGTTTTGGCTAGATATTATAATCAAACACAAAAGTCCTCAAACATGCAAGGATCTACAGATAATCTCTAATCTTCTATCTAAAACTTCTCTCCAAAAAATGACTCTCTAAACTCTAATCGAACAACTACATTTACACAAGAGGCTACTAAACTAAGTCAGCCTTCAGATCCATAATCAATGGAAAGAATGGTCAGATTTGGGACCACATGCTTCCTAATGATGGATACCAACATCAAATCTATGACCCAAATTAAATGCACAATTTAGCCTCAACAGAAACTCCAAAGAAACCCGTCGGTAAGAAAAGCCAACCGAGCACTACACAAGCATCATCGAGCGCCAGAGAAATTCACTGAGTGCCAGAGAGATAACCGACCAACACTAGTGAACAAAGGAAACTAAGAAACATCGAACCAACTCTGTCAAAGTAGGAACTGAGCAACACAAACAAACTCAATTATGTATTGGTGACATAGGACTGCCAAGGACCCGAGATACTCTTACGTCAAACACCTTGGGTTATTTGAAATGATTCTCTAAATCATTGAACAGGTATGATCTAAGCTGCATCCAACTCAGACTATGAAATCCAAGAACTATCTTCAATCAGTCTATTCTTCCACTTTACCAGATATTTGATGTACTATTTTCCTCTTGTACTTCTCCCAATTCTTTTCTCCAAAATATTCTCAATCTCTTCATTCTCCTTCTTAGGATAATCTATTGGTACTACCATGTCTTCTTTAGATTCATGAAACTCATACAAATCAGCAATGTTGAATATAGGTGAAATATCCATGTCATTAGGTAACTCAACTTCATATGCATTTCCACTGTTAAATTTTCTCAAAATCTTGCAAGGTCCAAACTTCTTCATCTTCAGCTTCCCATATGTTCCAACATGAAATCTTCCTTTCTTCAAATGAACCATCACTTCATCACCAACATCAAAAGTCTTATGTCTTCTTGATCTATGAGCTCTATCTTTGTATTTATGATTACTCTTTTCCAATTTAAGCTTCACATCTTCATGCAATGTCTTCATGTGCTCATCAAGTTTTACTCCTTCAACACTTCCTTTTATTTCATCATCAATGTCTCTCAAATCTTATATACCTCTCAGTTGTATGCCATTTACAATCTCAAAATGTGTTTTTCCAGTACTCCTATTCACTGAATTATTGTATGCAAACTCTGGTTGTGCCAACACAGAATCCCCATTACCTGGTGTGTCTCCAACTAAACATCTCAAAAGATTACCTAATCTTCTCTTCACAACTTCTATCTTACCATTGGTCTGTGGGTAAAATGTAGAACTATATTTCAACTCACTACCCAACTTTCTCCAAAGAGTCTTCCAAAAGTATCCAACAAATTTACTATCTCGGTCATAGATAATACTCCTCGGTAATCCATGCAATGTGACAATTTCCTTAAAGAAAAGATATTCTATATGTACTGCATCTGATGTCTTTCTACAAGGTATAAAATGTGTCATTTTAGAAAATCTATCCACAACAACAAATATAAAATCATTACCTCTTACTATCTTCGGTAAGCCAAGAATAAAATCCATACTGATTTCAATCCAAGGTTTCGTAGGTACAACAATCGGTGTATATAATCCATTATTCTAACTAACTCCTTTAGCAACTTGAAAAAATCTACAACTTTTCACAAATTTTCGAACATCTTTATACAACTGTGGCCAAAATTATTTCTCCTTAAGAAAATTCAATTTCTTATCAATACCAAAATGACTAGCCAAACCACTACTATGTTTCTCTTTTATCAAATTATTTCTAATTGCTTCTCTTAGTATACACAATTGAATACCTTTAAACAACATACCTCCTTACATAAAATATTCATCCCATTTAGTACTCTGTTGATCTTAAATAGGTGCTCTCCACTTTCTCCATGGCTCAAAAAAATAATTCCTCATGTCATCAAAGCCTAGAGTTCTAATTTTCATCTTGGTCATCAAAGATCTCCTTCTACTCAATGCATCAACAACTTGGTTAGTGACTCCACTCTTATGCTTTATCACAAATGTATAACTCTGCAAATACTCAACCCATTTCATATGTCTCTGATTCAACTTATTCTGACTACCCAAATACTGTAAAGCCTTATGATCGGTATACAACACAAATTCACCCGATATCAAATAATGTCTCCATAGATTTAGTGCTTGAACAATAGTATAGAATTCTTGATCATACACATAATATTTTCTTTTTGCATCATTCAACTTTTCACTAAAGAAAGCAATAGGTTTACCTTCTTGACTCAACACAGCTCTAATTGCACTTCCACTTGTATCACATTCCACTTGAAATACCTTATTGAAATCAGGTAATGCCAAAATACGTAATTCAGCAACCTTCTACTACAAAGTCTCAAAACTTTTATCAGCTCCATGTGTCCACTTGAATTCTCTTTTGTCTCCTCTCATAGTCTTAGTTATAACATTCCAAATTGAACTGAAATTCCTAATGAACTTTTGGTAAAAACTTGCCAAACCATGAAATGATCTTAGCTCACTAGCATTCACAGTTGTAGGCCAATTCAAAATAGCTTCAAATTTTTCATGATCCATTTTCAAACCATCAACTAAAATCACAAATCCCAAATACACAATCTCCTCTCTCATGAATGAACACTTTTTCAAATTTATCAACAACTTTTCTTCTTTTAATCTCTACAAAACTTGTCTAACATGCAACAGATGTTCTTCTCTAGTCTTACTGAATATCAAAATGTCATCAAGATATACAATCACAAACTTACCCAAGGATTTATTCAAAACTTCATTCATCAACCTCATAAAAGTACTCAGTGCATTAGTTAAACCAAAAGGCATAACCAACCACTCATACAAACCTTCTTTTGTCTTGAAAGTAGTCTTCCATTCATCACCTTCTCTGATTCTGATTTGATGATATCCACTTTTCAAATCAATCTTGGTAAAATAATTTTCTCCAGTCAAACTATCCATTATATCATCCATTCTTGGTATAGGAAACCTATACTTCACTGTTATCTTATTGATTTCTCTGGAGTCAATACACATTCACCATTCTCCATTCTTCTTAGGTGCCAATACTAAAGGTACTAAATAGGGACTCAAAATTTCTCTAATCAAACCTTTCTCCAACAATTCTTGAATTTGTCGGTTCAATTCCTGACTCTCGGTAGGTGTCAACCGATGAGTTGCCTTATTTAGTAAACTAGCTCCAGGAATAATATCCATACAATGATCAATGCTTCTCTTCGATGGCAAACCATCTAGTACAATATCAAAAATGATTTCACTATACTCAATGAATAACTTATCAATCTCCTCAGAGACACTATCCTCTATTTTCTTACTCAGTTTGTTAGGAATCATAGCAAAACATACATCATTTCTCTTCAAATCCTTAACAAACTTTCTTCCTTCCATCAAGAAAACTTTCATAGATGTGCAAACATTACTAACAAGTTCTTCCATTAGAGGTAACAAGATTTGTCTTTTTCCATTAGCCAAAATAGTATACTTATGCAATCTACCATCATATATAGCATGTCTATCATATTGCTAGGGTCTACCCAACAAAATATGACAACAATCCATAGGCATGATATCACATAACACCTTATCATAGTACTTTCCAATCTTCAAATTCACATAAAATTGTTCACTTACTAGGAGTGTATTCTCATCTTTGATCCATGAATTCTAATAGGTCTTCGGATGTTCCAACCTTTTCAACTATAACTTTTTGATCATTTCCTCAGATGCTAGATTCTCTGAGCTACCACTATCAATGATTAACTTCCAAACTTTATCAGAAACTCAACATCTAGAATTGAACAAACTTTTCCTTATCGGATCTTTTGTTTTACCTTCATTCCATAGTGCTCTTCTTACCATCAACTTATTTTCCTTCTCAAGTTAATTCAGTGAATCTTCTTGCACCAAAGCATTTCTACTGCTGCCAGCCTTCTTACTTGCATGTGTATAGTCAAATGATCTATGTCCTTCTCCACAATTGTAACAAGTTCCTCGGAAACTTCCTTTGTTATAACCACCTCGGTAGTCACTGCCTCTTCCTCTAGATGAAATTTCACCTTTCCACTCAGTCTTGCCTTTATCTAGAGTTATCTTTATTGGTTCATATCTACTATTTTCACTGTTGGATCTACCTCTTCCTCTAGGGAATCTACCACCTCTACCTATTTGTCTTTTCTCATGTCTCTTATTCAATTTCTCCTCAGCTTTCAATGCAAATTGATAAGCCTCTTCAATGTTCTCCAATTTGAACAAACTAATTTCTTCTTGGATGGAAACTCTCAAACCATTTAGGTATCTAGCAATTCCACATCATCTCCATCATGTCTAGATATGATATCTAATCTATAGAATTCCTTACTATATTCCTTTACCAATATATCTTTCTACCTCAAACTTTTCATTTGCCTAACTAGGTTAATCTGATAATCACAAGGTAAGAACTTTCCTTTCAATTTATTCACCATTTTACTCCATACCTTGATTTTGTCTTTGCCTTTCCTCTTTCTGTCTAGCTGTAGATGTTCCCACCATAAGGATGCAAGACTTTTCAACTTTGTGCTTGCAATTTTCACCTTCTTTTCCTCAGGTACATTTTCATACTCAAAGTACTTTGCCATCTCAGTGATCCAATCCACTAATTTGTTAGAATCCAACTTTCCACCATACCCAATAGGATTAAAGTGTGGTGTAGACTTCAAACTTGTTAAAGCCTTCAAGAATCTTTCTTCACCCTGATCCATCACTAGTGCAAGTTCTACATCACCTTGTTCTAACTCAATTTCATCATCACTAACATCTTCAAGATGTCTTCCTCTTTTGTGGGCTATTTCAATAGCTTCTAATCTAGCAGCAAGTTGTCTCAACATGTTTGCCAATCTTAGATCCAAATCTCACCTCCCACGAACCATCTTGAAAACCCTCTACAACTGCAAGTCAGATCACAATCTGCTACCCCACAATAATTCAACTAGGGCTTCACAAGAGGGAACCTTCAAATCTAGATTCAAAAACCTAGATCCAGATCTAACCTTGCTTTGATACCACCTAATGCAAGAGATGGAAAGAGGGGCCAACAAATGGCAGACCCTAACCTAAACCACCTTTCTCAACAACATGCGGAAGCAACAACAACATAGTGGGAGAGATAAAATGCAGGATCATTCATATATTTACTTCAAATAGATTCATACATGCCAAGCTATAAGGCCTTCCCCATTTTGGCTAGATATTACAATCAAACACAGAAGTCCTCAAACATGCAAGGACCTATAGATAATCTCTAATCATCTATCTAAAACTTCTCTCCCAAAAATGACTCCCTAAACTCTAACCAAACAACTACATTTATGCAAGAGGCTACTGAACTGAGTCATCCTTCAGATCCATAATCAACAGAAGGAACAGTCAGATCTAGGACCACATGCTTCCCAATGATGGATACCAACACTAAATCCACAACCCAAATTAAATGCACAAGTCAGCCTCAACAGAAACTCAAAAGAAACCCATCGGAAAGCAAAGCCAATCGAGCACCAGACAAGCATCACTGAGTACTGAGGAAATTCACTGAGCACTAGAGAGATAACCAACCAGCACTGATGAATAAAGGAAACCAAGCAACACTTAAACAACTTGGTCAAATTAGGAACCGAGCAACATAAGAAAACTCAAATATGTTTTGGTGACATACGATTGCCAAGGACCCAAGATGCTCCTGCATCTCTCTCTCTCTCTCTCTCTCTCTCTCTCTCTCTCTCTCTCTCTCTATAGGGTACACACACTTTAGTGCATATGTAATATGGTCGATGGGGGACCAAAAATCAAAGTGGCACCTTTTTGTCCCCCATCTTTGTGCATATACCCTGAAGATGAGATTGATGGGCTTGAAGCACTTATGACTAGGAGACTTCAAAAATGTGAAGGAAAGTTACCTTTAGCATGTTTTAATTGTAAAGAGATTGGCCATATTGCTACTAGATGTTCTAATAGGAAAGATGAAGATAAAGACAATGACCAAAATGGTGATAGAAAATTTGACAGAAGAGATAACCGAGAACACAAAGGAAACAAACATTTTGACAGAAGAAACAACCAAGACTACAAAGATAAAGGAAAGAAGGCATGTTACCTTGTTGGAGATGATGATATTGATATTGACACGGACATTGATGAGAATGTTGAAGTGGTATTTGTTGCAATGAAAGATGATACAGAAGAAGAAGAAAGGTATGTAGAAAAAACACTTATATCTAAAGCTAACAAGAATGAAATATGGATTATTGATAGTGGCTATACACATCATATGACTGGTGATGAGGAAAAATTTGAATATCTTAAACACTATAATGGAGGATCTATTAAAATGGGAAATGATACACCTTGTCTAGTGAAAGGAAAGGGATCTATCTTGTTGATTAATAATATTGGAGGTTGGAATGCATATTGGGTGAAAGGAATTAACTATAATCTGTTGAGTGTAGAAGAATTGAATAATTCAAGTCACCGAGTTGTATTTGAAATTAGAAAGGTGAAGATCTATGATGAAACTAGAAAGTTGGTCGATACTGGTGAACAATCCAAAGGTAATCTATTTTATCTTGACAATGATGAAACTTCTTGTTTGTTGGCTAGAAATGAAGCTGTGTGGTTGTGGCATAAGAGACTATGTCACGTGAATTTCGATAACATGGTTAAGATTAGTAAGAATAAAAGAGTTATATTTTTATCGAGTCTAACCAAACCTAACCATGTTATGTGCAATCAATGTCAGAAAGAGAAAATGAGTAAATCTAGTTTTAAAAGAAAAGACTATTCTTCTAAAGTTATTTTGGAGTTGGTACATACCGAATTATGTGGTCATATGAGAACTCAAAGTTATTATGGTGAAAAATATTTCATTTTATTTGTTGATGACTACTCTAGGATGATGAAAGCTATGTTTCTAAAGGAAAAATTTGAAGCTTTCAAATTGTTTAAGTGGTATAAAGCTAAAGTTTAAAAGGAACCGGGAAAGATTTAAAATGCTTAAGATCCGATAGAGGAGGTTAGTTTATTTCTAATGAATTCACTAACTTTATAATTAGCATGGGATTAAAAGATAGGTTTCTGCACTGAGGATACCACAACAGAATGGCATTGGAGAAAGAAGGAATCAATCTATAGTTTACTATGCTAGAACACTGATGATTGAGAAAGATGTTGCACAAATGTACTCGAGAGAAGCTATTAGCACTACTGTATACACATTGAACTAAGTTTAACTAAAGAAAGATACAAATAAGACACCTTATGAGCTATGGTTTGGCTACACACCAAATATAAGTTATTTTAAAATTTTTTGAAGTAGATGCTACATTTTGAAAGATGATAAAAATAGTAAATTTGATTCTAAAGGTGATGAAGGAATATTTCTAGGATATTCTACTAAGAGAAAAGAATAAAAATGTTTGAACAAGATACTAACAAAATGATTGAAAGTGCTAATGTAAAATTTGTTGAGTTTTCTGAGAAAAATGATGAAGAAAGTAGGAAGAAACTAGAAGACTATGGTAGATTTACATATATTGAGCATCCAGACTATCTACCCAAGCCACTGGATGAGTCTATCAAGCGACTAGAAAATCCTACCGAAAATTAGAAAATGAAAACTGAGAACCAGGAAGATGCTACCGAGGAAGAAATTGAACCTGAACCGAATGATGAGAAAAGAAGAGAACAAGTAATAGAAAAATTTGTGCGAAGACACCATCCATAGAACCAAATTATTGGAGAGAAGAAAGCTGGCATGATCACATGAAGTAAGTTAAGACATAACACATGCTTAGTTTGTGAATTTGACCCTAATAATGTTAGAGATGCACTTGAGAATGATGAATGGATTAAGGCCATGAATGAAGAAATTGAATAGATAGAGAAAAACAAAACATGGAAATTGGTACCGAGATCGAGTGATAAAAATGTAATTGGTACTAAGTGGATTTTTAGAAACAAGTTGAATGAGAATGATGAAGTAACTAGAAACAAAGCAAGACTTGTATGCAAGGGATATGCATGAGACAAAGGAATTGACTATGGTGAAACTTTTGCACCAGTAGCAAGAATTGAAGGAGTTCGAATACTACTTTTATATGTTGCACATAAAGGATTCACAATATATCAAATGGATGTGAAATCATCATTTTAGAATGGAATTCTTGAGGAAGAGGTCTACATAGAACAACTTGAAGGTTTTTTTGATCCAAAGCAGAAGAACATGGTATGTAGATTACACAAAGCATTGTATGGACTAAAACAAGCACCAAGAGCATGGTATGAAATATTACATGCTTATCTTATTAGTATTAGTTTTATGGAAACAAGTGACAATAGTAATTTGTATTTGAAAGGAGAATCTAATGACAATATTTTGACTGCTGAAATATTTATTGATGATACAATATTTGGAGGACATGATATTATTTGCAAATCATTTGCTGATGAAATGAGAAAAGAGTTTGAGATTTCAATGTTTGGAAAGATTAAATTCTTTCTAGGCTTGTAGATTATACAACAAAATGATGGGATATTCATACCTCAATAAAAATACATCGAGGAAGTGTTGAAGACTTTTGGCATGCAAGATTCAAAATTGGTAGGTACACCGATGGTGACAAGATGTAAGTTGACAAAAGATGATGAATTAATTGAGGTAAATAATATAATGTATAGATCAATGATTGGAAAAATGATGTATGTGGTACACAATAGGCCTAATATAGCACATGCAGTTGGGATTGTAGCAATATTTTATGCTAATCCTAAGGAATCACATCTAACTATTGTTAAAAGAATTCTTAGATATTTGAAGAAAACTAAAGATTATGGTTTATGGTACAAAAAGGAAGGCAATTTTGAACTACGAGTTTACATTGATGTAGATTGGGCTGGAAACATTGATGATCAGAAGAGTACAACTGGTGGAGCATTCTTTTTGGGAGAAAGGCTTGTAACATGGATAAGTAAGAAACAAGCATGTATTTCTTAGTCTACTACTAAAGCAGAGTATGTTGCTATTGCTAATTGTTCAAATATTGCATGGATAAAACAATTGTTGGAAGGAATGAATGAGGTGATCACTAATCTAATGATTATATATTGTGACAACACAAGTTCCATAACATAAATATTTCCAAGAATTTGGTGATGCATTCAAAGACAAAGCATATATCAATTAAGTATCACTACTTGAGGGAATAAGTACAAGAAAAGCAAGTGAAACTAGAGTTTGTGAAGTCTAAATAATAACTTGCAGATGCATTTACCAAGCCCTTACTGAAGGACACTTTTGAGTACTTAAGGACTAGACTAGGGGTCCATCCCCTGTCTATCGGTCACTAAGGTGATCTAGAGGTTGCATCAACCTGTACTTTATCAGAAAATCATTAATGTTGATGCATGTAGCTTACACTTTAGGATTCCTAAGGTTATGAAGGATTGTAGAAGCTGGACAAAGAATTATATATCAGTACATGAAGGTACTTGATCTAGATCGAACAATAGAGAACTATTTGGCTACTGAAGAGCTATTTATTTTCTTTTGTCATTGTTGTCAAAGGGAGAGAGATTTCAATGAAATATCTATCCACTACAAGGAGAGAAAGAGTCATAGAACTGAAGAAGATCAAATCCATAAGGAGAATCTGGATGAAATGCTATTTGTAGTGATTAAACATATTATATAGCAAGCTAGGGAGAGATTACCGAGCTACAACATTTATCTGTATAGTTGTAGAACAAATGTTTGGTATGATATGTCATGTTTCATATTGTTTGTGTTGCCATCAATGCCAAAGGGAGAGATTGATGATTGACAATTGATTGAATAACATGATGAACCGAAGAGACAGTGATTAGAGATCACCGAGATATTAAATTGATATGTAAGATGATTAAATCAATTAATATGTTGTCATTGATGTGAACTAGTTTTGACTATACTTATCATGATAGTTACAAATATCTGAACATCTGTAGAAGGAAGAAATTGTGAAGAAATGAGATATCTACATAAGGACAAGATGGATATGACAGATAAGGATAAGGTATACATTGGGTAACTTATTGATGAGTCTATGGAATTATGTTGTTGACTTGAGCATGTTACATTATTCTATTATGAAGAAGAGATCAAAATTGAACAAGTTAATGTGGTCAGTAATTGAAGACTTTTGTATACGACGAGTCAGTCTTGTGTATACTGAGTGATAGTAATAACTGAGTTATTTATCACTGATGCATTCAGTATTAACCGAGTATGGATGAAAACATTGGGTGGCTGCAAGAAGTTAAGTCCCATTTTTGGGCAAAAAGTGGAAGTGATTTCCCTTGTTTTCAAATTTCCTATCAATTGATGTCTAAATTTAAGGCACTTAGAGATTGAATCTATAAAAAAATTAGTATAGAAAATGTAGTTCTCATAGTTTACTTTTCGAACATGTAATTTATTTAAATACCCACATGGTATAAATTGCTTTTTAGTAGGAATGTTTAAAAAGCATGTCTTCAAAATGCTTGTTTCAGGACCATACCATAGTTGTTTATGACCACCATATTCTGACTTAAATAAATAAATTTGTGCAAATCCTTATGGGGAAATATACCTATGACACCAAATATTGATGAGCATATTTTTCCTTTATTTTTTATTGAATACATTTTTTTATTAATTTTTAATTGACTATAAAACATATTTTCAAAACCTGTGGTGTAAGCTAGCATAATTTGATGAGAATTTCATATTTTTTCAAAATTCTTTTTTTTTTTTATCTTCAAGAGAATTGTATCTAGATTGATGTCGTATAATTTTTTTTCCAAAAAACCTAAAAATAAAAATGTTATTAAAGTTTTAGTGAACCTCGCTATTTTACATTTAGGTACCACTTTTAACTAATAAATAGTGCAAAAATAGTAAAAGTAATTACATCACTATGAAATTTACATTTTTGAAATCAGAATAGTGAGAACTCTAATGGGTTTTTGTTTCGTAAAAAGATACGATCAGGAAGGCCCTCAAAAAATTATGAGAAGGCATAAATCTGGCATTCTAGTGCCTTAACCAAATATTTGGAGGTCAAGGCATAGGTTTGGTTATATAAAGTCTAAACCAAACCAATTTTAGAATGAAAGCTGAGGTAGATGTGTGTTTCTCGCTCATGTATTAAGAAAAGGGCACCTGTTATTTAAATTCAAAAAATGGGTGCTCATTTTTGAAAAAAATTGAAGTGTTAAAATGCATTTTTAATTCTAAAAATAAAATAAAATTTAGAAACAGGCACCCGTTTTGAAACAAGTACCCATTTTGAAAAAAAATGGTTGCCCATTTTGAAAAAAATGGGCACCCATTTTTTGAATTTAGGATTGGGTGCCCGAACCTAAAACAGGTGCCCATTTTTAGTGACATATTTCATTTATACAATACTTCCATGGAATTGGTACCCAACTTTGTGCATTGACCCCATTAAATGTTATAACAGATGACTAAAAATGATGAGCTGGAAATTGCGTATGATTATGAGGTAAGAGATGAAGTTTGTTATAACACTAGTACATTTTGCACCTTTTTTCGACAGAGTATTGGTCGAAGGTTCTACCCAAATGGGTCGAATACTTGATCAACTGATTGGTCACTATTTTTGTCATCAAAATATGAACATTTATCTTTAATCGTAGAATGATCGATGCCAATCTTGGTCGAAAATGAGGCCAATCTTGGCCAAAAACAATATTAGAAAGTGGTGATATATTGGTCAAACATTCAACCAATTTGGGTCAAAATATTTAGCCACTTCAACAATGATGCCAAACTATCGACGATCACATTTCGACCAAAGTGCGTCGTGCTTTAGACCAATCTTGGTCGAAATATTTGGCAGCTCCGACCAAGATGCCAAACTTACGACAGTCATATTTCAACCAATAGTGGTCGAAATATTTGAGGGCTCTGACCAAGATGCCAAACCCATGATGCCATAATTCAACCATGGTTAATCAAAATTTCAATGAAATATGTAATGTTTTAAAAAAAAATTGAAGATAAATACCCAAACTAATCACCAACGACATCCTGATCGGTGATTAGTCTAGATATTTACCTTTAGGTGTCCACACTCATTTTGTTGCTTGTTGCCAGTGGATCCCTACTCATTCTGATTTCCAGACTGCTTTGGGCTCTAGCAATCCATCTGCTCTACTCTGTGTGAAATTGTGGGTTTTTTCATTTTGTTTGAACTATTTGAGAGACAGGCTCTCACTGGTGATGCATAATTGGTTTGCATGTTTGTAGCATGGAAGCAGTGTTGGGGATGTTGGTGGTGCTGCAGATAGAGTCCTTAACAAGTTTTTGATGGAGATGGATGGTATGAAAACCAAGAAAATAGTTTTCATTATTGGTGCTACAAACAGACCTGATATCATCGATCCTACATTGATAAGGCCTGGCCAACTTGACCAGTTGATTTATATTCCCTTACCTGATGAGTCCCCACATTATCAAATTTTTAGTTCTTTTTTGAGAAAATCACCCATCTCAAATGATGTGGATGTAATGACACTGGCTTGTTATACCCAAGGATTCAGTGGAGTTGATATTACAGAGATTTGTCAGTGGGATTACAATTATGCTATTAGAGAAAATATTGAGAAGGTGAGTTTCAATTGTGGCGGCTTTTGCAAACTAGATTTGGTTATGAATTTCTTAATGGTTTTTTTTGAACTAGTTTGTTAGAATTTTACATTTTTTGATTCAATTTTCCTCAACTTGTATCTTATTATTTCAATTTGTCATGTTCTCTTTCCTATGCACTTTTACAGGATATTGAATGTGAAAGAAAAAGAAGTGAGAACCCTGGGCAATGGATGAGGATGATAGTGATGAGGTAGGTAAAATAAAGGCTACTCATTTTGAGGAGTTAATGAAATATGCCCGAAGAAGTGTCAGTGATGCTGATATTCAGAAGTATCAAGCCTTTGCACAAACACTATAGCAATCTCGAGGCTTTGGTTCTAAATTTTGATTTCCAGATAGACCTGCTAGTGCTTTTGCTAGTGCTTTAGATGTATTTTCTAGAATAGATAATAAAGATGATGATGAATTATATGGTTAGGAAACTTAGTACAAAATTGTCATCTTAGTGAAGTGACAAATTTATCTGTTCTAGTAGGGACCTTTTGCTGACAAATAGCCAATGCTATTCAATTTGGCTCTGGCTTTTTCTTGTATGAGTTTTATCTATTCATATGTTTGAAACTTTATTTAGTTTATTAGCACTTTAGCCGAGGACTTACTAACTTGTAAGTCTTTAGAGAAATATTAACTTTGTGGCAAGGAAATTTAGCTATGGAAACTTTTTCTCAAGTGGTAGATAATGCTACAAAAACCTTACTTTTTTAAAAAAAGTCCTACTGGAAAATATTCTATACTAAATCAATTCTACAACATAGAAAGTCTAGTTCAATAGATAGGTATGGTGTGCACCCATTTTATGGAGATCTACCAAGATGATTTTCCCCGCAAAGATGATGTGCATCCATTTTATGGAGATCTACTAAATGTTTTATATGATAAAGATCACTACAAGTTGGCCCTTGGCTAGATCAATATTGCTCGCAATCTCATTGCCAAAGTGCCCAAAGACTATGTTAGGCTAATAAAATATGGGGATTCTCTTTACTGCTACAAATCTTTGAAGGTTGCTGCACTTGGATGGATATGTACCATTGTTAAGAGAATTGGACCAAGTTTGGCTTACCTCAAACAGGTGAGGCAGCATATGGTTATGTTCTTTTTTCCGTCTATCTAGTTTTCACTACCTATCCTTCCATGGGATATCTTCCAAGGGTTCTATAAATTGATGGTCTATATTTTGGTGGGTGTCTTGTATGGGCCTATGAACTTTTTTATCTTGTCTTTTTTTCAATCCTACAACTAGATTTTGATATGTGGATTGCTTGTAAGGAACTTTGATACTACCATTTCAGTAGTTCTTCATATGATACTTTTCTATGTAGTCCCTAGTCTAGGCTTTATTTGTAGATTTTTTATCTCAATATTAAATAAATTAATTTAGTTAAATAAAGCTTTATGTCCCAAACACAATGAAAACTAGGATGTGAATTTAATCTTTCTGACAACTAACGAATCAAAAAAGATAACAAATAGTTCAATATAACGTACAACATTGTCCATGTAAGAGTTGAACTCTAAAATTTATGGTATGAAGACTTGCAACTTGTAGCTAAGAATATGATACTAAATAATTATGATTTATTTTAAAAATTCAAGAAAACTTAACCATTTTTGTAGTGATTACTTAAAAAAAGTATACCTGATCAATGTCTCAATATTTGTAACCTCTCAGAAACTTTTCCTTTCCACTTCAAACTCTTTCTCTCAAGGCAAAGACTCGGTGTGTTCAATTGCCCAGACTAGCAGTCAATTCTATGTTGAGTATATCTGTTAGGCCCTCCTGTAGTTTGAATGAATTAAGAATAGTAGATAGGAACTGATTTAACACTTCACCTACTCAAAAACACAAACCAATGAAATAATCCATATTAGGCCAAGAGAGGTTGATGCATTCAATACAAGAATACTTACACAAAATGAAGCCGAATCATGCAAGATAATGACAATGAGAAGTTGACTATTGGCCCTTCTAGTTTTTTATTTGATAGTTTCCTGCCAATGACACATTCAAAATTCACTTATGAATAAAGACCTAGAATGAATGAAATTGATTAAATAGTGAAGTTATGTTAGTTTGAGCTTCACTTGGTTTCAAGAATACTTTAATATTCTCTACTTAACAAGGCCAACCATGTGAAGATGGAAGCTCATCTGGCCTCACCCCCCCTCCCCCTAACATCAATCTAAATTCCCCATTAACATCTAATTACACACTTCATTCATCAATTTATGAACTATAACATTCAATCAATACAATCACATAACATTCATTAATATGATATAACATTCATTAATACGCAACACTAATCAAGAATTCATTAACACATAACAATATTCATTAACATGACATATAATTATATATTAATACACAACATTCATAGATAATTACTTTAAAAAACTTTCTTTCATCATCCAACAAAGTTAATCAAACAAGTTTTAACAAAGAGCATTCTTAAGAAATCATTTCTTTTTTGGGTTTTTCTTAGATTTCTTTTTTAGGTAAAGGCTGAGAGGAGAATCAATATTATCTTCCTCCTCTTGTGGTTGAGATCTCAAATTATGATGCTTCCTCATTTCTCAAGGAGGATGAGGTTGCTGCACTAAAGGGGGGTCTACTGTAATAACAAATAAAGGGGTTAAATTCGCATACTTTTTTCTTACTATTACATGTATTTCATTAGCCAGTAGAACATAACATACATTTTTATTTACTTGAAAATGCCACATAATCATGTACAATAAAATTTTGATCTTCTGCCACCTCAACATGCTCAAAAATATTCAAAAAAAGGTTACACGGCCAATTGCAATTAAAGATGTTAAATTCTTTTAATAATTACATAATTTATTTCCAATAGAAAATTAAAACCTCCACCACTATGATGTGCTAGAAAGTAAAGTCCACCAAGATAACTAAGAGGGGGGGGGGGTGAATCAGTTATTAGATAATTATAACCTTTATCAACTTCAACAACATTTAACCATGTAAGCAATGTAATTACCAACCATAGAAAGATATTCATACACAATGACACAATAACACAAGATATGTTGACTAGGGAACCTCTTGATCAAAGAGTAAACCCCAGTGGGAATGATGCCCACAAAAGATGCACTAATATAAATATTCCTTGTGAAAGGATGGACTTTGTTAGGATTCTTATGAAATACATTCAGTACATATGAAACCCTGTTAGGAGATTTTGAATCCCTATTAAAAGATTCTAACCCTGTTAGGAGTTATGGAAGACATAACGACCCACTACCCAAATAGCTTCAGGGTAAGATCACTGAACTCACTGTCCAAATAATCTTTTCATTATTCAACAAAATAATATGTTACCTCTTCTCTGACTGTGCCAAACCGCACTCACTGCTACTATTGCCCAAATTTTCCTATCCATTACAATTTGGCCACAGGCTAGGATCCATACAGTATTTTACAAACCCTGGTGAACCTTTGAGATATTTTCATGGCCTTGCATCTTGCTTTCTAGTCTCTACAAACACTCAAAAATCTGTGAGTTTTTTATTTGAAAATCTAGCCGTTGGAGACAAAAATACCCTCAAAACCCTTTGGCCTGTTCTATTTTGCCGTTACCTTTTTCGGCCACTTAAATCTCCATTTCCCATGTGCACTTTATATTCTAAGGTTAGGTTTCCTTTAGTCATGAAATCTTTAAGACCCCTCATAATATTCCTTTATATCTCCCAATCCCACGAATACCCTTTTTTTGTGAGATCTCCGAGTCAGAAGGCATACTCCTTTTTTCTTTCAACGACTTGGAAATGGTCTCTTCAGTCGGGCAATCGCTCAATGTAACCTAAGATCACTAGTCCTTTCAGTGACTAAGAGATTATGTGTTCATAGGATCTCATATTTCTGGTGGTCAAGTTCTTAACATCTTGCGATCTAGCAAGCGGTTAGAGTTTTGTTTGGCGGTCTCAGCTCTGAGGTAGTTAAAGATCGAGCATGATCTACGATTGTCATTATACCACTAAGAAAATGTGCTTGAGGGTTAGTATTGTGGTATAACGACAACTGTCTGATGAAAGGTTGAGGTTGTCAGTGGGTCCACTACCAGTTGTCTGAGGTGTTTGCTCTTGATTGGTCACAAAATTGTGATGTGGAAGCTTATTGGAGCAGGCCCAGTGACTTGGCTTTCCTTAAGATCTAACGGCTATCTTATGAGCACATGGAATATTCCTAGCCCATGCGAGCATACGCCAACCATTGATCTTTCTTTATTGCCAGGGCTCTATTAGGTGGGTCCTCTTATTGTGATGTGCTCATTTTTTATTGGCTGGCTAGATGATGATGGGGATTCATTAGTGGGACCATTATCAAAAAATCTATAGGGGCACCAGCTTAATGAAGATCTATGGTTGTCTTATAATCGTAAGGAATCTTCTGAGCTTTTGTGATTATGAGAAAACTGTTTGATCTTCCAGGTGTTTAGGCCAGTGTCTTGTGAGTCCATCTGACATGTTAAAATCTTATTGGTTGCTGGGTAATACAATTGGCATCTATTAGTGGGCCTAATTATTTCAAGCTAGATGGAAATAAAATGAGATCTATGGCTGGCGCATGATCTTAAGGAATCTTCTAAGCTATAAGATCATTGGACAACTATCGATTGGGTATCAGGCCATGAGGGAAGCAGAGTGGGTCCTATGCCAGATAGATCCGAGGTGTCTGCAATCAACCAATGGTATGATGATAGGTGGAAAGATGGGCCCAAGTTTGTGGGTTTAGTCAAGTGATTGCCTAATTGAAGGGGAATATTCTTATCCATCTAGCGACTATGCAATTTTCTCTTCAGTTGGGAAATCACTCAATTGGAAAGAGTATTCTAAGGCCTTCAAGTGACTCAGTGAGTTTTAAGGTGAGATGGATGTTTGTCGCATAATCACTAGATTCAGCTGGGGTTAATTAAAACATCAGGTGTTTCAGTGATTAAAAGGAAAGAAGGCCTGAGGTTAAATAAAAAGTTAAGGTTAAGAATATAAGTGGTGCCTGGGTAAAATAGAAGATCTAATAGTTATGTTTTAAAAGGTAGAGTAAGTTTGAATCATGTGTAGATGGAGAAAGCTTGGCGCCACCTGTGACCATTATATTCTTTTTAAATTCAAATATCTAAGGTACCATATTTGAATAGTTATGGCGTGCCCGAGTTGCAGAGAGGTAGATAGATCAAGGCGGCTTGTTTGTAGGCAGATACAATACAAGGATGGACACACAAACTGATATCTAATCAGTTGGGATATTTTCATGGACATTTATGATCAGAATTGATAGAATTAGGGTTTTTGTTATTCTATGAAAATTTGTGAAACCCTAATTAGGTTTTACTCCCACCTGTGTGCAATGGAGGAGATGTATATATTGTTTTTTGGAGCTTTTTGAAGCTCAAAGTTTACATTTTGTAAAAAGAGTTTTTCTCTTTCTAGGAGTTATATGTGGCATTCTTTCTACCCTCTGACTTTTACAATTTGTGATCTTTCATTGAAATCTCAGATTCAATAGAGGCTATCGGTGGCCTTTGTTTTGCCCTCTAGTCTTTCCCTTGTTTGTATTTCTCTTATTGAATGTAATATACTGGCTTTGTTAGAGAAATCTTGGAGTTCTAGGGCCCTTCTTTCTTTCAGCTTATATGTGTACTATTGTGTCTGATCTGATTTGAATGATTTTGTGGGTATACTTCAGCCCCCTGTCACTCTGTCTCATTCGTATGCCCTTTTGCTGAAGAGAACGTCTTCTTGCAGGTCATAGTTTGTGTCTTTTGTCTAGACCCCTATGCGAAACACTTATGCAAGCCTATTTAGAAGCATTATGTTCTATTAGATATAAGAGCTTTCATGTTGATTTGGTTAGTGTATCATGTTCATTCCATTTCGGTGTATCACCTAGTAGGATAGTTTGCTTTCAAGTTATTTCCCTTTTAGCATTCCTTCTATCCCTTTTCCCCTCAAGTTTTACTTTCCTATCAAAGAGAAAATTAAGGTGATTATCCAAGAGGAACCAGCCTAGAACCTAGAGATCTCATCTCAGTTAGCATAGGTCCCATAACCTGGAGATGATTCCCATGTTATACTAAGTTATCAAGACCAAGAGAGCTTGAGACAAGGGTGCAAACTTAGTGTATAACAATTTTGGCACACTTAGTGGGACAGTAAAAGAAGTTCATTTTTTAAAAGATTATGTTATCTTTGATATACTAATTGCATAATATAGACTTTTAGAGGTTGATATTCAAGTATATCTGGTGACTCCACTGATTTCATAGATTCAGGCTAACATAGTTCAAAGTTTATGAGAAAGATTGAGACTAGGATCTAAAAGCCTACTGACTTTTCAGAGTTGCCCTTAAAAAGGAGCTACAAAGGTAGATCAACCTAGAGAACATCTCCTACAAGGAGAGTATAGTCTACACCACCTGATACTTTAGAAAGGAGATATTTTCCCTTTCATCTCAGAAGAAGAGGAAGATCTCTAACTAGAGATCTAGAAGAAGATTCAAATCCAACACCAAATATAACTCACATTGTTGCTACTCAGAAAATTTTAGCTCCTACAATGGCCGGACAGTTTTCTTTTGCACCTTTCAACCAAGGGAGTCCATTAGTCTTTTCTCAACATCATGATGTGCCCTTGGTGGCACTAAAGAGTCTGCCTGATTTCACAGGTGAAGGAAAAACTATAGCTTTTGAGCATATAAGAGATGTGACCACTATCTGTAGTATACATAATATAACTCAAGAGGATGTGGCCACCAAGTTATTAGTAGCCTCTCTTAAAGGTAAGGCTCTTGAATGGTTTAGAACATTAACTGTCAGTTCCATTAATTCATGGGATTCATTAGGAGATGCATTGAGTAAACATTTTGAGGATAAATCAGACAACTTGTCTTTGGTTGAGCAGTTGACAACCATTAAAAGAGACCCTCAAGAACAAATGATAGATTATAACAATAGATTCCTCAACACATGGAATAGAATTCCAGTCTCAGTGAGGCCATCAGCTGACCATGCTTTCCTATACTTCTTGCAAAGTTTGAATTCTCAAATCTCTGTCATGATCCAATCTATGGGTGGTATCTCTTTACTGCAAGCTTTTGACATAGCTATTAGGGATGAAAATTGTTTAATCTAGGCAGGTATGATAGCTAGAAGGCCACCCATGCCCATATTTCCTAGCCTTTAGTCCATTGCACCTTTACAAGTACCCCCCATTTACCCCTATACCCACCATATTAGCACCTCAAGCTAGTACTAGTAGTCAGGAGCTAAAACCTATTAGGAATGAATGCAAAGTATTTTGGCAGTCATTCTATAGCAGTTGTTGTTGCATTCATGACTTGGATTGTCATTGATATCAACACAATGATATTCTGGATATTAGCAGGAAAGTAGGTACAATTTTGTTTTGCGCACATGTTGTATTGTAGAATGGATTTTGCACAGTTGATGGTATGTTCTTTGGTGTTTTATTAACCTATGGTTAACAGTGCAAAAAGAAATTCATTCATTTGTGAGAGTTATGAGCATTTTGGTGAAAGCAGTGTTTAGACAGTGTTTCTGTGAAGCGATGTTCAGAAATTAGAGGATATCTCTTAGCTGGGATGGAATCTAATTTTTCACAGTTAAAGGGATGTTGGAGACTCATTAATGATGATGTGGTTCATAGTGAAAACTTTGAGGATATGTTTGGAGAAAGTTACACTATCTGGAAGCTGACAGTTTTATGTGAATTCTGTGTGTAGCGTGTAGAATTTATTATTTTTGTAATTGAGGACCGACTCATTTGTAATTATTTGAGTTTGGTATATAAGAAGGAATTTTTTCCTTGTTGTAATGTGTACTATGAAGATTGAGATGCGAATATATGCATGAAGTGAAGAAAAGAGCTAATTTAGTAATGAAGGAAGACTTGTGAGTACAAAGATCTGGAATTATGATCTTGTGTAGCAGAGAGTGTGGTTTTGGCACAGTGTGAAGGAGGTAATATATTTCATATTATTCTATTGAATAATTCTAAGATCTTTTAGACAATGGGTTTAGAGATCTTGCCTTGAAGCTGTTTGGGCAGTGGGTCCTTTTGTCTTCCATAAACTCTTAACCGGGTTAGAATCTTTTAACAGGGATTCAAAATCTCCTAATAGGGATATATATGTACTAAATTTATTTCATAAGACTCCTAATAGGGTCCATCCTCTAACAAGGAACTTTCATATTAGTGCATCATTTTGTGGGTATCATTCCCATCGGGGTTTACTCTTTTCAAGAGGTTCCCTAGTCAACATATCTTGTGTTATTGTGCAATTGTGTATGATTATCTTTCTATGGTTGATCAGTACATTGATTACATTGTTTAAAGTAGTTGAATGGATAAATTATCTGATAACTGATTCACCCCCCCTCTCAGTTATCTTGGGGATCTTTACTTTCTAACAATTGGTATCAGAGCAGCAGGTCCTTGAAAGAAAAGTTTAACAACTTAAGGAGATCCATGGTGAATTTCAGAAAAGAAAGCCCTAAGTTTGATGGATTAAATTTTGACAGTTGGAAAGAAAATATGAAGACACATCTATTGTGTTTAGGACCAAGTTATTGGCTGATTACAAAGAATGAGAAGACTATCATTGAGGAAGACAATCTAGAGGCAGGAACTAAAGATGAACTAGATCTATTCATGTGTAACATACTTGCAAGAGAAGCACTTTTGTTAGCACTACCGGAGAATGAATATAGTCAGGTAAGATGTTTGAAAACATCTCATGCAATTTGGAAAGCTTTACATTCTACTTTTGAAGGTGATGAACATGCAAAGAAGGCTAGATTACATAATTGGATTTGTGCATTTGAAGATATTAGAATGATGGAAGATGAATCTATTAGAAGCTATATTGATAGGATGTCTGAGATTGTAACAGGAATAAAGTCTTGTGGAGGTGATAAGATAGAGAATGAAGTGATATGGAAAATTTTGAGAACTTTGACACCAGTATTCAAGCAGACAACATAGATGATTGAACAAGTGATACCTTGTACATCAAACTTTTCAAGAGAGACTCTTCTTGGAAGATTAGAAACAACATAGATGAACTTGAGATTATCAGGAGAGCTACCTAGAATGGAAACAGCATTCAGTGCTCTTAACATTAGACCTACAAGAAGTACTAGTGTGAATGGAGATTATGCCAGCAGTAGCAGATCTGAGGAAGATAAGAAGATTGAAGAAGGTATTGCATTACTTGTAAAAAGAGAACCAGATGGTAAGAAAATATTTAAATGTTGGACTTGTCAAGAATATGGTCATTTTGCATCTAAACGTCCTAAAAGAGTTAAGAAGTATAGAAGCAACTTTAAACCTAGGAGATCTAAAGAATGTTATTATGCAAATGATGAAGATCTTGAAGTAGGAATTGAAAAACATTTAAGTGACAGTGATAATGATAACTTTGAGGAAATAGGATTTGTAGCAATTAAAGAAGAAAGTTCTGAATCTGATAAAAGGGAAGAAAAAGCATTAGTTTCACAAGTTGAAAAGAAATCTGATTGGATTATAGACAGTCGTTGTTCACATCATATGACTGGAGATAAAAGAAAGTTTGTTAAGTTAGATAATTATGATGGAGGAATTGTTAGGGTTGGTAACAATGCACCTTGTTTGATTAAGGGTATAGGATCTATTGCTCTTGATGGAAAGACTAACCGTAATGATGTTTACTTTGTTGATGGATTGAGACATAATCTACTAAGTGTTGGACAATTGGCTAATAAGGGTTATCAAGTTTGGTTTTCTGAGAAAACTTGTGAGATAAAAGATAAAGATGGAAATCTGATTGGAAAAGCATCTAGAACCAGAGGTAATTATTTCAGTTGAATCCCACTGTGATGACATGTTTGATAACTAGGATTGATGATAGTTGGTTATGGCATAAAAGGTTTTGTCATATAAACTTTGATAATATTGTCAAGGTGAGCACTACACTTGTGGTAAGAGATTTACCTAGAATTATGAAACCTACTAACATGATTTGCAAAGAATGTATGATGGCAAAGCAAAAAAGGAGTTCATTTCCCAACAAGAAGTTCACATCGACAAAGAAGCTAGAGATTTTTCATACAGACTTGAGTGGTCCTACTAGGACTAGAGGATTCTATGGAGAAAGGTATTTTATGATTCTTGTTGATGATTTTACAAGAATGATGTGGATTCCATTTTTGAAAGAAAAATTTGAAGCATTTGATAAATTTAAGATCATGAAAAGAAAAATTAAGAATGAATCTGGAATGAAGATTAAGTGTCTAAGATCTGATAGAGGTGGTGAATTTACATCTAGAGAGTTTAACACCTTTTGTGAAATGAATGGTATTAAGAGACAACTTTCAGCCCCTAGAACACTAGAACAAAATGGTATTGTAGAAAGAAGGAACAAGTCAATAACTGAAGCAACAAGAGCTATGTTGTTTGAAAATGATTTGGCTAAGACTTTTTGGAGAGAAGCAGTGAACACAACAGTATACACTATGAATAGAGTACAAATCAGAGCAGATACAAACAAGACACCTTATGAATTATGGTTTGGACATACACCCTCAGTTAAGTATTTTATAATTTTTGGAAGTAAATGTTATATAAAGAGAGATGATGATATAGGAAAGTTTGATCCTAGAAGTGATGAAGGAGTATTTCTTGAATATTCTTTAAAAAGAAAAGCATATAGATGTTATAACAAAAGAACTAAGACTATTGTTGAAAGTGCAAATGTAAAAGTTGATGAGAAGTTTAAAATTCAGGAAAGAATGCTTGATTATGAATTTGATGGAGAAGCACAACCTCAGCCTAACATTGAAAATGCAGAATTATTTTTTGAAACTAACAGTGATTTGCTGAATGAAAGTCATACTGAAGAAAATAGAGAAAAAAATAGAGAAGAAAACAGAGAAGAAAATAGAGAAGAAAGCAGAGAAGAATCTACAGTCAGAACAAGATCAGTAACTATGACACCTAACAGGTATACTTCAAGACATCACCCTATTGAGCAAGTTATTGGAAGTTTAGATAGAGGAGTTTTGACTAGAAATAACGTACATTTATGTTTGATTTCTCAAATTGAACCTAAGACTACTAATGAAGCTTGTGAAGATGAACATTGGATTAATGCTATGAAAGAAGAACTAGAGCAGATTGAAAAAAACAAGACATGGGAATTGGTCCCTAGACCTGAAGACAAGAATGTGATTGGAACAAAGTGGGTATTCAGAAACAAGATGAATGAACAAGGAGAAGTGATAAGAAACAAAGCAAGATTGGTATGTAAAGGATATTCACAACAAGAAGAAATTGACTATGAAGAAACTTTTGCACTTGTGGCTAGACTTGAAGCAGTGAGAATGTTTCTAGCATATGCAACTTACAAGAAATTCAGAGTGTATCAAATGGATGTGAAGTCAACATTTTTGAATGGTGAATTGGAAGAAGAAGTCTACATTGAGCAGCCTGAAGGTTTTCCTTTGAAACAAGAAGGAGATATGGTATGTAAGTTAAAGAAAGCCTTATATGGATTAAAACAAGCACCTAGAACCTGGTATGCAAGATTGGATAAGTATTTATTGAAATTGGGATTTATAAAAGGAACAATAGATAGTAACTTATACACAAAAGAAATTGAGAATGGTTTGTTGGTTATAGTTATATTTGTTGATGATATTATCTTTGGAGGAGAAGATGAAGCTAGTGAAAAATTTGCAGATGAAATGAAGACTAAATTTGAGATGAGCATGATTGGAGAAATGAAATATTTTTTGGAATTATAGATAACACAAAGAAAGGAAGGTATATTTGTAAGTCAGACTAAGTATTTGAATGACTTATTGAAAATATTTGGAATGGAAGATTCTAAACCTGTTGGAACACCTATAGTAACCGGACATAAGTTATCTAGCAAAGATAAGACACTAGTAGTTGAGCAGAAAAAGTATAGATCTATGATTGGAGGATTGCAGTACTTGACACATACAAGACTTGATATAGCACATTTAGTGGGGATTGTAGCAATATTTAAAGAAGAACCTAGAGAATCACATTATGTAGCAGTAAAGAGGATACTGAGATATCTGAAAGGAACAATGGATTGTGGATTATGGTATGAGAATTCTGATGATTTTACTTTATGTGCCTATACTGATGCAGATTGGGGAGGCAACGTTGATGACAAGAAAAGCACCAGTGGTGGAGCCTTTTTTCTTGGAGGAAAATTGGTCTCTTGGCTAAGTAAGAAGTAGAATTGTACTTCACAAAGCACAGCAGAAGCAGAATATGTTATAGCAGCAAATAATTGTAATCAGATTATTTCGATGAAGCAGATGTTGAAGGATATTGGAATAAAGTTTGATGAGCCTATTGTTATACATTGTGATAACACCAGTACAGTGAGTATGTCAAAAAATCTTGTTTTACATTCTAAGACTAAACATATTGAGATCAAGTATCATGTTATAAGAGAGAAAGTAGCAGAAAAAGAAGTAAGATTGGAGTACATAAGTACAAAGGAGCAGATAGCAGATATATTTACAAAGCCTTTACCTAAGGATACATTTGTGTATCTGAGAGGTATGCTTGGGGTTATGCCCCAACCTATTTTTGAGAATTGATGTAGATGATTGCATCCATCCAGTGGTATATGAGCCCTATCTTTCTTCTGGATTGGATGTTGGAACTTCCTCTATGGGGGAGTTTATAAGCTGAGTCATGAGGACTCTTGTTATTGCATTTTATTTTTTTTGAAAAGTGCCTTTTGACATTAAGTTGTTGTTAAATTAGTGATGGAATTTCTATCATTGATGTCAATGGGGGAGAGATATACATGAAAAACATTGTGGATTGTATGAGAGAGGTTAATAGGAAAACGAAGCAAGATTTAATTTGATATTTTACAGTGATGTTGCAGTATTGGATTTTTGGAACATTGGATTTTTTCATCTATGTTGCCATCAATGCCAATGGGGGAGATTGTTAGGAATGAATGCAAAGTATTTTGGCAGTCATTCTGTAGTATTTGTTGTTGCATTCATGACTTGGATTGTCATTGATGTCAACACAGTG
The DNA here is from genome assembly GCA_027943335.1 of Chamaecyparis obtusa. Classification (NCBI taxonomy): domain Eukaryota; kingdom Viridiplantae; phylum Streptophyta; class Pinopsida; order Cupressales; family Cupressaceae; genus Chamaecyparis; species Chamaecyparis obtusa. The sequence continues at coordinate 397,188 of BSBK01001702.1, forward strand.
ATATTCTAGATATTAGCAGGAAAGTAGGTACAATTTTGTTTTGCGCACATGTTGTATTGCAAATTGGATTTTGTGCAGTTGATGGTATGTTCTTTGGTGTGTTATTAACCTATGGTTAACAATGCAAAAAGAAATTCATTCATTTGTGAGAGTTATGAGCATTTTGGTGAAAGCAGTGTTTAGATAGTGTTTCTGTGAAGCGATGTTCGAAAATTGGAGGATATCTCTTAGCTGGGATGGAATCTAATTTTTTGTAGTTAAAGGGATGTTGGAGAATCATTAATGATGATGTGGTTCACAGTGTAAACTTTGAGGAAATGTTTGGAGAAAGTTACAGTATTTGGAAGCTGACAATTTTATGTGAATTCTGTTTGTAGCATGTAGAATTTATTATTTTTGTAATTGAGGACCGGCTCATTTGTAATTATTTGAGTTTGGTATATAAGAAGGAATTTTTTCCTTATTTTAATGTGTACTATGAAGATTGACATTCGAATATATGCATGAAGTGAAGAAAAGAGCTAATTTAGTAATGAAGGAAGACTTGTGAGTACAGAGATCTGGAATTGTGATCTTGTGTAGCAGAGAGTGCGGTTTTGGCACAGTGTGAAGGAGGTAATATATTTCATATTATTCTATTGAATAATTATAATATCTTTTGGATAGTGGGTTTAGAGATCTTGCCTTGAAGCTATTTGGGCAGTGGGTCCTTCTGTCTTCCATAAACTCTTAACCGGGTTAAAATCTTTTAACAGGGATTCAAAATCTCCTAACAGGGATTTATATGTACTGAATGTATTTCATAAGACTCCTAACAGGGTCCATCCTCTAATAAGGAACTTTCATATTAGTGCATCATTTTGTGGGCATCATTCCCACTGGGGTTTACTCTTTTCAAGAGGTTCCCTAGTCAACATATCTTGTGTTATTGTGTAGTTGTGTATGATTATCTTTCTATGGTTGATTAGTACATTGATTACATTGTTTAAAGTAGTTGAATGGATAAATTATCTGATAACTCATTCACCCCCCCCCCCTATTAGTTATCTTGGGGATCTTTACTTTCTAACAAAACCAAGTTTCTCTCAAGAGCTGCAAGAGATGAAGAATAGTCAACAAACTAGTCATTAAGAGATGACAAATTTGTTGTAGACCTTGACTAAAGAGATCACAAACCTAAAGGAGGCAAAGGAAAGGAATCAGAGCACCCTGTTAGCCACAAGGCCAAGGTCTTAATCAACAATATTAGAATCAGGGATAGCCTTATCAACAAAATAGGCCACCATACCAAGGAGGTTATCAAGCACAAAGACAAAATTTTAATCAAAGACCATTCCAACCATACAACCCTGCACCTCTAAATTCTATGAATCCAGTTAGGGACATGGTCCCTAGTCAAAATAATATGGTTATGGACAATGAATGATGTTTCCCTTGTAATTGTGTGCTAGAAAGTAGTCACACTTCTGTGAATCATTACATTCAAGAACACTCAAGAATGAGGTCTCAAACATCAATTCACAGCTCTCTATTCGTGGAGTGTAGGGGTTTGTATATGAGGCCCTTAGATTGACCTAGTTATGCCCATGCAAGTACACCAAGAAATGAGAGATTCAAAGATGAATAGCAAGCATGCTAATCTCTATGATCATCAAGTTATTGCATGCAAATGAAACTAGTCTAGATGATAACAATGCAAGAAATAAACTATTCTATTGAAATGAATGCTTATACAATGTTAATCTATGAAAGGAAACATGAATTTAAACTATTATGTGAATGCAATATTAATCTAAACTATGGATTGCCATAAGGCATGAGAGAAAAAGACAAGAAGAAAGAAGTCTCAAATATCCAAAGCTCCAAATGTGCTCAACAAGCTTCTTCCAAGATTGCTCTCCAAACCTGCAGTATAACAATAACATGAAAATTCTTGGATCCTCAAAATGAGAAGGAGAGGGCTCCTTATATAGGAAAATGTGGAAGAGAATGCATCCTCAAGAGCAATGTGGGATAAATTCAAAAAGAGGAAATAAAGCTCATTTTTTAGAGAGTGTGGAGAGAAAAGGGATTTTATTTATTTTTAATTATTTGTTTCCCTTTTTTCATCACAAAGAGCTTTAAGAGGACTTTTTATTTATTTAAAAGAATGATTCTCTATTAATTAAATAAGATAAAATCATTTAATTAAAAAAAGATTTTATTTCATTTAAAAGATATTTCTTTCAATTAAATAAGGTTATTTTATTTATTTAAGAGATAATATTTCTTTTAATTAAATAAAATTATTGATGACATGATTAAACCTTAGGAGATTATTGAAATGATTGAAATAGTTATGATTTGATCAAGGAAATTGATTTGAATATATTGTAAAGCATTGATTCAGAAAATTGATATTTGACAAATTGAGTAAATGGGGCCCAAAGTCTAGGTGACCATTTTAAGGTGCATACATTTGCCCCTCTTTGACTAATGTGAGGTTGACTTGGGATCACATGCAGTCAAAGAATGGAATTTAAGTGTGAGATCGATTTGGGATCACAAAACAACCCAGATGTGTGTTCGACAGATGGGAACACATCAGGACATAGATAAGCAGACTGAAAAAGACAAGGCCAACACCTGTGAATAGGTAATTGTCAAGTCTCAAATAAGAGATAAGAATCTCAAGCAAGGTTGCCCCAAGAGAAGCAATCAATAAATTTGATAAACCTGAATCAAGTAATGAAGTTTGGTAGGTACTACCCCCTCGTGATCGAAATCGAAATGAGATAGAGGAGAAACAATAAATTGTTAAATTTGATCAAATTGAACTAAACATAAGGTTCTTGACATAAGATGAAAGATAAAAAAAATCACAGAACCAAGGTAGATCAGCAAGAAAGATTATGCCCCAAGGTTGAATTAGAAGAAAAAAAGTGGGGTGAAAGTGAATGGAAGATAGGAGTTTGGAAGAAATGGAAAGAAATGGAGAGAAGAAAGAGAATTTGCCTCAAGAAAGAGGATGCATCAAAATCAATCAACTGTTTAAGATAGGGAATTTTGATTGAGATCACGAAAGAAGATAAGGAAATGAAGATCAAATCATGACCACAGTTGATTGAAAGTCCACAAGAAAGATGAAGGAAACCCTCTCAAACTCATAATGCAGCCTAAAAGTGCAAATTGAACATGAAGTCTAAATAATGCAAGCTACATGAAAATGCAAAGGTGTACTTGCATGGGTAACATAGGTTTTTTTGTGTTCATCATTCATTAGAGAATGTAAGAGAACTTATTTTCATCATTGGGCCGTTATTACCGGACATCAGAAAATCACACAATCAACACTAGTCACAAACGCAACTATGAAGATATGAATGTGATTAATATCAGATTGGAATGTGGAAAGATTCTAACACGAGCATCAAAAGACATAAAGGTCAAGATGACTACAATGTTAGCTTACCCAATTTAATGTAGCAAAACCATGCTCGCATCAAGGCATAAACGTCGGGATGACCATGAGAATGGTTGTGCAAAATATAGTCAAGGATGATGCCTTAAATCTCCTAAGTGTGTCAAGGAGACAACAAGAGACATAGAAGAGGTTCAAGACAATACCCACAAGTAGAAAGCAAATAAAAACATGCCCCATGCCCCAAGTCTTCTAGTGATGCATCATGGAGAGACTTATTAGACAAGGACACTCAACGAAAATCAATATCAGTCAGCACACAAAGAAAAGATCATGACATATCTCAAGCATTAAGTGTTGTATTTAAAAATTCTAAGTGTGTAAACTGATACTGAGTTCCAAGGATAAGGATCGAATGCTTGCTAGTAGGTAAGATCACATGACCAAACTAGATAAGACCAAACTGATAAGTGTTGAAAAACACTTGATGTAGGGTGTTGTGTTGAAAAACATAGTTAGGTTTGTGTTGAAAAACACTATTTGTGAGGTGTCCTAAAGAAAAGCATATCCAAGAGACCAAAGCTAACATAGTGATGCCCCCTGGAAAAAGACAAAGACCAATTCCAAACCAAGGCAACAAGGACAAGGTATGATGGAGAAAGGCTAAGTGTCGAGGATGCATGCTAAGAAATAGGGGTGCAAAGGCCTCAAGTAGTGCCCATTTCCAGGTTTTCACCACTTGGAAGAATTTTTTCAGGACTTTTTATAATTTTTTTTTATTTTTGCTACCAAGGCACCTGTTTCCAAGTTTTCACCAAGGCACTTTTTCTATTTTATTTTATTTTTTTTTAATTTTTTATTTTTTTGGTATTTTTGGAATATATAATTTTTTTGAGATACATCAAAGTGCCTATTTCTAGGTTTTCACTAAGCTAATAATTTTTTTAGGACATTTTTTTATTTTTAGAATTTTTTCAGCTTCATATATGAATTTTTTTGGAATTTTTTCAGGATCAATAAGTATGTACAAAAGATTCCCCCAGACAGAATAGGCATCGAGGATAGAACTTCTTCAGGTGCAAAACATTGATAGGCTCAGGGAGCTGCGCCCCCTCTTCAGTAGATAGTAAATAAGAACCTGTACCTAAAGCTGCTATGATAATGTAGGGTCCAAGCCAATTAGGTTTGAATTTGCCCTTTTGTTCTCTATTTTGTTGGTTTTTAGGATTCTCTCGCAGGACAAGATCTCCTACTTGGAATTCTCTAGGGAGAACCTTTTTGTTGAATGCCTTGGACATCTGCTTTTGGTAGACCCTCATATCATCAAATGATGCTTTACGCTTTTCATCCAGAAGTTCCAATTCTTGTAATCTCATGGTACGATAGTCTTCATCTATAACTAGACCTTTGAGAGAGACTCTAAGTGACGGAATCTCAACCTCTAAAGGTAACACTGCTTCAGCACCATATGTGAGGGCAAAAGGAGTAGCCCCAGTTGGAGTACAAATACTCATTCTATAGGCCCACAAGGCCAGGTTTATCTGTAGGTGCCAGTCTCTACCATTCTTATGAACTGTTCTATGTAAAATCTTGAGAATGGTTTTATTTGAAGCCTCTGCCTAACCATTTCCTTGCAAGAAGTAAACGGAGGACCAATGTTGCTTTATCTTAAATCTTTGACAGAGTTGTGTAAGGTCCTTATTTTTGAACTGACCCCCATTGTCAGTGATGATCTCAGATGGTACTCCATATTGACAGATGATATGGTTTAAAATGAAGAAAGACACGGTCTTGCCTGAGGCAATAGAAAGTGGAACAGCCTCTACCCATTTTGTGAAGTAGTCAGTAGTAGTGATAATGAACTTATGTCCACTTGATGAGTTGGGATGAATCTGCCCAACAAGGTCAAAGGCCCATCACTGAAATGCCTAGTGAGATATAGAAGGAATTAGCTCCCTACCTGAAGCATGTATCAGGTGTCCATGTTTCTGACATTTTTCACAAGACTTGGTAAAAGCTACTGCATCTATCTACATCATAGGCCAATAGTACCCCACCCTAAGAAACCTTCAAGCCATGGAAAGACCATTAGAATGTCCCCCACATATACCCTCATGGATGTCAACTAGCGCTTGATCAGATTCCTCCTTTTCTAAGCACCTAAGAAGTGTCCCATCTAGACCCCTCCTATAAAAATCACTAGAGATGAGGGAATGGCGAGAGGCATTACGGATAAGGTTTCTTCTTTTAGATTCGTTAAATGTGTTGGGGATGATGCCATACTGGACATATGAGTAAATAGCACCATAGCGAGAGGATTCATGATTGACAAGGGTACAAATGACGTGGCTTTCTTGAGAGTCATAAATGGGATAACGTAGCTCTTCCACCAGGAATTCATATCTGGACTCATGTTCCTCTAACTGAAGAAGTGAAGCAAGGGTGGCCATAGCATCAGCTACTTTGTTCTCAGCCCTAGGGATTAATACTAACTTAATGAATCAACCATTTTTTTGTAAGGTATCAAATTGTCATCTTTTGTTTGGTATTTCTCATTGACTTGATTAATGATCAACTGAGAATCCCCATAGATATGTAGTTCTGTGATATTCCACTCTAAAGCCATTTTTAATCCATTTGTTAAAGCCTCATATTCAGCTATGTTGTTTGTACATGGGAAGAGTAACTTTTAAGATTTGGGAATAGTGTACCCATGTGGAGAGACAAACAACACACTAGCTCTAGAACCATTTTGCATGTAGGAACCATCAAAGAACAGTTTACAAGATCTCTCAGTCATGTACATAAGATGTTCATCTGGGAAATTGACTTGAATGGGAATATTATCTTGAATTGGGAAATTAGCTAGTTGATCTGCAATAGCCTGGCCTTTGATTGCCTTGCACTCAATATACTCTATGTCAAATTCAGAAAGAATCATCATCCATTTAGCAAGTCTACCTGTGAGAGCAGCTTTACCGAGTAAGTATTTGAGAGGATCAATTTTTTCTATGAGGTGTATGGTGTGCACAAGCATATAGTGTCACAATTTTTGAGAAGCAAACACTACTGCAAGGCAAGATTTTTCAATACTAGTATAATTGACCTCATAAGCAACAAGAGTGCGGCTAATATAATATATGGCCCTTTCTTTCCCTTGTTCATCTAATTGAGCCAACAATGCCCCTAGTGAAGATTCAGTAGCTGAGATATACAAAATGAGGGGTTTTCCTAGAATGGGAGGCATTAAAATGGGAGGACTTGCCAAGTATTCCTTAATTTGATCCATGCTCTTCTGGCAATCCTCATTCCAGACACATGGAACACCTTTATGCAAGTTTTTGTTAAAGGGTTGTGCTCTATCTGCCAATTGTGAAATAAACCTCCTTATGGATTGAAGGCATCCTTGAAGACTTCTCATTTGACTGATATTTTTGGGAGGTGGCATGTCTATAATGGCTTGGACCTTTTCAGGGTCCACTTCTATCCCTTTGGCTGAAATGATGAATCCCAATAATTTTCTAGAAGTAACACCGAATGCACACTTTTTTGGGTTTAATCTTAGTTGAAATTATTCCATGCGATCTAGAATTACTTCTAAATCAACCAGATGTGTTCCTCTTTTCTTAGACTTAGCGAGGGTGTCATCCACATAATCTTCCATATTCTTATGCATCATGTCATGGAAGATGGTTGTCATAGCTCTTTGATAAGTAGCTTCTGCATTTTTCAATCCAAAGGGCATGATGTTCCAACAATAAGTACCCCATGCGCATGTGAATGCAGTCTTTTCCTGATCCTCAAGAGCAATCTTGATCTGATTATACCCAGAAAAACCATCCATCAAGGAATAGATGTCATAGCCCACCATCATGTCCACTATCATGTCTATGTTAGGAAGTGGAAAATCATCCTTTGTGCATGCTCTGTTAAGATCTCTAAAATCTGTGCAGATTCGGATGGATTTATCATGTCTGGAAATAGGTACAATGTTGGAAATCTAGTCGGCATAGTCTATAGCTCCAATGAATCCTGCACCAAGGACCTTTTCTAATTCATCTTTCACTAGAAGAGCTATATGAGGGTGCATTTTTCTCAACTTTTGTTTGACTGGTTTGACACCTGGAGCTATGGAAAAATGATGCATAATGAGATTAGTGTTCAACCCTGGCATGTCTAAATATGTCCATGCAAAATTAATTTTCTTCTTTTGGAGGAACTCAGTGTAGGATTTCTTTTCTTGAGGTGATAAAGATTTAGCCAAGTGTACAATTTTTGGAGCCTCTTTTGTGCCCAAATTAACATCTTTTGTAGCTTCAACCAATACTGATGATCTGTCCTAAAAATAGCTTGGGAGACTATCAAGTACCTCATCTGTAGGTTCCTCAGAGAGGTTTTCACCCTTGGATACGTCTTTTATTTTTACTTTTTTTGGTTCTGACACTGCCACACAGTGGTTTTCGCCATTAGAACTCTTATTCTTTTTTTCTTTTCTTTTTATCTTGTGACTAAGGTACTTGATGTTGGGTTCTGTCATACTGGTAGCTGGTTCACTGGTGGAAGAGACTACAGGTTCAATGGCATTTAGATAGCAGGTGATCTCATAGTCAGTGTGAAATGTCAAGAGTTGAGGCTCTTGATAATGTTGAGACCAATCAATAAGGTTAGGGTCAATAAGTGGTAGGTTAATGACTAGTTCAAGATTAAGGATATAGGTGATGTCATCTCTAGTGACTATAGAATTGGAGTCTATCAAGCATCCCTCTAAGGTGTCTAAATTAGAATTTACCCTATTGAGCAAAGAATCATCTACTAATGCGACATGTGGGTTTCAATCTTCTAAGCTGACACATGACTCATCAGCTATGTCCAGTTGAGAACTATAAGCATGGACAACATCCATATCCAAGTCAACTATTGCATCTGAGAGTGAATCCCATTCAAACTCATGAGAGTCTATTTCTGAATTATTGTTGGGGCCTTGTGATGTAGAAGCCTCAAGATTTGGAAGAGTTTCCTCTCCTCTAGCAATTTTCTCAATCACAAAATTATTTGAATTATGACCATCTGTTGCAGCTGGGATGGAGACACTATCCATAGTCAATCTTGCATTCATATAGTCACTATCTATCACAGCTAGGATAGGAGGACTGTCAATTGTTAAATCTCTGGAATCTCCCCAAAGGAGATTTGTTGAAGGTACCCAATCATCTGTCATGTCTTGTTGATTTGTCAAATCTGGTACATATTCTGTGTCATCTTCACTATCCCGCCTATCAAGAATGGGGATAGTGCACTTGTTATTCTTCATAAAGCCTAGGCTAACCGGTTTCTTAGATTTACGTCCAAAAAGATCATGATTAAGTGGTTCAGCTCTAGCATCTAGCCTATGACGAAGAGGGCCATATCCTGGATAACCTATCTTCTTGAAAAAAATATATCCTCTCCCATAGGACTTAGGAGAGGGGGAGAAATTTTCATTGTGCTAGTACTTCTCCTCTTTGTATATCCAATCTCGAATAGCTACTTCCTCTTTTTCATCTTGTATTGGTATTGAGGATTCCACAAACTTGTCAAATAGTGTCATTGCCGAAGAAGATGGTTTCATCTCCTATGAAGGTTTTCCATAGGACCCAGGGGAAACATGTATCTTTACAAAAGAGTCAAGTTGATACCCCCCCATGCCAAGGTCTATTGATTTAAACTTGTCTTGATAGTCTACTAAAGTTGCTTGATAATCCTCTGCTTCTCGATTAAGAGGGACATGAACATTAGCTAAGATTGAATTAACTGATAAAGTGCTATCCCCTGGTATGCAAATTTCTACTCCATTGTAGGGGAACTTAACACACTGGTGGTAGGTAGATGGCACTACCTACATGTCATGAATCCATGGTCTACCCAATAAGATGTTGTATGCAAGGGGTCCAGTATCAACAATTTGGAACAAGATATCTTTTTCAACTGGGCCAATCCTGACAGGAAGGACAACCAACCCCTTAGAACTTCATTCTACCTCATCATAGGCTTTTATAGTGATCTTCTTTTTAGTGTCGATCACTTCCTCTAAATAGCCCAAAGTTTTTAACAAACTTAACGTACAAATATTTAGCCTAGCACCCCCATCTATCAACACGTGCTTGACACAAGTTTTATGAATCATTACTTCAATGTGAAGGGAAAGATTGTGTGGATGGATTAGGGATTTGTCATCATCTTCCGAGAAAGAGAGGTAATGTGGGCTAGTAATGTGATTAACCATGCCTTGGAATTGGTCTATATCAATGTTGTTGGGGACATTTTCTGTGTGCAAAGTGTCCTCAAGGATCTGTTTATGTCCAGGGGATAACTCTAGAAGCTCCAAGATTGATATTTGTGCTAGAGTTTTCTGTAACTGATCTACAAGATTGTAGTTTGGTTTGGGAGCAGTGGTGGACTTGGTGACATTCTTGGATGCCACTTGCTTGGGTTTGTTGGATGGACCTGAACTAGGACCTCTAAGAACAATAGGGCTTTGACTCCTGGTAACAGCATTAAGGGCTTGAGAAGATAACCTAGAATGAGGACCTCTGAGCACCACAACAAGTTCTTTTTCAAAGATAGGGGGAGATTCATAACCATGCAAGTCCTTACTCCTCATCATATTAACACTTGGCTCCACAACTTCAAGCATGTTTACCACATTTTTTTCCACTGTGTAAGTGTAGTTGATTACAGCCTTGCCATCCTTTGGTTTAGAGGTTTCCCCCTTGTCATACTTAGGCAACGACTCTTTAAATGCTTTGTGATCAGCATTGGTGTTCAGTCCATCCACCTTAAGATTTCCATTCTCAATGAGATCTTGGATAATGTGCTTGAGTTTCTAGCAATTCTCAATGGTATGCCCAATGCCATTATGAAATGTACAGAAAACTTTCTCATCCCACCAATGTGGCTTAATGTCAGGGATGTAATGTTTTATAGGATCCTGAGGATGTGCCAAGTTGTTAGCAATGAGAGTTTTGAGAACATCCTCATATGAGTCACCCAATTTGGTAAATTGCCCCTTCTCCTTTTTGGGCCTCTCCTGATATCTTGGTTTACTTTCTTGTTGAGGAGGTGCATTGAGCTTCATAACTTGAACTGCACTGGACAAGTGAAGGACACCTTGATCTTTAGGTTGGGGAGAGTCTACAACTCCATCATTGACAACTTGTTTGTTCTTGTTCCAATTGTTGTTCTTCCCTTTATCCTTTTTGTTTTGTTGACCATTGTTGCCATTGTTGCTATGTTTGGTCAAAATGCCTTGTTCTTTTAGAACATCCTCAATGCGGCATGTAGTTTCAATCATGGTATCAAAGGAATTGAAGACTATCTTTTTGATCTCATATCTCATTTCAAGCACCAAGTTACTGACAAGTATGTCAATCTTTTCATCCTCATGGATCATCCTAGGATATCAAGAGCACTGTCTCCTCCACCTTTGCAAGAAGGTAACAAAGGGTTCCCCCTAATTTTGTTTCAAGTTGCATAGGTCCAACATAGTAATAGATCTTGATAGATTATATGTGAAGTGTTGAATGAATCAATGAACAAGTTCTCTAAAAGTCTTGATAGGGGGAGTGATATTGGTAAACCATTCCATTGCTTGTCCTTTAAGACTTCTAGGGAATAACCTCATCAAATAGGAGTCATCCTGATGGAATTCAAAGCTCATAGTATAGAAATGGCACACATGGTCATGTGGATCACCACTGCCATCATATTTATCATATTGAGGGAATTCCACCCTCTTTGGAAAATCCTTCATACTCACACTCTTGTCGAATGGATTAGGACAAATCGCGTCTAGTGAGAATTAGCTCTTAGGTTGCATCATTTTCTCCATCATTTGCTTCATTTGGCGGATTTCTTCCTCTTGAGAGGGATTTTGCTTTTGTATTTTGTTGTCCACATCAAAATTATAAGGGACTCTAGCACCCTTGTTGATTAGACTTTCCAAGAATTTATCTTTGTTTTGTTCCAAATACCTCTCCACATACTGTTGGAAGATAGGCTCTTGTTGCATTCACATGAAGTCTTGAGTATCAAGGTCGTAATGTGAGCTACCACCTCCATGTTGGGAACCATGATGTACATGTTGGGAGTGTGGTCTTGAATTTTTGGGAGGGGTCTGCTACCTATAGTGAGCATACTGAGAGGCCCTTCTTCCTCTAGGACTAGGAGATCTAGAAGGGATTCTTGACCACCTTCTAGTTCTTGGTGTTCTGGAACGGGTGGAGGGAGAAGAATTATTTCTACTATTGGCACCCCTATTGTTCAATTGGGTATTAATTTGTTGGGCTAAAAGCCTATCTTGCTCTTCTTGAGCAAGTTTCCTTTGTACTTCCAATAAAGCTTGGCTCTCTGCCTCAAGCTGTCTAAATTTTTCTTGCTGTGTAGCTTGCTCATCTAAAAAGGCTTTCTTCTCACGCTTAATCCTTTTAAGCCTTTCACTTGTATTCCTTGAGGTTGTTTGAAGTGGAGAGTTTGGTCTTGAATGTTTGTACAAATCATTGGTATACGTTGCATTGACATGAGCATCACTAGGTTCATTGTCTTGGTCTTCGTGTTGTGACCATTATTCTAGGTGATCTCATCTCTCATGCCTTTTGGCTCTTTGATGTGCATCTAGGTACCTAGTGCTGATGGGGGGTGAACTAGGTTGAGCATCATGAGAGGAATTACCAAAAAAAATCTTGTCTCTATGTCTTTCATAGATGTCATCAAGAGTTTGATCCATGGCTTCCCTCTCCCACCTGGTGACAGTATAACTCATATCCATACTTGAGTGGGAAAGTGCTGAGGGGGTACTCAAATTGCTAAAATGGCTCTTTGGGTCAAACCGGGTTTGAGACTTACTCCTAGGTGACTGGTCAAATATTGGTTCCTTTTCCTTTCTCTTTTCACGAGTCTGAACTGGGGGTAGTTGGTTGAAGACTATCTGAGGTCACTTTCCTTGGCTCACTTGATATGTTGTTACTGACATGAAAGGGAGAGTTCAGGCAAACAGACAATTCTAGGAAATGTCAATACTAGACTAGGATAGTAAAAGTTTTCTCTTGTCCGAGAGAAATGGTGAAATAGAACTATTGCAAATAGGTGTAAACCAACACTGCCACAAAGGTGCTCAATTCTTGGGTGAATACCCAAGCATGTATGGATCCAGAGGATGACTTACACAAAGTATATTGAGTTTGAATTGTATGAAAATGGGTGGACGAAGAGATTACTAGCACTCTCCAAGTGTGTTATCAAAGAGTCTGAAAATTTATCTATTTGACAAGAACAGTTCCTAATTTGCCAATCTCAAGAAAAATCGCTCATGAGATCAAGGATCACTAACTCAAAAGGTCAAGGACACAAGAACCCTAAATACAGAATAGGTATCTAGAAGTGGGACAAGTCACCTAATTGAAGAACTCATTATTTCAATTTGTTGTTCATTTTCAAAGACCAAGCAAGCATATTAATGGATTTGTATCAAGCACATAAGATAGCAATCAGGGAGTTCAAGCAAGCAATTTTCTTCAAACAATGAGCAAGAGGCAAAGCAACCTTGCACATGAACAAGAATAGTGACTTAGTATGCTACTCCTTAAAGATTCTACTTGTGTATGTTCTTGGATATGTTTTAGCAGGTACTCAGAACACAACAACATCCTAGCAAGCTATCTACAAGGATATACATGGCTTTTCTAAAGGGTGTCCTCGATATACACAAGGTATGTGAGGCCCAAATTCATAGATGAGAAGAATTAGAAATCACACAGCCGGGGGGAGACGATAACCCAAATCTCCTCCTTCACTTCTCAAAGGTATAAAGTTCTTTGAGGCTTAGCCAAGAGTGAAATCTAACTCATTCCCAAGAGAGGTGTCTTTGGATTCACCTCTCGATATTTATACCCCACCGGAACATGGGATTTAAGGTCATCCCTTGAGGTGATGAAATCCCCAAGCAGGCCTTCTAGAAATGAAAAAGTAAGTAATTCTCTATCAAAAGTATTGGAAAGCACTAAAGGTGGAACACTTAACGATTAAAGAAAATATGAGGTGAGTCCACAAGGTGGAACACTTAACACCTCACACAAGCTACAAACAAGTCCACAACCTAGAAAACAAGTGAGTTCCAAAAAGCACAAAAGGGTTGCCTAGTGGAACAATTAACGCTTCTTTCCTATAGACCCCTCCCCTTTAATGTGGCGCTGAGATTGCAACCACAGGGCGAAAACAAGGGGCCGGTGGATTAGTGAGTCCAATAACCCAAGATAGCAATCTAGATCAATCACAAGTAATCTAAGACTGCTAATCAATACTACTCATAAGTGCAAGAGGGTTTGAATCATGGAATATTTAACTTTCCAAGTAAACATGAAGTGAGTCCACAAAGTGGTGCATTTAACTCTTCATGTAAACTAGGAATGAATCCATGCCCTAGATTACTCAATGAGATGTTTTGATATTTGAAACCAAGAATTACTTAATGTTTAAACACAAGAATTCCCTTAAACACAAACTTGTATAAAATTAAATCTATGTTCATTCATTTCCCATTAAGAGCATCAAAAATGTGTTCTATGAAAGCATGTAACACTCAAGCCAAACACATGAGAGATTGATTTTATGCCCAAACCAAATGTTATAGAGATTTTAAGAACTCACCTTAGGTCCAAAGATCTGCAATCCAGCATTTAGCACACATCCAAAAGTACAGAATCAAGACAAATCAATGGCAAACTGTAAGATATGTAACATTGTTGTCTTCAAGACAGTCTTTAAAAATTGATTTATTTGACCCATAAAATCACATTATTAAAATTTCTAGAAAGAATGAAATTTTTAGCCAACATAAAGAAATATCATTTCCCAAAATTACAAGGTCTTATGATTCAATTTGGTTGCTCAACCAATAACCTTTTCAGACTGCCATTTTTCTATCATAAACTAGATTTAAAACACTAGGCCCTGCCTAGGGAATCACATATCTTTCTCAAACAGAATCCAAATGAAACCAAACCAATTTCACAGTAACCATTAATGAGTCTAGTTTCCAAATATGTAAGCCATTTATTTTTTCCATTCATAAATCATTTTCTAAGAATAAATCATTGCCTGCAACTCTAATACAGATTGTTAAAAACTAGTTTTCACTCAAATGCCCATAACTTTCACAAATCTGCATAAAAATGACTCAAACTAAAAGGAAATGAAAGATAATTCATGTATCTTTTCAATTAATATTATTAGAGATACTTATTCTTCACAATTTTTCCTTACCAGACGTTTCAATCTGACTGTATTTAGAGAATCTCAAATCTGCAAATACCCACTTTTACCAAAATGATCATAACTTATTCATTTCTTTATAAAAATGAACCAAAACAAAATCATGAGAAAGAGGATTCATCATTGTATCCATCCATTATTATATTCAAAGGTTTCCAGACTGTACATGGCCGTACAAGGCCTGGAACCAACACTAAAACTGAAAAACTAATCAAGAATGAGGCCAGAAATTAATCTTTTCTGCCCCACGGTGGGTGTCAAAAATTTGTGCTAGAAAGTAGTCACACTTCTGTGAATCATTGCATTCAAGAACAATCAATAATGAGCTCTCAAACAATGATTCACAGCTCTCTATTCATGGAGTGCAGGGGTTTGTATATGAGGCCCTCAGATTGACCTAGTTATGCCCATGCAAGTACACCAAGAAATGAGAGATTCAAAAATGAATAGCAAGCATGCTAATCTCCATGATCATCAAGTTATTACATGCAAATGAAACTAGTCTAGATGATAATAATGCAAGAAATAAACTATTGTATTGAAATGAATGCTTATACAATGTTAATCTATGAAAGGAAACATGAATTTAAACTATTATGTGAATGCAATATTAATCTAAACTATGGATTTCCATAAGGCATGAGAGAAAAAGACAAGAAGAAAGAAGTCTCAAATATCCAAAGCTCCAAATGTGCTCAACAAGCTTCTTCCAAGATTGCTCTCCAAACTTGCAGTATAACAATAACATGAAAATTCTTGGATCCTCAAAATGAGAAGGAGAGGGCTCCTTATATAGGAAAATGTGGAAGAGAATGCATCCTCAAGAGCAATGTGGGATAAATCCAAAAAGAGGAAATAAAGCTCATTTTTTAAAGAGTGTGGAGAGAAAAAGGATTTTATTTATTTTTAATTATTTGTTTCCCTTTTTTCATCACAAAGAGCTTTAAGAGGACTTTTTATTTATTTAAAAGAATGATTCTCTATTAATTAAATAAGATAACATTATTTTATTAAAAGAGAGATATTATTCTAAATAAGATAAAATCATTTAATTAAAAAAAGATTTTATTTCATTTAAAAGATATTTCTTTCAATTAAATAAAGTTATTTTATTTATTTAAGAGATAATATTTCTTTTAATTCAATAAAAGTATTGATGACATGATTAAACCTTAGGAGATTATTGAAATGATTGAAATAGTTATGATTTGATCAAGGAAATTGATTTGAATATATTGTAAAGCATTGATTCAGAAAATTGATATTTGACAAATTGAGTAAATGGGGCCCAAAGTCTAGGCGACCATTTTAAGGTGCATACAGTAATCAGCCTCATAATTAGGCTACATGTTCAAATGGATGGATGAACCAAGCACTAATGGTTCAAAATGCCTCACAAGATCAATTAGAGGCTTCTTCTAGTGGATCAGTTCCTCAACAAGAACCACAAGAGAATGAGACTACTCTTTTCAATTGGGAGCAACAAGACTTCAATGGAGTTGTTGGTGAACCTTCCATTGCTGCCAACACAAGATAAAAAAGAAGAGCTCAAGATATGGAGTGAGTAGATTCTGGGATTAACACTACTACATCTATAGAGCCACTATAGCAAGCTACTCCCATCATATTTAAGAAGGCTCCTACCATTACAAGCAAAGAAGGCCAGACTCTCAAAGAGGTGGAGCCTATTATAGTAAAAGCACAGTAAAGAGTACACATTGTGATACCTTTCAACATTGTAGATAACATGAAGAAGGTGAACATTACTATGTCTATGTGGGACTCTTTGGCTATTCCAGGGCAACTTGAGATTTTGAAGAAAGCTATGACTAAAATGACAAATCCTTAGCCTACAAAAGAAGCTACAAAGCCAGTGTTGGTCAACACTGATCAAGAAAAGGAGGCTCCAAGTTGTAACTCCAAAGCCAATACCATTCAAGGTAGGAACTTAAAACCACCTCCCTTTTATGTATCTTTAATTATTGGAAAATCCTTAGTACATAATTGTATGGTAGATAGTGGAGCCACTAGTACTGTAATGCCCCAAAAGGTGGCTAACTAATTAGGATTTAAATATGAACCCCTCCAAAAGAAGGTTACCCAACTTGATAGATCCTTAATTAACACTATAGGTGTGGCTAAGGATCCAGTCTAATCCTTCATGCAAGTCCTAATTTTTCCATCCTACTTGATATTTATATCATAGATCTCCCTGCTTTATTTTCCATATGTCTGTCGAGGGAGTTTACAGCCAAAATAGGAGGCTACCTTTTTTCTGACTGGTCTCACATGATTTTTCACACAAGATATGGTACCAAGGTTACCATTAAATCTAAATCATTGGTAGCACACCATATAGAATGATATGTGTCCAATACCATCAATACAAATTGCCCTATATTTGATGACAGTGATTTCCCAACTATCAGAGAAGCAAGCACTAAGACAAAAAGTATCCCTGACATTTTATTAGATGAACTAGAATCAGAGAAAGCTTCAGAGGCCCAAGAAAATGTCATTTGGGATGCTGGTTTGGGAAGTTATCTAATACAAGAAAGTGGATCCATAGAGCCAAATCTTCTCAAAGAGGACACTGATTCAGTTTAGAGCAACCAGGTTTGGGAAATATTTTTTGATGGAGCTAGAAGTAGACATGGCTCTAGTGGTGGTGCTATGCTAGTGTCCCCAAAAGGACAAAGGTACTATATAGCTTTCAGATTTAGTTTCTCCTGCACTAGCAACATTGAAAAATATGAAAGCCTAGTGAATGGAATAGAATGAGATAGAAAAAAAGGGCTCAAAGCGTTAAAAGTTTATGGTGACAGTGAGTTAGTAGTCAGCCAAGTAAGAGGGATAAGTGCAACCAAAAATGACACCTTGAGAGCATACAAACATAGATTTTGGGATGCAATTAAAGACTTTTGTTCTTTCAATATTGTTGCTATCTCTAAGAAGCTAAATCAAAATGCAGATAGACTAGCTGCTATTGGATCTCAGTATGACATCTCTAATGGTATTTCAAAGGAGGAGACCCAACAGCATATCAAAGTGATTGTCAGACCTTCTATCCCTGATAATGATACTAATTGGCAAGTGTTTGACAATGATGAGAAAATTTTGCAATTCTTGTTTGAAGAAGATGTCTTCTAAGAGCATAACCAAGATAGATTATTGCAAAACTATGGTGACCAAGTGATACAACTCAAGTCTAATAAGATGCCTAGAGGTCTTGTCACCTTAGAGACTATCTTCAATAAAGATGATCAAGTTAAGAAGAATAAAGCCAGCCTAGTGGGTCAACAAGAACATTATGTTGAATTAGAGTTGGAACCAGGTAAAAGTTTACAATTTGGAAAAGTAAATACTGATTTGGAAAAGTAGGCTTATACCCAATTATTCAGAGAATTTAGTGATGTATTTGCATGGCAATATGAATACCTCAAAGGTTTTAATCCAGCCCTTGCTCAGCACAATATTGAACTAGAGCCTAATGCCAAGCCAGTAAGGCAAAAGCAAAGGCCTGTTAAACCCAAGCTTGAGCTACTTATGCATAGAGAAGTACTCAAATTGATAGAAAGTGGTATCATCTACCCCATCAAACATATTAGTTGGGTTTCCAACCTTGTTCCCATAAGGAAGAAGAATGGAGAGTTGAGGTTATGTGTTGACTTCAGGGATCTTAACAGGGCCTCTTTAAAAGACCACCATCCATTACCCTCTATGAAACAAATCTTACAATTTGTCTCTAGATCCGAGAGATTTTCATTATTGGATGGCTATTCAGGATATAATAAGATCCTAGTTAATGAGGAGGATCAATATAAGACTGCATTTACAACCAAATCGAGAACCGTGGCTTATCAAAAAATGCCCTTTGGTTTGTCAAATGTAGGTGCTACTTTTCAAAAGGAAATGGATATGGCCTTTAAAAGCCTCATGTACAAGTTTGTACTAGTCTACTTAGATGACATAACTATCTATTCTAAACATGCAGCAGATCATATCAAACATCTGAGAAAAATCTTTGAAAGATGTAGAGAGTTTGTGATATCTCTTAATCCCAAGAAATGTGTGTTTGCAGTTCATAAAGGAAAATTGCTAGGATATATAGTATCCAAGAAAGGAATTATAGTAGACCCTGAGAGGATTGCAGCCATCCTAGAGCTACCATTGCCACATCATAAGGAAAGTCTCCAATCTTTCATAGGAAAGATTAATTTTGACAGGCGTTTCTTGCCTAATATTGCAGATTTACTGAAGCCTTTGATAACCATGTTAAAGAAGAGTTCAAATTTCAGCTGGACTAAAGAAGGAAAAACTAATTTCCAAGCTATCAAAGAAGCCTTGATAGAAGCTCCTTCTCTATTAAACCCAAATTTCAGTAAGGATTTTATCCTTTATGCTTATGGAGGTCATGATGCTATATCTGCTATGTTGACTCAAGAAAATTTAGATGGATTGGAGTAGCCTATTGCTTTCTTCAGCAAAGGTTAGAAGAGTATGAAAAAAGGTACTATTTTGTGGAGAAACATGTACTTACAGTGGTAAAGAGCCTTAAAATTTTTAGATATTTATTGACCCATAACAAGGTACACTTGAAGGTTACTCATCCAAGTGTCAAAGAATTTTTGCTTTCCAAGGACCTAAATGAGAAAAGAGCTGGTTGGATTACCAAAGTGATGGAGTATGACATTGATATCTAAACCACCAAGCTGGTTAGAGGAAGAGGTCTTTGTGAGCATTTGGCAGGGGATGCAAGTTCAAATAAATTAGAACAAATAGATGCATCTCTGGTTGTGCATTTTTTAGAAGAACATGCCAAGGCATCAGGTTGGTTGCCTAACATGATTCATTACTTGAAGATAGGACAATGTCTTGTAGGCCTAGATTCAGCAAAAAGGAGATATTATAGGTTACAATCTATTCCCTTTGTGTTGATAGATGAGGTTCTTTTTAGAAAGGATCACAATGGTGTCCTTTTAAGATGTATTGATTTAGAAAAGATAGCTGATGTCCTATTTGAATTTCATGATGGACCTTCTAGAGGTCACTTTTTTGCTAGGACTACTACTTTTAAAATCATGAGGGCTAGATACTATTGGCCATCTATCTTCAAGGATAGTCATGATTATGTGATAAAATGCATCAAATGTGTTATGTTTGCAGGAAAGGAAAGGCTTGCATCTCTACCCCTTCAGCCAATCAGAACAAAACAACTTTTCATAAGGTGGGGCATAGACTTTATTGGTATGATTAATCCTCCATCTAGTGCAGGACACAAGTGGATAATCATTGTAACAAATTATTTCACCAGATGGACAGAGGTAGTTGCCTTGAAAGAATCAAATGAGAGTGTTGTCTTAATTTTTTGTGATGATATAATGTTAGAGTAATAGTATATTTACCTTTATAATTAAGTCTATCTGATTTAATTATTAAAGGTCACTATTATTCTTTTTTCACTTAAGCTTGTCATTTAGGTGCATAATAATTAATATGTTTATTAATTATTAAATGCACAAACCTAGCTTTCTCCGGCTTTAGGATTTCTCACCTTATAAGCCGCTTTTTGTAATTATTGTTCATACTTTTGAGATATACAATTTTGCTCTCACTCCGCTGAGATTCTCAAAAACCCTAGCTCTCTCTCTCTCAGGTTTTCGCTCCAGCTTCTGGTATTTTGCTTGCAGGTGATCTTGGTTTTTTGTGGATTTGCACATTTGTGAAATCTTACATGGTATCAGAGCCTCCCTGCCGCTGCCGAGGTTGAAGTTCTTGGAGCCTGGATTCGAAGACGACAGCCACAGCTTGTTTCTAGGGTTTTCTATCACTTTGAAGGAGGCACGATCTTCTGGAGCAGATTGAGTAGAAACGGACTCCGCCATTGCGTTCAGAAGGTCCGGGAGAGTCGAAATCATAAAAAACTCGACTCAGTTTGGCCCCCGTGACCACAGGGAAAAAAATTTGCCCTACCAGGGTCGTACGACTCGAAAATCGAGAAAAAAAAATCTTGAAAAACAAAAAAAAAAAGATTTTTTTAACAAAATACGACGCGCCGCCAGCGCGCCACCCACAGCGGCTGCCGGGCAGCGCGCCGCCAACGCGCCCCCGCCGCGCCGCCGCGGCCAGCCACCGCCCAGCCACCACCCGCGCTCCGCCCAGACCCCACCGCCGCTCTGCCCGGGCGCCACCGCAGCCGGTGGAGCCGCTTTCTGGCCACTGGCCCGCCACCCGAGGCAGACGCAGGTGACGTCATCTGACGTCATCTACCATTTTTTTCCCCGGCAGTTTTTTAAAAAAATTTCCGACAGTACAGTTATGACGTCATGCTGACGTCAGCGACGGCCCAGTGACGGTCATACGGCCGTCAAATTTTTTGCCGTCCCTGGTTTTTTCCAGAGAGCTTACATTTGGGGGTACTTGGGCATTTTTGCTCCTACAGGGTTCATACGGACTCGAAAATCGACATATGATATATCGCCGAAAAGGTCTTTCCGAGACGGACACAATGATGCTGGTTTGGTTTGCTGATTCAGCCATTTGAGCTCTTTTTTAGTGTCAAAGTCAAGGCTTCTCCTTTCCTCCTTCTCTGCATCTGGAGTCCAGGTTTTCTCCTCATTTTTTGTGCTTTCAGTCATTTGCTGTATGGGGGTTTGATTTATACATTATGGGGGGGTGTTTTTTCTTTCTGTAATTTACTTCAGAAAAGACCCTTCTACTTCTGTCTTCTTCTTCTCTCAATGTCAGATCCCTCTGTGGCCCGGCTGACACCGCATAATTATCATACCTGGAAAGCACACATGACCAGACTTCTTATGTCACGTAGCTTATGGTCATGTCTGGATGAGAACCAACCTGTCCTGCAACGTCCCTTTGAGATTCTTCAGCACAGAAATAAGATGGATGAAGCCATGGGCTTGATTGCACTGAACATCTCCGACAGTCTCCTCTTTCACTTGGAAGGTTTGACCACTCCTAGGGCCATTTGGGGCAAGTTTTCAGATTTGTTTGGCACAGTTAATGAGTTCAGGGCACTTCAGCTTGATGCAGAGTTGACTACTTTGACACCTACCAGCTTTCCCACCATTGAGGACTTCTTGATGAAGTTCAAGTCTCTGTGTTCAGTTTTGCAGGGATGTGGGAAAACAAAGACAGATGATGAGTGTATCTTCTTGATACTCTCAAAGTTGCGAGGACAGTATCAGATCTTTTCTTCCACTTTCTACTCCACCATGGATGCTTTGGGTGCTAGGCACACCATGCCTTCTTTTGAGACATTCTGTGATCGGTTGACACGGGAACAGGCAAAGATCTAACAGATGGATGCTTCTGGCTCTTCTAGCCAAGCGTTGGTTGCTCAGTCTTCACAGGGGAAACCAAAACAGAAAGGCAAACTGAAGAAAGATTTCGCAGGCAATGAGTCTTCCTCCAAACCTGCACAGAAAAATGATTCAAAACCTCCAGCGAACCCTTCTAAGGGTAAATCTTCTTCGAAGTCTACTGAGTCTACCTCCAAGACTAAGAAGAAATCAGTTGAGACCTGTAGCTTTTGTGGAAAGGATGGACATCCTGTTTCCAGGTGTTGGAAACATTTGGAGGCTTTAGAGGAAGCCATGCAGGAGCATCACATTTCAGCTCCCCCGTCCACCTCCTCCCCTGCAGGGAAAGGTCATGCTCTTAATGCATGAGCTATGACTTCTGGGCCCACCTGGATTCTTGATTCCGGTGCTCCTCACCACATGACTCACACTCAGCAGTTGGTCACCTCAATTGCTCCTTGCGCTACTTCACAGATTGCTGTTGGGAACTCATCTCATCTTTCTGTTTTAGGTTCTGGTTCAGTTGCATTAGCTGGGGGTTCTCTTCAGGATGTTCTTTTTGTCCCCGACATTTCGACGAACCTTCTGTCTATCTATCAGATTTGCCACTCTGGCTCTGGTAAGACAGTTGAGTTCTCACCACATGATGTGGTTATTCGGGACTTACATGATACTGAGATGGTTGTGGCTACTGGGAGTGTTGACACTGCATCCTGCCTATACAGATTTGATGGATTTGAGTCTTCTGTTGGCACAGGTTCCTGTCTTATAGCACATGCAGATTCAGTGAGTAGACTTTGGCATGAGCGTTTGGGCCATGTCAATTACAGATATCTTCAGCAGATGAGCACACAGGCACTTGTTCTTGGCCTTCCACAGATTACTTGCACTGATGGGGTTTGTCAAGGTTGTGTTCTTGGCAAACAACATAGGGATCATTTTCCTCAGAGACGAGCTACTCGTGCTTTAGCACAATTGGAGTTGATTCACAGTGACCTCATGTCCTTTCCTACTCCTTTTTTTGGTGCCAGATATGTGCTCACATTTATTGATGACTTCTCCAGGCGCACATGGGTGTACTTTTTGAAGTACAAGTCTGATGTCTTTGATTCATTTCGAGTCTTTAAGACATTTGTGGAGAAGCAATCTGGTCTTTCTATTTGCCGAATACGCATAGATAATGGGGGGGAGTATGTGAACCAGGCTTTCTGAGATTTTTGCTCTGAACATGGTCTTCAGCATCAGTTTTCAGTGCCCTACACCCCTCAGCAAAATGGTGTGGCAGAGAGAAAGAACAGAACACTTCGGGAGATGGCTAATTGTATGATCCAGTCCAGGTCCATGGATTCATCCTTTTGGGCAGAGGCAGTCAATTGTGCCAACTATATTCAGAATCGGATGCCTCACAAGGCAGTTCGACATATGACTCCTGAGGAGGCTTGGTCTCATGTCAAGCCTGATGTATCTTCATTTCGAGTTTTTGGTAGTGAAGCATGGGCATTTGTGCCTGACGCTCAGAGGAAAGCGATGGAGCGGAAGAGCCGACACCTCATTTTTGTTGGCTACTGCGAGGATGTTAAGGCATATAGGTTGTTTGATCTTGATTCCAGAGAGGTCCTGTTTCGACGGGATGTCCAGTTTGATGAGCGCCTTCCTGCAGTAGATACCCCGCTTCCAGAGTCTACTTCACTCACCACTACTCCCTCATCTCTTCCAGTTGTGTTTCAGGATGATGAGGATGATGATCTTGGTGATCCCCATTTACCTCCACCACAGGATCCTCCACAGATGCCTAGATGGGCTCGTGTTACAGTTGATGCTGCAGGATCTCTGGCTGGTGACCCTTCCACCTCTCGTCGCACCCGATCTCATATTGCAGGTTCCAGTCTTCTGAGTCATGCTATTTGTGGTGATCCTCAGATATTTGGGGCAGCGACAGGACATACTGAGTGGGACAGTCCTATGGAGGAGGAGTATTCTTCTTTGATGAAGAATCATACTTGGGATCTTTGTTCGCTTCCTAAGGGAAGAAAGTTAATGCGATGCAAGTGGTTGTATCGTACTAAATTTGCTGCTGATGGTTCTATTGATAAGTACAAGGCACGTCTTGTTGTGAAGGGTTTTTCACAGGTTGAGGGTATTGATTACACTGAGACATTTGCCCCTGTCACCAAGATGAACTCTATTCGCCTTGTCTTATCCCTCGCAGCTTCTCAGGGATGGCCCATTTTTCAGATGGATGTGAAGAGTGCTTTCTTGCACGGTGATCTTAGTGAGGAGATTTACATGGAGCAGCCTCAAGGATTTGTGCAGGATTCCTCCTTGGTTTGCAGACTTCAGCGTTCTTTATATGGTCTCAAACAGGCCCCTCGGGCTTGGTATGAGAAGATGGACTCTTTTCTGCTTTCTACAGGATTCACACGCTGTCATTCTGATCCTACAGTCTACATTCAGCGTCTTGAGGATGAGATTTTGATACTTGTGCTATATGTTGATGATCTTCTCATCACAGGTAGCTCATCTTCTATGATTCAGGATGTTCAGTGCGCATTGATGGAGCAGTTTGAGATGACAGACCTTGGCCTTTTACACTTCTTTCTGGGTCTACAGATTGTGCAGTCACCTACTGGGATCTTTGTTTACCAGCAGAAGTATGCTCTTGACATGCTTCAGCACTTTGATATGCTTGATTGCAAGCCTGCTCCCACACCTTTTCAGTCGGGTGTTACTTTGTCTACCTCTTGCACTACGCCTTCAGTGGATGCTACTTTGTATCGGCAGTTGGTTGGCAGTTTGTTATACCTGACACACACTCGTCCTGATCTCTCCTTTGCAGTTGGTCTAGTCTCTCGGTTCTCACATGAGCCTCATGAGAGTCATTGGCAAGCTGCCAAGCGTATTTTGAGATACATTCAGGGCACACTTATGTATGGCATTCACTACACATCAGGGGCTCCTCACATTGTTGGCTACACTGACTCAGATTGGGCTGGTGATGTTGATGATCGAAAGTCCACTTCTGGCTTTGTTTTTTGTCTTGGCTCTGGTCCTATCACATGGTCGTGCAAGAAGCAGAACGCTCGAGCACTTTCATCTACAGAGGCTGAGTACAGAGCGGCAGTTCATGCTAGTCAGGAGATTTTATGGCTTCGGCAGTTGATGACTGAGTTTGGTTTTCCTCCTGATCGTCCCACTGTTCTGTGGTGTGATAATCAGAGTGCTATTCACATTTCCCGCAACCCGGTGGAGCATCAGCGCACTAAACACATTGAGCTTCATATGCACTTCATCCGTCAGCAGATTCAGGATGGTGTTCTCACTTTGGAGTACATTCCCACTGACGCGCAGGTTGCTGACATCTTCACCAAACCCTTTGCATCTCCGCGCTATCTTCAGTTGCGTTCTATGCTTGGGGTGACGGAAGTTGTCCTTGGGGGGTCTTGTTGAATCCTTCCTTCCTTCATGTTTCTTTTCAGCATGTTGTTGTATCTCTTTTTGGGGTAGGGTTTTTCCCACTGGGTTTTCTCTATTTCCCCGGTTCACAGAGATTTCTTTGTTGTTGGGTACCTGATCAGGCCTTGTTGCCGGGACCCATTTTCCTGCTTTCTTAGCTATGCTAGGTTAGTTTCCTCCTGAGCTTTGCTTAAGGGGGGGTGTTAGAGTAATAGTATATTTACCTTTATAATTAAGTCTATCTGATTTAATTATTAAAGGTCACTATTATTCTTTTTTCACTTAAGCTTGTCATTTAGGTGCATAATAATTAATATGTTTATTAATTATTAAATGCACAAACCTAGCTTTCTCCGGCTTTAGGGTTTCTCACCTTATAAGCCGCTTTTTGTAATTATTGTTCATACTTTTGAGATATACAATTTTTCTCTCACTCCGTTGAGATTCTCAAAAACCCTAGCTCTCTCTCTCTCAAGTTTTCGCTCCAGCTTCTGGTATTTTGCTTGCAGGTGATCTTGATTTTTTGTGGATTTGCACATTTGTGAAATCTTACATATAATTCATAGATTCAGCACTCTAGACTCTAGAATATCAGATAATGCATTGGCATTCATAGGCCTTAAAGTCTTAGAATGGGTGATCAAAAATGACATCTATCTAAATACAAGTTCAAATTACTACCCTCAAGGCAATGGTTTGGCTGAATCAACTAACAAGAACTTGATTAGGATAATCAAGAAGACTCTGCAAGATAACCAGAGAGATTGGCATACTAAGTTGAAGGCTGCCTTATGGTTAGACAAGATTACCCCAAAAAAGATCATTGGGAATTCTCCTTATGTATTAGTATATGGCAGAGAGGCTAAGTTTTCCATTTCAACTAAATTACCAACTTTGGACTTGGCCACTCAATATGTCCTATTTGAAGAAGGAGATCCCTTACAAATCAGGTATGCTCAACTCATAAAGTTAGAAAAACTTAGAGATAAATCCAAGAAAGATATGGAGTTTCATCAGATACAGACAAAGAAAATTTTTGATAGAAGAGCCAGGGCTAGAGACTTCAAAGCTAGAGATGTAGTTCTCAAATGGGATGAATTTAGATCAAAGCTTGGCAGACATACAAAGTTTGATTCCTTTTGGGGTGGACCATTTGTTATTACAGAGTGCAAGGGGCCTAATTATTTTCAACTATCAACTCTAAAAGGAGATGACTTGCCTATATCAATTAATGGATTCCACTTAAAGCCTTTCTTTGAGGTCAACCCTTCCTTGTAAATCTCTGTGAATAGTTTTCCTGCTTTCTATCCCTATTTTCTAGGTCAGTTTTCCTATTTTCCAAGAAGTGCTCCTGCACAGTTCTATCCCTCTAGTTTCAAGTCTTTTTCTCTGTCAAGGAAGTGTTTGTGCTCAAGCGATGACTCCTATGCCCATTGGATTGCATTAAGGCCACTGATCTAATGTCTAGCAGGTTGACATCCAGCAGAAATCGCCAAAATGTTGCTCAAATTTTCCTGTCCATTACAATTTGGCCACAGGTTGGGATCCATATAGTATTTTACAAACCCTATTCAACCTCTGAGAAATTTTTATGGCCTTACATCTTGTTTTCTAGTCTCTACAAACACTAAACAATCTGCAAGTTTTTTATTTGAAAATCTAGCTATTGGAGGCAAAAATACCCTGAAAACCCTTTGGCCTATTCTATTTTGCCATTACCTTTTTGGCCACTTAAATCTCCATTTCCCATGTGCACTTTATACTCTAAAGTTAAGTATCCTTTAGTTGTGAAATCTTTAAGACCCCTCAGCATATTCCTTTATATCTCCTGATCTCGTGAATACCCTTTGTTTGCGAGATCTCCCAGTCATAAGGCATACTCCTTTTTTCTTTCGGTGACTTGGCGATGGTCTCTTCAGTTGGGAAATCACTCAATGTAACCTAAGGTCATTGGTCCTTTCAGTGACTAAGCGATTATGTGTTCGCAAGATCTCATATTTCTGGCAGTCAAATTCTTAACATCCTGCGATCTAGCGAGCAGTTACAATTTTGTTTGGCGGTCTCAGCTCTGAGGTAGTTAAAGATCGAGCATGATCTATGATTATCATTATACTACAAAGGAAATGTGCTCGAGGGTTAGTATTGCAGTATAACAACAACTATCCAAAGAAAGGTTGAGGTTGTTAGTGGGTCCACTACCAGTTTTCTGAGGTGTTTTCTCTTGATTGGTCACAGAATTGTGATGTGGAAGCTTATCGGAGCAGGCCCAGTGAGTTGTCTTTCCTTAAGATATAATGGCTATCTTATGAGTGCATGGAATATTCTTAGCCCATGTGATCATACGACAACCATTGATCTTGCTTTATTGCCAGGGCTCTGCCAGGTGATGACACGGATTTGTTAGTGGGACCATTCTCAAAAAATTTGTAGGGGTGCTAGCTTAATGAAGATCTACGATTGTCTTATAATCACAAGGAATCTTCTGAGCTTTTGTGATTATGAGACAGTCGTTCAATCTTCCAGGTGTTTAGGCCGGTGTCTTGTGGGTCTATTTGACATGTTAAAATCTTATTAGTTGCTGGGTAATACAATTGGTATCTATCAGTGGGCCCGATTATTTCAAGCGAGGTGGTAGTAAACTGAGATCTATGGCTGGTGCATGATCTTAAGGAATTTTCTGAGCCATGAGATCATGTGACAGCTGTCGATTGGGTATCAGGCCATGAGGGAAGCAGAGTGGGTCCTATGCTAGATAGATCTGAGGTGGTTGCAATCAACCAATGGTATGATGACAGGTGGTAGGATGGGCCCAAGTTTTTAGGTTTAGTCAGGTGATTGCCTAATTGAAGGGGAATATTCTTTTCCATCTAGCGACTATGTGATTTTCTCTTTAGTCGGGCAATCACTCAATCGGAAAGAGTATTCTGAGGACTTCAAGTGACTCAGTGACTATTAAGGTGAGATGAATGTTTGTCACGTAATCGCCAAAGTAAGATGGGGTTAATTAAAACACCAGGCATTTCAGCGACTAAAAGGAAAGAAGGCCCGAGGTTAAAATAAAAAGTTAAGGTTAAGAATATAAGTGGTGCTCGGGTAAAATAGAAGATCTGACGGTTATGTTTTAAAAGGTAGAGTAAGTTTGAATATCATCCGTAGATGGAGAAAGCTTGGCACCACCTATGACCATTATATTCTTTGTAAATTCAAATATCTAAGGTACTAGATTTGAATAGTTATGGCATGCCCAAGTTGCAGAGAGGTAGATAGATCAAGGCGGCTTGTCTGTAGGCAAATATAGTACAAGGATGGACACACAAACTTATATCTGATTAGTTGGGATATTTTCATGCACATTTATGATCAAAATTGATAGAATTAGGGTTTTTGTTATTCTATGAAAATCTGTTAAACCCTAATTAGGTTTTACTCCTGCCTGTGTGCAATGGAGGAGATGTATATATATATTTTTTGGAGCTTTTTGAAGCTCAGAGTTTACATTTTGTAAAAAGAGTTTTTCTCTTTCTAGGAGTTATCTATGGCATTCTTTCTGCCCTTTGACTTTTACAATTTGTGATCTTTCATTGAAATCTCAGATTCAATAGAGGCTATCTGTGGCATTTGTTCTACCCTCTGGTCTTTCCCTTGTCTGTATTTCTCTTATTGAATGTAATATATTGGCTTTGTTAGAGAAATCTTGGATTTCTAGGGCCCTTTTTTCTTTCAGCTTATATGTGTACTATTGTGTCCAATTTGATTTGAATGAGTTTATGGGTATACTTAGCCTCTTGTCACTCTGTCTCATTCTTGTGCCCTTTTGCTGAAGAGAACGTGTAATACCCCTCTAACCCTAATATAAGTTTTGTGTTTTTGAAAGAATTAAGATCTTTCGATGTTTTCTTACAGCTTAAGTTGTACATGATACTTGTTTGATCTATTCCTATAGTTTGTTTATAATAATTTCATAAGCTAGTACTCAATGATTCTAATATTAGACATACTATCTAAAGGTATCATTTTTGTATGTATTTATCTTCGTGTATGTATTGAGTACCTTCAAGACCTTTATGAACATAGTTAAGATGTTATATGATATGTACTTGATAGATATATATATAAGTGGTTATTTATATTTTTTTCTATTAAGGTTACTTTGGATGAATCTTGTATCTCACTTGATGATTTGATTATGTTGATTTATTATTAGTATTGATAAGAGACTAACACAATGCTTGAGATTCTAACCTTCGTTATGATGATGCTACATGCTTTGAGTGTATATATATACATGATGTGTTTTCATGATTCAGGACGAAGTCGTAGTTACTCACATAGCTGAGGTCCACATGATGTATCAATCCCGGTCATCTGTCTGCAATGTTTTCTTTTATATTTATATCTATGCATATGTATTTCTTCTTTGTGATGCAAGCTTGCAGGTACCAGGCATCGACTTCACCTGGCTTCATAGGTCTGAGCATGCCCTCAAATCTTCGATGGTTGTTGTTATGGAGATAGTACTAAGGCCCCTACATGAGTCTTCCTTTGTCATTATTCCAATTTGGGAATATTAGGGTTCCTTCTTTGTCAGTCAACCTTTGGGTCAAAAACCCAGATCCAATGCACCCGGTTGGGCATGGTTGTAGTTAGTGCCTTGTGGCCACTTGAATTCATTTGGTTGTATGATTTGTTTACTCATTTTATTTATTTCTCCTTCTTGGTATGATTCTTAGTTAATCTTTCTATGTTCTGTTTCAGGAGTTTGGCTTGACCTTCCTTGTTGACTTTGGTTGACCTTGTTTGATCTTATGGTTTTCTCGATATGTTTCATAGATGATTTGTATGGCCACTTTGGATGATTAGATTTATTTTGAGGCATGTGATTTTATTCTACCTCGGTGATTATATCCTATAGTAATTATAAATAGGTAATAATATTGTGATCTATTACTTCATAATCTTATAGATTATAGTGTTTGGTATTTGGCATGTATATATATATATATATATATATATATATATATATATATATATATATATATATATATATATATATATATATGGGTGCACACATATATGTATTTATATATATATAATTTAAATGTGATTATATGTTAATTATTGTAGATATTGTTGATGGTGTATATTTTGAGATTAATGTAAAGTATAATATTATTAATAATTAAATATTAAATAATGTGAGCTATATTATTCTCAATTGTTAATTATTAATAATGAGGATAGGTTATATATATAGATATTGATGTAATTAATGATGGCATATGCATATATGTTAGGATAATATTACATATGTGTATGAATGAATACAAATAATCTTTTATTGTATATTTGAGTAATATAGTTGTATGATATTAAGTTATTTTATAATACACTTTAGTTAAGAGTTAGTTGGGAGTTGGTTACTTTTCCTCTCAACCTTTGGAAATCTATTTATATGCACTACTTTCTCATTTGAAGAGAGGAGATTTTGGGGCTGAAGCATTGAGGAGAGGATGGCCTTACTTTTTATAGAGATTTTGGAGAGAAAACTTGGAGATGTGAGGGAGAGTTTGTAAGCATATGTCTTTAAGAATTTTTGGTTATCTTTGCTTTTGGGAGAGAGACATTTTTGTGAGAATTTCAGTAGTTGAGAGAGGGATTCTTTCCTGTGGAATTATTTCTTTCTTTCATGGAGATTTATGAAAGTGGATAGGGTTTGAAGGATGCATCTCAAGTTTGGATTTGTCTTCTCTTTTGTTTCCTTCCTTCTTCGATTCAACCTTTGTAGGACATGAGGTATGGATTGAATATTTTAGTTACTTTATGTCTCTGATATATTATGGATCTATTTATATATTATCATTATTTATTATATCTATACTTTTCATTTCTATGGTTATTTTAAAGTTTTGAGTTTTTGTTTGTAAGAATTGGCATGTGTTTTCCTAGGGTTTTTAGCAACCCATTTTTGGAGATCTATTATTAGAATAATTTAAATTGAATCTAGAGTTTTACTAAATTGATTTTATGGAAGTAAAATTCATAGATCTCAAATGGGTATCTCTCTGATTTTATTTTTAGGGTCGAATTAATGCCTTATTTTTGATATTTTGGCAGACTATGCCTGTCCATTCTTGATTCTGAATTTTCTGTCAAATGTATTTGTATGCTACAGGATGATATGATCATATAAAAGTCTGAATTTGATATCAAAGATTCTCCTAAGTCTTATATTTAATTTACAATTAGTTTTGTGAATTTTAATTATGTTTTGTGAAAATTACAACCGTTTTAGTGAAGGCAGGTCTGAACCCTAACCAGAATTTTCTATTTTAAACCAGAAGTCATAACTTTTTTTTCCCACCGTTGGATCTTTCTAAAAATAAAATTGAGAGTCCATAATTATGTTATCTAAATTTGGATGATATGGATGACTGTTCTATGATGACTATTCTTTGCATTTAATCCTTGCTTGAAATAATTCAGTTTAAGAACATCATTAAGTTTTAAGGTTTCGTATGGTTACCAGAGGCTATTAGAATTTTTTTTTGGTTAATTGGATCTATGTATACTCTGAATATGTTTATAATATCACTTGGATGTCTTCTTATATGTTTGGAACATTCTGAATGCCATATTGTGTTTAGGGTTGTCAAGTGGACTAGGGACAACATATGTTTTCCTAAACTCAATCAAATGTTGTTATGGAATTGATATGAATTCTTGATGATGAATCTATTATGTTCTTATGATTTCTATATGTATGTTAGGGAACCTAAGTACACTAGGTGAGTGGCTCATAGTGAGGGGCCGGGGCCCTAAGTGGCTAGTACCAGGATAACCTACTATGAGTTAATTAATCAAGTGATAACCTAAATAAATGAATTGGAAATGGGAGATTATTAGAATGAGAAATTACACACTAATCAAGATTAATTGTGCCTCACCCATGCCTTTAGTGCTAGTAAAGACTAAGGATGGGAGTGGGAGAAGGTACCTATGCGTAGGTACGACTGAATGACCTTGTCTGTACGAGAGGCATTCGGTTCCGCATGTGCCTACTTGGGGGCCGGGGCCAAGAGTGGCTATTACCAGGATAACCCAAGGGGTGAGGGCTATGTGATGACACTCACCTAGCTTGTAGCTTAGAGTCTCTACCAAATTTGATCATGCCTCTGGTAGTCCTTGTGGTCTTCTTGTCTTTTCTTTGGTGTTGTGACTTTGGAAAAATTTTATCACCACCTTAGGAATTTCCTAGTTGTTACCTCTTGTATGGGCCTTTGGTTCTATCTCCTAGCTCGGGGGAGTGGGCCTATTGGTTCCACGTGGTTGGGTGGTTAATATTTATATCGAGGTATTGATCGTGATTCTTTGGATGATCCTAGCACATATTCCTTTCCAGATCTGCAGTTGAAGATTTCTTATTGGATATTTTAATATGTTTAGATGTACTTATGTATTTGTATTCATGTAATTTTTAATCTCCTAAAAGGAGTCTTGTAGTATTGATGTGATCTCAATTCAAAGCAATGCATAAGGGAATGGGTAGTTCTAGGTAAAAGAAAGGGAAAAAAATGTGGAATATTGGACATGTCACTAGCATTAAAAGAAAGTGTTTATGTTATTTCTCCTATCCTCTTATGTTGCCCACGTGTAAAGGAAATAATCTTAAATATAGTTATATATAATGATGTATCGCAACAATAATGTATTCTCTCTTGATGAAAGAATCTAAGGAAATTATTGAGAAATGATAGATTAGTGATTGGAATTATTAACAATGAATGGTTATGAAATAGTGCAATAAAATAGTAATTTGATTTTAATGTTAATACTTGGTTCATGTTAATGAAGTACCTAGGATGATGCCTACCTTAATGAATATTAATCTCTTACCTAAATTATTAGAGAAAAGTGATATAAAGGATAGTAGATGTAGATGAAATCAATATGAATTTAAGGAATGAGTTGATAAAAGGAATAATGATGTTGGATGATTAACTTATGTTTAATAAAAGAAATAAGTTAGGGACATTTAACTTGATGCATTAAAAAGAACGTAGATCTTTTAAGCTTATGATTTCATGAATATCTTATGCATGTAAATGGTTTATATGATGTTGCTTTAGTAGTGACGTGAGGGGACCCGTGAGGACTTAAGTTGTATAAATATTACATTCAAGTAGTAGAAAATTATTTCTTCTTTTAGAAATATGAAGTGTAATGATGAATATTATTCTAGTTAAAATTTAAAAAAAAAATTTACTACTTGCATTTTATAGAGGTTTATGTCTTGTCCTCTTGGGTTTCCTGGTGGGGCGTTACAGAATGTCTGCTTGCAAGTCACAGTTTGTGTCTTTTGTCCAGACCCCTCTATGAAACACTTATTGAAGCCTGTTTAGAAAGATTATGTTCTATTAGATCTAAGAGCTTTCATGCTAATTTTGTCATTGTATCATGTTGATTCCATTTTGGTGTATCACCTAGTAGGATAGTTTATTTTCAAGTTATTTCCCTTTCAGCATTCCTTCTATCCCTTTTCCCCTCAAGTTTTACTTTCTTGTCAAAGAGAAAATTAAGGTGATTATCCAAGAGGAACCAGCCTAGAACCTGGAGGTCTCATCTCAGTTAACATAGGTCCTGTTAGGGATTTTTCTTGTAGGGTCAAACTTGGAAAAATTATAGGCTAGATTCTCAGTTAAAAGGGGCTCCAAGTTTGCAAGAAAAAGCCTAATTAATGAGGATTGGATAACATCCTCCTTATGCTTGGAGCTCCATAGGACTCAGGTGGATATTGCCTATGAATAGATTACTATATTTCAAGTAAGCTTTTGATTAGTAGATTTGGTCTTCACTGTCATGCTATTTAGGCTTCAGATCACTTCAACAAAAGATCACTCTATAGATAGCTGAGAATCTCCTAATATAGAGCTTGACAATAGAAACTATAAATGTAACAGCATGACAATGGAAATAAGGACATAAATCCTTCTTCTTTTTATGAGTTCAACTCAAGGAAGGTTAACCTCTGATTCTCTCTCCAAGGAATCAACAATCTGAACTATATCACCAAGATACAGTCCTTTCACAATATGCATAAACTAAAGAAAATGAAAAGAACTGGTAATGATATTTTGTTTTTGATGACTTAAAGATAACTGCATCACAAACAGCCAACCAGTGCCTATTCCATTGGGCAAAAGAGTTTGAATATACATCCATAGAAAGATCTCAAGGAAATACAGTAGAATGCCTTACAAACTACATGCAATCTGGATAGGATGCCTTACAAACTATCCTGTCAATCTTATGGTGTTATCATCAAATCCTAACACATATGTCTACTCTCTGAAACTATTTATGAAATTTAATCCTCTCCTTGAGAGAAACTCACAAATAATTAAACAAACTACCTTGTAGTTGGTATGTTTTTAGATGCCTTACAAATAAAACATACAAGAGCAGAACATAAAGTAAAGAGACAATAACCATGTAAGATAGAAATTGCACTGTATCTTATTGAAAATGAGTCTGTCTCAATACATGCAAAGCTTAAAATTTCTAGAATTTAGACACAGGACTGAGAAATTTTCTCTACAGCAAGATATTCAATATTCATCATTTAGGAGCCTACTCACAACAGAGCAGTCACAGGAACTAGAACCAAAAAAGAATAGGAACCAAGAACCCTTACAACTGAGAAGAGAAGAGAATATAAAGAAGAAGAAGAAACCCTAAAATTTGTACTTGACCAACACTTGTCCATTCTGCAATCTAATCTCTTGTCTTCTCTGAAAATTTGATCTTCTTGGGCATCTTCAAAATTTGATAAATTTGTTCTTTTTTCCATAAAATCTGTTCATCTACTAGAAATCTGATTTATTTATCCTTTACTCTTCCTTGAAATTCAATCAATTTTGGAAGAAGAAAAATCTTCCCAAAATCTGGTCACAGATTTAAAAGCCTTTACTGCTCTCAGCAACTTGATCTAATCTAGTTCTAACTACCATCTTTGCATCCATCATCTTCTGGCATTTTTTAAAACATATTATACTGCCATATTCTGATAAAAAATGAATCTCCCAGACATTTTTCTGTGAGCAGCTATATCATTAAAAAATTTTAAAATTTCTCCAAAGTTCAAACTTTATAACTTTTTAAATCTATTATTTCTTTAAAATCTGCACATGCCACCAGAACTTGCCACTTGTCATCCTCTCATTCACTACTTGGACTAACCCATTTTTAACCTCAGCCCCTCTGGAGATCTAGAGACTACATTAATCTCTTAGTCTCTGAATAATTTCCTTAACCATGGTTTCATTTAGAGACTTGGAGAAATCCCTTTAGTCTTTAAATCTCATAATCATTTTCTCTCTCTACTTTTCATTATGAGATTTGGAGACTAACTTTAATCTCTAGATCTCTGAATAGCTATTTGGAGATTTGGAGACTAGTCTCTAGATCTCATAATCACTTTTTATCATTATGAAATTTGGAGACTAACTTTAGTTTCTAGATCTCTGAATAATTATCTAGAGATTTGGAGACTTGGAGAATCTCATGATGTACTTTCTTCTTTGTGAGATTTGGAGACTAACTCTATTTGGAGATCTAACAACTTGAAGATTTGGAGACTAGTCTCCAAATCTCAAAATGATTTCCTCTCTTTATTTTTCATTTGGAGATGTGGAGACTAACTAGTCTCTAGATCTCTGAATGTTAGTGACTTAACCACTAGCATTTGAAGATCTGGAGACTAACTAGTCTCTAGATCTCTGAATGTTAGTGACTTAACCACTAGCATTTAGAGATTTGGAGACTAACATTTTTCGCTAGCATTTTTTGATAAAATTTCTTTTGGGCCCACTGCATGGAAACCAAGGTGGATGCACAAGCATGGGCAAGCATAGCCTTCTCCATTTGATTTACTTCATATGTTTGTAGATTTGCATATAAACACTTCAAATTTTGAAATTGGGAGCAATGTGGGATAAAACTTTATGAAGAAAATGCTTATTTTTTATGGCTGCTGGTACTCAGAGAACCATTACTTTTGATTTTCACAATAATTTTTCTTAAAAATTTTGATGTACAATGCACACATAGCCATCTCAAACATATGTAAAATTCAGCCCAACCCAATTTGTATTTATTGAGTTATGATAAAAAAATCGTGACTGGAAATCTAAACAATGCACACTCAGAGAACATTGACATTTTACAAACGGAATGACTCTAAAAAAGTGACTAAACGGGCACAAAGGGAGCTGAAAATTGGTATGATGACTCATTTCCATGTCTAAAATATGATGCAACCACTGTCACATTATGATCAATCTCTGAGAGAAAGATACAATCAACTGAACAGGGCCTCCGATAGTGATCTGACATTTAAACAAAATTGTGCAATTTGACACTTGCTCAAAATGGGACTTCACCGAATGATTTGGGATGACAAAATAACATCATAGAATGCATGCACATGCTGAATGAAGTGTGTTCAACACCTATAACACCTCATAAGCTTCAAAATGATAGCCAGGTACATATGCATGAAAAGCATTCAAAGGGCTTCAAATTGCAAAATTTTAACATGGTACTCAAAACCCATGTTCTATTTTTGAGTACCAATAGTGGCTCTGACTGTGGATGTATGCCTCATGTGGGCATCCAGAGAACTTTTAGAATCTCATGGTATAAGCAGACCACCCCGAAAAAATCAAATCTAGATTTCCCACTTCTCTTCTTTTCACCCTTCCTTTCTAACACCTCTTCTCAAAAAATGGGAACCCAACTGAAAGCAAACACACAATTGAAAGCAAAAAAAATATACAATAGATACATTATTTGCAAAATCTCAAAGCATCAAAACTAAAATCAATCTTTACCTCTGTCAAATAGATGATTTTCATCCATCTGTGCAACCAACCGCTTGAAAAACTTTTGATAAGAAGACTGCCAACATATATGAAAAAAATTGAGCTCGAAGATCATTTTGTACTTGTCATAACCCACACTCTTCTGGTCACAACCAACCTTCTCATATTCCAAAAAATAAGGAACATCTTGGACCTCTTCTTGTTGAGGACTGAAAATATAAAGTCTATCTAGCAATGCATCAAAAAATAAGCTGTAATGACCATCATGCATTGCTAAAAACTCACATGGCTGAAAATGAAATAGATCTTCAGATTTATCTTTATGGGATACTTTAGCCATTGAATGACTTGGTTCCTCTAGGATGTACTCACAATCTGAATTGTAAACCAAGTGCAAACCCTCTTCATGATAATTGTGACACAAAGACAATTGATCAACACCATCATCTTTATCACTAAATTTACTATCCCCATCACTGTCACAATCATCATCATACTTATCAAAAGAAGGAAAAGAAACCGAACAAGAAACTTGTTCATCATCAAAATCTTCATGACAAGACAACACACTGCTATGGTCTTCATTTACTTCTTCTGCAAACATATTATATGAGGAGTATTCATGTAAACATGAATCATTGTCTTCATCATTTTGAACACATGTCTCATTATCAGTGTCAAAACATATATCAATTGGATACCCCAAAGTAAAATCTGCATTTGAGGCATACCTCTAAAAATCAACAGCTAGCAATTCTAATATTTCTTCACTGCTCAGTGAACTTTGGACTTCACTTTCATTAGCTTTAACCTCTTCTTTGTTGTTGCAAATATCTTGTTCATTGGGAACAAGGATTGAAGTCTCTTGGCTCACACTATTTTGAGCTAAAGAATCATCATAGTCACTCTCATCTGCATAATAACTAATCTCTTGCTGATCACACGAATCTTCCCCAAACTAAGAAGAAAGATCTATCCTACCATGCTAATAATAAAACAAATCTTTGAATTCAACAGAGACACCTGCAACTAGATCTTCTTGTGTGACATCTTGGTATTCATCTACTTCACTACCAGCATCATAGTCAGCATATTCATCATAGCTAGAGTCAGCATCACTAATATTTTCAGATTCACATTCTTCAAACTCATTTATCCATTTTTTAACAAGTTTAATGCCTTCCTCTTTACACTTTGTAGACCAGTCTATTGACTGAGGAATATAAAGTTCTAAGAATAAATGAAAATATGTAGACTCTCAGAGTTCCATCCCTTCCAACAACTTATCATATGCATTAGAAAAATTCTCATAGAACACATGTATGAATTCTTCACTTATCTCACCTACATGTCTTTTCAAAAATAAGACAACTTGGTCATGTATTTTCTGATTTAAAAATGCAATATCCTTTTGAATTTCTTCAAGATCTACTAGACAACTTTCATATACAGAAAACATATCCTGATCTAGTGGATCTAAAATCTTCATTGCACTGCTTATCATCAACACATCTTCTTTTCAACAAAGATTTTTATCCAATCATGCAATCACTTCATACAAGACCATTCCATACTTCTGAACTTGATGATTTAAAAAGATGTAAAACCAAAAGTATGACCAAAGACTTATAATCTATATTCCTTTTTTCAGTGACTTCTTCACTTGGCAAGGAAAACAATTTATTTCATAAAACTTTTGAGGAATACCTGGGTAATTGTTTTTGCTGTTGTCCCTCTGAATCTCCTTTTGATTTTTGTCTTCCACCACTAAATCTTTCGAGCATCCACCAAATCCTTGCTACAAGCGTTCCCAACTGATCATAAATCTTCTTTCATCTAAGTGCACACTAGTGCAGAGATCTTTCAGAGTCGCCACTCACCACTATGAGAATGTATAAAACTTTAATAGAACAAGGACAAGTTGGATTTCAACAAAGATAGTAGACTTTCAACAAGTCAATAGGACATGACATACTTCTTCACCAAGAAGATATTCACAGACACTTTTAATAACAATAACAACCAGGCTGGTAAATATGATCTGAAGAACTTTCAGATTTACAAAGATTTATAACTCTTTCCTTAACTGGATATGGCAAACGACTGGATTTATAAACAAACAGGCCAGGAGTTAAACTCAACTTGGAATCTGTGTCACTTGTCTGATTGCAAAACTATTCTCCAGCAGAGTCACCAATTTGTTAGGGATTTTTCTTGTAGGGTCAAATTTGGCAAAATTATAGGCTAGATTCTCAGTTAAAAGGGGCTCAAAGTTTGCAAGAAAAGCCTAATTAATGAGGATTGGATAAGATCCTTCTTCTGCTTCGAGCTCCACAAGACTCAAGTAGGTATTTCCTATGAATAGGTTACTATATTTCAAGTAAGCTTTTGATTAGTGGATTTTGTATTCACTGTCATGCTATTTAGGCTTCAGATCACTTCAACAAAAGATCACTCTATAGACAGCTGAGAATCTCCTGATACAGAGCTTGACAATAGAAACTATAAATGTAACAGCATGACAATGGAAATAAGGACATAAATCCTTCTTTTTATGAGTTCAACTCAAGGAAGGTTAACCTTTGATTCTCTCTCCAAAGAATCAACAATCTAAACTATATCACCAGGATACAGTCCTTTCACAATATGCATGAACTAAAGAAAATGAAAAGAACTAGTAATGATATTTTGTTTTTGATGACTTAAAGATAACTACATCACAAAAAACCAACCAATGCCTATTCCATTGGGTAAAAGAGTTTGAATATACATCCACAGGAAGATCTCAAGGAAATATAGTAGAATGCCTTACAAACTACATGCAATCTGGATAGTATGCCTCACAAACTATCCTGTCAATCTTATGGTGTTATCATCAAATCCTAACACATATGTGTACTCTCTGAAACTATTTATGAAATTTAATCCTCTCCTTGAGAGAAACTCACAAATAATTAAACAAACTACCTTGTAGTTGGTATGTTTTTAGATGCCTTACAAATAAAACATACAAGAGCAGAACATAAAGTAAAGAGACAATAACCATGTAAGATAGAAATTGCACTGTATCTTATTGAAAATGAGTCTATCTCAATACATACAAAGCTTGAAATTTCTAGAATTTAGACACAGGACTGAGAGATTTGTTCTACAACAAGATATTCAATATTCATCATTTAGGGGTCTGCGCACAACAGAGCAGTCACAGGAACTAAAACTAAAAAAGAACAGGAACCAAGAACCCTTACAATTTAGAAGAGAAGAGAATAAAAAGAAGAAGAAGAAACCTTAAAATTTGTACTTGACCAACACTTGTCCATTCTGCAATCTAATCTCTTGTCTTCTCTAAAAATTTGATCTTCTTGGGCATCTTCAAAATCTGATAAATTTGTCCTTTTTTCCATAAAATCTTCTCATCTACTAGAAATCTGATTTCTTTGTCCTTTACTCTTCCTTGAAATTCAATTCTTTGTACCCTCTTTTTCTATCACCATGCAATTCTGAATCATTCTTCCCACCGGATTTGCAAAATCAATCAATTTTGGAAGAAGAAAAATCTCTCCAAAATCTGGTCATAGATTTAAAAGCCTTTACTGCTCTCAACAACTTGGTCTGATTTGGTTCTAACTGCCATCATTGCATCCATCATCTTTTGACATTTCTGAAAATATATTATACTACCATATTCTGATAAAAAATGAATCTCCCAGACATTTTCCCATGAGCAGCTCTATCATTAAAAAATTTCAAAATTTCTCCAAAGTCCAAACTTTATAACTTTTTAAATCTTTTATTTCTTTAAAATCTGCACATGCCACTAGAACTTGCCACTTGTCATCCTCTCATTCACCATTTTGACTAACCCATCTTTAACTTCAGCCCATCTGGAGATCTGGAGACTACATTAATCTCTTAGTCTCTGAATAATTTCCTTAACCATGGTTTCATTTAGAGACTTGGAGAAATCCCTTTAGTCTCTAGATCTCATAATTATTTTCTCTCTCTACTTTTCTTTATGAGATTTGGAGACTAACTTTAGTCTCTAGATCTCTGAATAGCTATTTAGAGATTTGGAGACTAGTCTCTAGATTTCATAATCACTTTTTATCATTATGAAATTTGGAGACTAACTTTAGTCTCTAGATCTCTGAATAATTATCTAGAGATTTGGAGACTTGGAGATTTGGAGATTAGTCTCTAAATCTCATGATGTACTTTCTTCTTTGTGAGATTTGGAGACTAACTCTATTTGGAGATCTGGTGACTTGGAGATTTGGAGACTAGTCTCCAAATCTCAGAATGATTTCCTCTCTTTATTTTTCATTTAGAAATCTGGAGACTAACTAGTCTCTAGATCTCTGAATGTTAGTGACTTAACCACTAGCATTTGGAGATCTGGAGACTAACTAGTCTCCAGATCTGTAAATGTTAGTGACTTAACCACTAGCATTTGGTGATTTGGAGACTAACTAGTCTCTAAACCTCTGAATGTTAGTGACTTAACCACTAGCATTTGAAGATTTGGAGACTAACATTTTTCGCCAGCATTTTTCTATAAAATTTCTTCTGGGCCCACTGGCATGGAAACCAAGGTGGATGCACAAGAATGGGCAAGCATAGCTTTCTCCATTTGATTTACTTCATATGTTTGTAGATTTTCATATAAACACTTCAAATTTCAGAATTGGAAGCAATGTGGGATAAAACTTTATGAAGAAAATGCTGATTTTTTATGGCTGCCGGTACTCAGAGAACCATAAATTTTGATTTTCAAATTGGGTTTTTCTAAAAATATTTATATAAAATGAAAACATAGCCATCTCAAACATATGTAAAATTCAGCCCAACCCAGTTTGTATTTTTTGAGTTATGATAAAAAACGTGATTGGAAATCTGAACAATGCACACTCAAAGAACATTAACATTTTGCAAACGGAATGGCTCTGAAAAAGTGACGAAACGGGCACATGGAGAGCTGAAAATTGGCATGATGACTCATTCCCATGTCTAAAATATGATGCAACCACTAGCACATCATGATCTATCTCTGGGACAAAGATACAATCAACTGAACGGGGCTTCCGACAGTGATCTGACATTTAAACAAAATTGTGCAATTTGACACTTGCTCACAATGGGGCTTCACCGAATGATTCGGAATGAAAAAATAACATCATAGAATGCATTCACATGTTGAATGAATTATGTTCAACACCTTTGACACCTCATAAGCTTCAAAATCACAGCTGGGTACATATGCATGCAAAGCATTCAAAGGGCTTCAAACTGCAAAATTTTAGCATGGTACTCAAAACCTATGTTCTATTTTTGAGTAACAATAGGTCCCACAATCTGAAGATGATTCCCATGTTATACTAAGTTATCAAGACCAAGAAAGCTTGAGACAAGGGTGCAAACTTAGTGTATAACAGCTACATTAGATCTCAATCTCAGATCTTTGTACTTCGCATGTCTTCCTTCACAATTTCACTCTCATACTTAGATCTTTTCTCCACTTCATGCATACCGCATCACACATCCATGCTCACACTTCTTTCACATTACTACTACTTCTACTATATCCAATAAAGAAAAAAATTCCTTCTTTTATACCACACTCAAATAATTACAAATGAGTTGGCACACAAATACAAAATAAAAGTTTCCACACATACATCAAAATTACACAAAATTGTCAACTTCCAGATGTAATAACTCTTCACTTGTGCAACTTCAAAGTTTGCGCTATGAACCACATCACTATCAATGTGTCCCAGCCTTCCCTTTAACTGTGTAAAACCAGATTCCATCTTGATTAGGAGATATCATCCGATTTCCACAAACCGCTACTCAGGAACACTGCCTGAATACTGCTTCCACCAAAATGCTCATAACTTCTATGAATAAATGAATTTTTATCTGCACTCTTAACCATAGACAATTAACATATCAAAGAATATAACCTTAACATCACATAGCTGCAACTACAATATCCCACGTGCGCTAATCAAAATACTGTTTGCTTCTCTACTAGTCTCTAAAAGATCACTGTGTTGACATCAATGACAATCATAGTCATGAATGCAACAAAAACTGCTATAGAATGACTGCCAACATCCAGCATTCATTCCTAACAATCTCTCTCATTGGCATTGATGGCAACATAGATGAAAAACATCCAATGTTCCAAAAATCCAATACTGCAACAATGTTGCTTTGACAAACATTTCAAATCTTGATTCGTTATCCTATTCAGTTCTCTCCAATAGATGGTACAAGTAGTTTTTCATGTACACTTCTCCCCCATTCACATCAATGATAGAAATTTCATCACTATGTGTTGGAAACTACAATTGAAATAATTATTGTATTGTCATTGATGTCAAACCTTAACTGGTAAGACTGTTGCTACTTAGGAAAGTATTATATATATGGTTACAAGGGAAAGAAAGGTTGGTAACAATAGCGTCTAAGGAAAGGTTGAGTTATCTTGATACTACAATGTGTACTTGATTATGTTGCACAATGATGAGACAAT
Organism: Chamaecyparis obtusa; assembly: GCA_027943335.1. Classification (NCBI taxonomy): domain Eukaryota; kingdom Viridiplantae; phylum Streptophyta; class Pinopsida; order Cupressales; family Cupressaceae; genus Chamaecyparis; species Chamaecyparis obtusa. The sequence continues at coordinate 441,081 of BSBK01001702.1, forward strand.
GTATTGTTTATCTTAGTAAGATTAAAGACTAAACTGGTAGGCTTGACCAAGCAAAAATGAAGAAATCATGTTTAAGCCGAGTTATGACAGATTCGACTGAGTTAGTGGATGCCGAGCAAAAATCTAGTGTCGACTGAGTATTAGTAAATTGTGGAGGAAGAAAGTATTTACCGAGGAAACAGTTTTAGTGTTGACTGAGCATTTTACATGGAGACTGAGTGCATGATCACAGTATTGATCGAGCATCAACAATTTTATATTTGAAGAGAATTTAGATTTGGAGACGACATTGTTAAATTCTTGGATTATGTAAAACATGTTGACTTTATTTATTAATTGTATGGAAGCATTTAATGCTTTGTAAAACATTTTATTGTAAATCTTTATGAGATTTAAGATGATTCTAGAAGAGGAGATGAAAAATATGAAGCGGGTAGATTCAATGTATTTGACCTAACCCTAAGATCTACGAAGGAGATTAAGCGGAAAAAGAAAACTTAACCTAATAGAGGAAAGTATTAAGGGAACCGAAGCATTAGGTATGTGTATGCATGGGTGAAGTAGATGCTGGAAGAATAGTAAAGTTTTATTGACTGTATAAGCGAAAAGGCTGAAGGAAAAGTGTGGTGATTGCTTGAAGGAAAGTTTCGAGCAGATCAGAAATGGAGATGGCAAAGTTTCAAAGTTAGTAAACCAGCATTTGTGTATGGAATTAGATCTGATATTTGCAAAGTGAGTTGTATCTTTTCAGATCAATACTACTGCTACTTTCTAAACATTGTAATAGTCAAAATCCTTTTAACAGAGGTTTACCTAACAGTCATATGTTAAATCCTTTGAACAAGGTTGCATTCTAATGCAGTGTATGTAAGTCCTTTGACTAGGCTCACTTTTAACAGGGTGATTGAAACCTTTTAATCGGGTCACACTTCATAGTGTGTATTGTAACCTTTGACAGGGTTGGCTTTTAACCGAGCTCACTTTAGAAGAGTGAAAATAATAGTAGCATGTTACAAAGTGGTTTTTCTCATATTGGGTTTCCACTATAAATCTTGGTGTCAATACTTGTGTGAATGTTTTGGGTTTGAACATTTCTATGTTTTACAAGTTAGATATAGTTGGGTAGTGGACTGCTGAGTTATATATTTCTATTATTGAATTAGTGATGACTGAGTTTGTTTTGGTTGCTTGATCTGATTTAAAGAAAATTTATTTTATACATCAAGACCTGAGAACAACTGATTCAACCCCCCTCTCTATTGTTATAAATATTATTAACAATTGGTATCAGAGCCAAGTTGCTTATTGGTGTTTACAGAAAGCAAGTTTAAAGGGACTTGAAGCAAATTATCAAGATGTATAAGAAGGAGGTACCATAGCTAAATAAGGAAAACTTCCCTGCATGAAAAGTCTTGATGAAGCTGCAGCTAGCCAGTATTGGTGATTCTGCAAAGTACTAAATTGAGCATGACTATGTTACACCTGTTGCACCTTTGACTACTAAAGAAATGAGAGCCAAGCAAGAACACAATCAGGCAATGCTGGAAATTGCATCTACCCTAAGCTATCTGGAATCTGAGGACATTAAGGACTGGACAAGTGCTAAAGATATGTGGGACATTGTTGCAAAGATCTATGGTGGTGATCTATATGTACCGAAAGCTAAAGCTGAGAGTCTCAGAGGTAAGTTTGATGAAATGAGAATGAATGAAGATGAAAACATTGCACAATATTGTGGTAGAATAAAAGAGGTTGTGAATGCTATTAGAGGAGAAAATGGGACTCTTGATGATGAGACCATAATTGGAAAAGTGTTAAGAACTCTATGTTTTATATATGCTATTAAGATCTCAGTTATTCAAGAATCTAGATGTAACTCTGCAAATGTGCTTACTTTGAAGGTTTGATTGGCAAGATGACTGCTTTTGAACTGTCTAATTATGATAATTTCACTGTTGGTAGTATTGAAAATGTTGAATCTGCTTTCAAGTCATAGTTAGTCCTGAACAAGCCTAAGAAGAAAAAAGAAAGATACATCAGTGAAAGTGAAAGTGAAAGTGAAGATGATAGTGACACTTCTAATGAAGATCTTGAAGATCTAGAAGCTCTTATGGCTAGAAGACTAAGAAGAGGAAAATGAAAATACAAAGGTAAACTCCCTATTATATGTTTTGCATGTAACAAGGTCGGTCATATAGCTGCTAGATGTCCTGACAGGAAGAATAAAGATGAAGAAAGAAATAGCAAACACAAACATAAAAGAGATGACAAAGGCTACCAAAGGTACAAAGACTACTGAAGAAGAGACTGACACTGATAATGATGATTTTGAAATTGAGGTAGTCTATGTTGCAATGAAAGATGAATCTAATGAGGATGAGAAAAATGCATTGATTTCCTATGTGAACAAGAATGATAAATGGATTATTCACAGTGGTTTTTCACATCACATGACTGGTGACAAGAGTAAGTTTGAGACCCTACATCATTATAAAGGTAAAAGTGTAACATTTGGTAATGATGCACCATGTCCTGTTAGAGGGAAAGGATTTATTAAATTGATTGATAAGATCTCTTGTGAAAATGCTTATTGGGTTGAAGGATTGAATTATAATTTGTTAAGTTTTTCTCAACTCAACAGAACTAGTTACCGAGTGGAATTTCATCACAAGAAACCTAAGATATTTGATGTTACTAGTGAATTGATTGGAAGTGGTGAGTAGACTAGAGGTAATTTGTTATATCTTGACCTATCTAAAGAAATATGTATGTTTGCACAACTTGATGACACATGGTTATGGCATAAGAGGCTATGTTATGTTAAATTTGACAATCTGGTAGAGATAAGTAAGAAGAATAAAGTAAGAGGCCTACCTAGATTGAAGAAACCTGAGAATGTGATGTGCAAAGAATGTCAATTAGGAAAAATGACTAAGTTAAGTTTCAAGAGCAAATATTTTACTTCTGAACACATTTTAGATTTAGTTCATACTGACCTTTGTGGACCTATGGGTGTACAAAGTTACTGTGGTGCTAGATATTTTATCCTGTTTGTTGATGATCATACCAAGATGATGCATGTAATGTTTCTAAAGGAAAAATTTGATGCTTTTCAATTTTTCAAGTGGTATTTGGCTAAGGTTGAGAAGGAGACAAGTAGGAACCTGAAATGTCTTAGATCTGACTATGGTGGAGAATTTACATCAAATGAATTTAATCTATTTTGCAATGAAAGAGGAATAAAAAGATAAATGTCTACACCTAGGACACCTCCACAAAATGGCATAGCAGAAAGAAGAAATAGATCTATTTTGGACTGTGCTAGGACACTATTGATTGAAAAGAATGTGGCACAAAAATACTAGAAATAAGCTATAAGTATAGATATTTACACTCTTAACCGGGTACAGATCAAGAAAGGTACAAATCTGACACCCTATGAATTATGGTATGGGCATGCACCAAGTTTTAAATACTTTAGAATCTTTAGGAGCAAGTGTTACATATTGAAAGACAATAGGAATGAAAAGTTTGATGCTAAAAGTGATGAAGGCATATTCCTAGGCTACTCCACAAAAAGTAAAGCTTATAAGTGTTTGAACTCTAACACTAAAAAAATTGTGGAAAGTGTGAATGTAAAAATTGATGAGTATGCAGAAAGAAATGAGGCTGATAGCAAAAGAGAACCAGAAGATTATAGATCTTTTGTGTACATTGAGTAAATAGAAGAGGCAGGTAATAGACTTGCACCTGATGCCGAGTCTCAAGTAAGCAATGCTGAGCGACAGACAGATGATGCCAAGCGTCAGGAAAACAATGCTGAGAGAGAGAAAGAACATGACGAGCTACAAGATAATGTTGTCGAGGATCAAGAAGAGGTTGTCGAGCATTCAGAAGCTGAATTTGACAATCTTGTTGGGGAACCTGATGAAATAGAAGAGAAAAATGCTAAACCTATTTTGGTAAAATATGTAAGAAGACATCACAAGCTTGAATAGATAATTGGAGATAGAGACACTAGAATTCAGAGTAGAAGCAAGACAAAAGATCCAACATGCTTACTATGTGAATTTGAACCAAAAAAAACTAAAGAGGCATTAGAAAATGAACACTGGATATAGGCAATGAATGAAGAGATTGACTAGATTGAGAAAAATGAAACCTGGACTCTGGTGCCGAGACCTGCAGATAAGAATGTTATAGGAACAAAGTGGGTATTTCAAAACAAGTTGAATGAAAAAGGTTAAATCGCTAGGAACAAAGCTAGACTAGTATGCAAAGGCTACGCACAAGAAGGAATTGATTATGGAGAGACATTTTCCCCTGTAGCTAGATTAGAAGGAGTCAGAACTCTACTTACATATGCTTCTTATAAAGATTTCAAGGTATACCAAATGGATGTCAAGTCTACATTTTTAAATGGTATATTGGAAGAAGAAGTTTACATAGAATAGCCAGAAGGTTTATTGATCCAAACAGAAGACACATGGTATGCAAACTAAACAAAGCTTTATATGGATTGAAACAAGCTCCTAGAGCATGGTATGAGTGGCTGCATAATTATCTAATATAGATTGGATTTTCTAGGAAAAATGACACAATAAATCTATATATAAAAGATGAAGAAGGAAGAGGTATTTTGTTGGCCAAATTTTTTGTTGATGACATTATTTTTGGTGGACAAGATGCATTGTGTAAAAGTTTTTCACATGAAATGCAAACTAAATTTGAGATGAGTATGTTTGGTGAGATCAAATTCTTTGTTGGTTTACAAGTATATCAGATGAAGAAAGGTATTTTCATTACACAGTCTAAGTATGTTAATGAAATACTAAAATTTTTTGGAATGGAAGATGCTAGACCAGTGGGAACTCCTATGGTTACTGGACAAAAATTATCTAAGAATGATGATGCTGCAAAAGTTAACCAGACTTTGTACAGATCCATGATTGGAAAATTGTAGTATGTTGTACATAGTAGACCTGATATTGCATTAGTTGTTGGGATTGTGGCAAGATTCTCTGCCAATCCTAAGGAAACACACATGATGGTGGTGAAAAGAATCATGAGATACTTGAAAGGAACTACTGACTATGGGTTATACTACAAGAAGAATGACAAATTTGAACTTAGAGTATATACTGATGCTGATTGGGTAGGAAATGTAGATGACAAAAAGAGCACAAGTGGTGGAGCTTTCTCTCTTGGACAGAGATTAGTCTCCTAGACAAGCAAGAAATAAAATTGCATTTCCCAATCTACTGTTGAAGCCGAGTATGTTGCTGCTACAGTAAACTGTTCAAATTTGATATGGATAAAATAGTTGTTCATAGGCATGAAAGAAGAAATCACTGAACCTTTTGTTATTTTCTATGACAACGCAAGTGCTATCAATATTTCTAAGAATCTAGTAATGCACACTAAGACCAAGTACATAGCAATCAAGTATCACTATTTGAGGGAATTGGTACAAGACAAGGAAGTCCGAATGAAATATGTGAATACAAAAGAACAATTGGTAGACATATTCACTAAAGCTTTACCTAAGGAAGCTCATGAGTACCTAAGAAGTCAATTAGGGGTCCTTCCCCTAACTGAGGCTACCTAGCCAAGCTTGGAGCACTGCATCAAATATGCTACAAAAGAACATTTGATACATTGATGCAAAAGATAATTGTCACACTTTAGGACTGTCCTAGAGCTATGAAGAAGAAGCAAAGATAACAAATCAGTCATAAGCAAGATGACAAAGGGAGAAACACTATGCTGAACAGATATATCTACATCTGTTGGATGTATGTTTGAGTTGTTGCTTTGGTATTTTTGTCAAAGAGGGAGATTGAACTGAAATGATACTATAACACATGACACTAAAAGTAAGGGAGATGATGAGCTAAAATGAAAAATTAGGATAGAGGGAGATCTAGGTACTTTTGACAGTCACATAAGTGAGATTTACTGATTTTGAATCAGAATGAAGCTAAGGATATTATAAATTTTCTCTGATGGACAGATAAGTTTTTGGATTGGTTGGTAACCCATGTTTCATTTAGGTGATATCATATGGTGTTTCCATTAATGCCAAAGAGGGAGATTGTTGGAAACTACAATTAAAAAAGTTGTTGTATTGTCATTGATGTCAAACCTTAACTAGTAAGACTGTTGCTACTTAGGAAAGTACTATATCTATGGTGAGAAGGGAAAGAAAGGTTGGTAACAATAGCACCTAAGAAAAGGTTGAGTTATCTTGATACTACAATGTGTACTTGATTATGTTGCACAATCATGAGACAATGTATTGTTTATCTTAGTAAGATTAAAGACTAAATTGGTAGGCTTGACTGAGCAAAAATGAAGAAATCATGTTTAAGTTGAGTTATGATAGAGTCGACCGAGTGGATGATCACAGTATTGACCGAGCATCAACAATTTTATATTTGAAGAGAATTTAGATTTGGAGCCGACATTATTGAATTCTTGGATTATGTAAAATGTGTTGACTTTATTTATTGATTGTATGGAAGCATTTAATGCTTTGTAAAATATTTTATTGTAAATCTTTATGAGATTTGAGATGATTCTAGAAGAGGAGACAAAGAACATGAAGCGGGTAGACTCAATGTATTTGACCTAACCCTAAGATCTACGAAGGAGATTAAGCGGCAAAAGAAAAGTTAACCTAATAGAGAAAAGTATTAAGGGAACTGAAGCATTAGGTATGTGTATGCATGGGTGAAGTAGATGCTGGAAGAATAGTAAAGTTTTATTGACTGTATAAGAGAAAAAGCTGAAGGAAAAGTGTGGTGATTGTTGAAGGAAAGTTTCGAGCAGATCAGAAATGGAGATGGAAAATTTTCAAAGTCAGTAAACCAACATTTGTGTACAAAATTGGATCTGATATTTGCAAAGTGAATTGTATGTTTTTAGATCAATACTACTGCTACTTTCTAACCATTGTAATAGTCAAAATCCTTTTAATAGAGGTTGACCTAACAGTCATATGTTAAATCTTTTGAACAAGGTTGCATTCTAATGGAGTGTATGTAAGTCCTTTGACCAGGCTCACTTTTAATAGGGTAATTGAAATCCTTTAACCGGGTCACACTTGATAGTGTGTATTGTAACCTTTGATAGGGTTGGCTTTTAACCGAGCTCACTTCAGAAGAGTGAAAATAATAGTAGCATGTTACAAAGTAGTTTTTCTCATATTGGGTTTCCACTATAAATCCTGGTGTCAATACTTGTGTGAATGTTTTGGGTTTGAATGTTTCTGTGTTTTACAAGTTAGATACAGCTAGGTAGTGGACTGTTGAGTTATATGTTTCTATTATTGAATTAGTGATTATCGAGTTTGTTTTGGTTGCTTGATCTGATTTAAAGAAAAGTTATTTTATACATCAGGACATGAGAACAACTGATTCACCCCCCCTCTATGTTGTTCTAAATCTTATTAACACTATGTCAACAACAACTCAATGTCAAAAGACACTATTCATAAAATACATTCACAAGATTCCTCATGACTCAGCTCACATACTCCCCCATAGAGGAAGTACCAACATCCAATCCAAAAGAAAGATAGGGCTCATATACCATTGGATGGATGCAACCAACTGCATCATTACTCAAAAGTAGGCTAGGGAAAAACCCCAAGCATACCTCTCAGATACTCAAATTTATCCTTAGGCAAAGGCTTTGTAAATATGTCTGATATCTATTCCTTTGTGCTTATGTACTCCAGTCGACTTCTTTTTAAGCAACTTTCTCTCTTACAACATGATATTTGATCTCTATATGCTTAGTCTTAGAATGTAAAACAAGATTCTTAGACATACTAACTGTATTGGTGTTGTCGCAATGTATGAGAACAAGCTCGAAAAACCTAATTCCAATATCCTTCAGCATCTGCTTCATCCAAATTATCTAGTTACAATTGTTTGCTGCTGCTACATACTCTACTTCTACTATGCTCTTTGAAATACAATTATGCTTCTTGCTTAGCCAAGAAACTAATCTTCCTCTAAGAAAAAAGGCTCCACCACTGGTGCTTTTCTTATCATCAACACTACCTCCCCAATCAACATTTGTATACACACAGGGTAAAATCATCAGATTTTTCATACCACAATCCATATTCCATTATACCTCTTAAATATCTCACTATCCTCTTTACTACTGCATAATGTGACTCTCTAGGTTCAGCTTGAAATCTTGCTACCATTCCAACTGAATGTTGTATATCTGGTCTAGTATGTGTTAAGTACTGCAATCCTCCAATCATGGATATGTATTTCTTCTACTCAACTGTCGATGTTTCATCTTTGCTAGATAGTTTATGTCCTGTAACCATAGGTGTTCCAACTAGTTTACAGTTCTCCATTCCAAATCTTTTCAGCAAATCATTCAAGTACTTTGTCTGACATACAAAGATACCATCACTGTTCTATGTTATCTGTAATCCCAAAAAGTATTTCATCTCACCAATCATACTCATTTCAAATTCAGTCTTCATTTCATCAACAAATTTGTCACTAGCTTCATCTTCTCCTCCAAAGATAATGTCATCAACAAAAATAACTATAATCAACAAACAATCTTCAATTTCTTTTGTGTACAGATTGCTATCAGTTGTTCCTTTAGTAAATCCCAATTTCAAGAAATACTTATCTAGTCTAGCATATCAAGTTCTAGGTGCTTACTTTAGTCCATATAATGCTTTTTTCAGTTTACATACCATATCTCCTTCTTGAGTCAAAGGAAAACCTTTAGGCTGCTCAATGTAGACTTCTTCTTCCAATTCTCCATTCAGAAATGCTGACTTCACATCCATCTGATGCATTTGAATTTCTTAAAAGCTACATAGGCCAAGAACATTCTTACTGCTTCAATTCTTGCCACAGGTGCAAAATTTTCTTCATAGTCAATTCCTTCTTGCTTCAAGTATCCTTTACAAACTAATCTTTCTTTGTTTCTTACTACTTCTCCTTGTTCATTCATCTTGTTTCTGAATACCCATTTAGTTCCAATCACATTCTTGTCTTTAGGTCTAGGGACCAATTCCCATGTCTTGTTCTTTTCAATTTGATCTAGTTCTTCTTTCATAGCATTAATCCAATGTTCATCTTCACAAGCTTGACTAGTAGATTTAGGTTCAATTTGAGAAATCAAACATAAATGTACCTTATTTCAAGTCAGAACTCCTCTGTCCAAACTTCCAATAAATTGTTCAATAGGATGATGTCTTGATATATACCTATTCAGTGTCATAGTTACAGATGTTGCTTCAACTATAGATTCTTCTCTAGATTCCTCTCTAGTTTCTTCTGCAAGACTCTCATTCAATAATTCACTGTCAGTCTCATAGAATAATTCAGTAGTTTCAATGTTAGGCTGAGGATGAGCTTCTTCATCAAATTCATAGTCAAGCATTCTTTCCTAAATTTTAAACTTCTCATCAACTTTAACATTTGCGATTTCAATAATAGTTTTAGTTCTCTTATTGTAACATCTATATGTTTTTCTCTTCAAAGAATATCCAAGAAAAATACCTTCATCAGTTCTAGGATCAAACTTTCCAATATCATCATTGTAAGGAAACTCAGGTGCAGAAACAGCTTCCTACGCTAATCTCTATAGGAGAATATTGTGCAAATTCTTATAAATCCTTACAATTTTAGATTCGTTAACTACTTTAACAAAGATATTGCAACCACATACAAAACATACAGAAAAATAGAGAATGACACAATGATATACCTTGGGGAAAACCTTTCTGTAAAAAATCCCAGCACTCCAAAACCTGCACAATGTATTATCTTCAACACAAAGATTACAATACACTTGCAATGCAAGTTCTTTCAGGAAATGAGAGACAAAGCCAACAAGATTTATTTTTGTTATATCTCTCCCATAGGAGCAACATCATATATATAGACTCCTCTGGACCCAAAAATAGGCACAACCACCAAGACCCATGCACAAAGCCACATGTACATAGTTGTTACATGAAATCCCAAGAATAGGCATCCATCCCTAGAATAGACTATGGCAGCTTGTCATAGAATCCACCAAAAATAACGGTCACAAGAGAAGTGTAAGAGAATCTGTCACACCAATCTATTTTTGGCATATTCTCTTACACACACCAACCACTTCTTCTTGGGTGCCCAAATAGGCCCAAGTCATAAGATGCTCTTACAACTATCATAGAAAATTTCTTAAATAGTTCTTATGCATCATAGGAATCCATGATGACCATTTCAGTCATGATCTCCTTACGCACAAGATGCCGACACATCAAGTGGAGTGACACATCAACATGCCAACTAGACATGTACACTCACACTTAATTATATTATTTGCAAAAAATACATTTACAAAACAAATAATAAGAATAGGAATTATCCAAGGTTGAGACACCTTATTCCTAACATTCTCCCACTTGTCGAACACCTTGTAAGAGCAACAGGAACATAACAGGAACTTTAACCACTATAGGCCAAAAGGCCCATAGACTCTGAACACCATCTAAACATCTCAGTGCCCACTGGTTTCGTTAATGCATCTACAACATTCTTCACAGTATCTAACTTCTCCAAATTTACCTTTCCATCTTCCACCATATCTCTCACAAAGTGAAACTGGACATCAATGTGCTTCGTTCTAGCATGGAAAGTTGGATTCTTTGCAAGGAAAATAGTGCTCTGACTGTCACACCAAATAGTAATCTATTCTGCATCAACACCAACATCAAAACACAATCTTCTAAGCCAAATGGCTTCTTTACAAGCATGAGTAGCAGCCATGTACTCACCTTCTATAGTGGACAAAGAAACCACAGGTTGTCGCTTACTCATCCAACTGATGGCACCACCAAACATAGTGAACACATAAGCATTGGTGGATCTCCTGCTATCAATATCACCTACCCAATCTGAATCCACAAACCCACATATACAAACTGAATGCAGAGATCCAGAAGAGTTACCATGATAACATATGGAGTAATCTGATGTATCCCTCAAATATCTGAATACTTGCTTAACTGCATCCCAATGTACCCGTCTAGGATTAGCCATAAACTGACTCAGGACTCCCACTGCTTGGGCAATGTCTGGTCTAGTACAGACCATAGCATACATAAGACTACCAATTGCACTAGCATAAGGTACTCTAATCATGTCCTCCACCTCACTAGGAGATTTAGGACAATCATCTACAGATAACTTTGTTCCCACAGAAATAGGAACACATAGTGGTCTACAATATGCCATGTTGAACCTATCCAACACATACTTCACATACTTACTCTGACTCAACGAAAGTTTTCTGTTAGATCTGTCTCTACTGATTTCCATACCCAAGATGTACCTAGCTGCCCCAAGATCTTTCATCCCAAACTGTGCTAACAACTAAGATTTAAAATCAGAAATCATACCCTTACCCTTCCCAAATAGTAACATATCATAAACATATAATGCAACAATAAGAAGGTGATCATTTTCAACTCTGAAATAAACATAATGATCTGATTTTGATCTTAAAAATCCAATTGACAACACAAAGGCATCAAACTTAAGGTACCACATCCTAGGAGATTTCTTCAAACCATATAGAGATTTCTTTAATCTACAAACTAAGGATTCTTTACCTTTAACAATGTAGTGCTCAGGTTATGACATATAAATCTCTTCCTCCAAATCACCATGAAGGAAAGCTATCTTCACATCCATCTATTCTATCTCTAAATCATATGATGCAGCAAGAGATAACAAAAATATAATGGATGTCAACTTTGCAACAGGAGAGAATATTTCACCATAATCTATTCCCTCTACCTGCGAATACCCCTTTGCAACCAATCTAGCTTTATACCTTTCAACACTCCCATCTGCATAGAATTTCTTCTTGAACACCCATTTACAGCCAACAGATTTTCTCCCTTTAGCAAAGGTACAAGGTCCCAAGTTTTGTTTTTCTCCAATGAAACCATCTCATCATCCATAGCCTCAATCCAGGAACCTGCATCTTCCATGCCCAAAGCCTCTTTCATAGATCTAGGCTCATCAGTGTTAGTAATCAAAGAAAAGGCACAACTGGAATCTAACATAGAATAACCAAACCTTTCTTGTTGCTTTCTTTCTCTTGTGGATCTCCTCAAGGGCTGAGGTTGAGGTTGTTCTTCCTCTTCTTCTGAACTATCAGAGCTGCTAGAGCTCTCCTCATCACTAGACCCAACATGGTCTCTCTGTTCAGTCTTCTTAGGGGTAGGAGGCAACTGAACAACATCTTTTTCCTTTTCTTTTTCATCTGGTTGTAGCACAATAGGAGAAGATGTTAGCTCTCTAAAAATAACATTTCTACTATAGAACACCTTACTAGTCACGGGATCCCAAAGCTTGTATCCTTTCACACCAGCACTGTATCCGATGAAAATACATTTAACAGCTTTGTTTTCCAACTTAGATCTTTTCTCCTTTGGAACATGTGCATAAGCTTCACAACCAAAAACATGAAGATGTCTAATTGAAGGCTTCTTACCAGACCACACCTCCATGGGTGTCTTACCAACAAGGGCTGATGTAGGAGATCTGTTAACCAGATAGCAAGCAGTGGCCACAGCTTCGGCCCAAAACCTTTGTTCTAAACCAGCTCCACTAAGCATACTCCTAGCCTTCTCCATTAGTGTCATGTTCATTCTCTCTGCAACTCCATTTTTCTATGGGGTATAAGGAGTTGTCTTATGCCTCTCGATACCTTGTTCTTTACAGAACTGTTCAAACTCTGCTGAGCAAAACTCACCACCATTGTCAGTTCTCACACACTTAATCTTCTTACTAGTCTGATTCTCTACAAAAGCTTTAAATTCCTTGAACTGACTAAAGAATGGTGTCTTACTTTTAAGGAAATAAATCCATGTCCTTCTACTATAATCATCTATGAAAGATACAAAAAATACAGACTTGGAGATTGAAGGAACTTTTACAGGACCAAATACATCAGAATGAATAAGATCCAAAACATCAGAAGATTTGTGAGAACTAGAGTAAAATTGAACACGATTTTGTTTACCATAGACACAGTGTTCGTAGAAGTCAAACTTGAGATTGCAATCATTTAACCCCTCAATGAGATTTTTATTTTTCAGGGTTCTGAGACCCTTTTCACCAATGTGGCCAAATCTCATATGCCACAACATTGTCTTTTCTGCAGGAAGCTTACCTTCCAAAGTATTTGCACTACCATTGGAACCAATAGCCATCGACTTCTTCACTACTTGTTTAGATGGTGAGGATGAAAAACTATTACATAGAGGAATACATGCATCTAGCTAAAATAAGGTACCTCTCCTAGTACCCCTTGCAAGCACTATCGATCCTCTCATCATCTTGCATCCTTCTTTCAAAAAAACAACTTGCACACCTACATCATTCAACATACTTACAGATAATAGGTTTCATGCCAAACTCAAAATGTGCATAACTCTATTGATTCCCTTTACTCGTCCATCGGGAAATTTGATAGTGACCCTTCCGTGTCCAACTATCTTTAGGTGAGAATCATCACCCAAGTACACCTTTCCACCATCGAACTCATCATATTTTGAGAACCAGTTTTGATGAGAGGTCATGTGAAAAGATGCACTCGAGTCAACCAACCACACATCATCAGATGCATGGGTTGCCAAAGCTGTGATGAATGCATCACCATCTTCTTGAGATCTTTTTGAAGCTGAATCTGAACCTTTCTTCTTCTTCTTCGGCTCTTTGCAGTCTTTACGGAAGTGCCCAGATTTATCACAGTTCCAACATTTTTCCTTGGACTTATTGGAAGTCTTTGACTTCCCATGAGATTTGGATCTACCCTTATTGTTAGACTTATTGTCATTTTTCTTCCCTCTTTCAGTGGATCTCCCATGAACAACAAGGGCTTCTTTTTTTGAAATGGAATCCTTTCTCCGAATCTCCTCTGATAGTAGTGAAGACACCACATCATCCATTTTGAAGGGGACTAAAGTGCTTCCGAGAGCCATCACAAGATGGTCCCATGAATCCGATAAAGAACACAAAAGTGTGTAGCAATGATCCTCCTCCTCTAACTTGACACTAGTTGATGTCAATTGTGTAGCCAATAGATTAAATGCATTTAAATGATCCATTAAGGATCCACCTTCCTCCATTCACAGAGAGTACAAATTCTTCCTCAAGAATAACTTGTTCACCAAAGATTTGGCCTGATACATGGCCACAAGTCTTTCCCACAAACTATTTGCAATTTTCTCATCTAGAACATTCAGAAGAACTGCATCGGTTAAACAGAGTCTTATGAGACGCTTAGCTTTACGGTCTTTGATATCCCAATCTGCTTGAGCTATAGTTGCTGGTCTTGTAGCACTTGAAGTTGCTTCCCATAGGTCACGATCTTCCAACATGTCTTCCATCTTGAGTTTCCACAACTCAAAATTAGTGCCATTAAATTTCTCCACCTCCATTCTTCCATATGATGAAATTGTCATCTCAATCTGCAAATAAGATTCAGAATGCTTTGCAAAAAACTCCCACTCAAACTTGAGATTAGCTCAAAAAACCCTACCCAACAACTAGGATCAAAAGTTGATCAAGATCTGATACCACTTGTAAGGAAACTCAGGTGCGGAAATAGCTTCCTACGCTAATCTCTATAGGAGAATATTGTGCAAATTCTTATAAATCCTTACAATTTTAGATTCATTAACTACTTTAACAAAGATATTGCAACCACATACAAAGCATACAGAAAAATAGAGAATGACACAATGATATACCCTGGGGAAAACCTTTCGGTAAAAAACCCCAGCACTCCAAAACCTGCACAATGTATTATCTTCAACACAAAGATTACAATACACTTGCAATGCAAGTTCTTTCAGGAAATGAGAGACAAAGCCAACAAGACTTATTTTTGTTATATCTCTCCCATAGGAGTAGCATCATATATATAGACTCCTCTGGACCCAAAAATAGGCACAACCACTAAGACCCATGCACAAAGCCACATGTACACAGTTGTTACATGCAATCCCAAGAATAGGCGTCCATCCCTAGAATAGACTATGACAGCTTGTCATAGAATCCACCAAAAATAACGGTCACAAGAGAAGTGTAAGAGAATCTGTCACACCGACCTATTTTTGGCATATTCTCTTACACACACCAACCACTTCTTCTTGGGCACCCAAATAGGCCCAAGTCATAAGATGCTCTTACACCTATCATAGCACATTCCTTAAATAGTTCTTACGCATCATAGGAATCCGCCATGACCGTTTCAGTCATGATCTCCTTACGCACAAGATGCCGACACATCAAGTGGAGTGACACATCAACATGCCAACTAGACATGTACACTCACACTTAATTACATTATTTGCAAAAAATACATTTACAAAACAAATAATAAGAATAGGAATTATCCAAGGTTGAGACACCTTACTCCTAACAATCATCTCTCTTTATATAATATTTTCTTCCAAAAATTCTAAAATACTTAACTGAGGGTGCATGTCCAAACCATAATTCATAAGGTGTCTTTTTTGTGTCTACTCTAATTTGTACTCTGTTCATTGTATATACTGTTGTATTCACTGCTTCTCTCCAAAATGTCTTCACCAAATCAGTCTCAAATAACATAGCTCTTACTACTTCAGTCACTGACCTATTTCTTCTTTCTACAACACCATTTTGTTCAAGTGTTCTAGGGGTTGAAAACTGTCTCTTAATACCATTCACTTCACAAAAAAGTGTTAAACTCTCTAGAAGTAAATTCTCCACCTCTATCAGATCTCAAACATTTAATCTTCATTCCAAATTCATTCTCAATTTTATTCATAATGATCTTAAACTTATCAAATGCTTCAGATTTTTCTTTCAGAAATGCAATCCACATCATTCTTGTAAAATTATCAACAAGAATCATAAAATACCTTTCTCCATAGAATCCTCTAGTCTTGGTAGGACCGCTCAAGTTTGTATGAACAATCTCCAACTTCTCTGCCGATGTGAACATCTTACTAGGAAATGAACTTCTCTTTTGCTTAGCCATCACACATTCTTTGCAAATCATGTTAGTAGGCTTGATAATTTTAGGCAAATCCCTTACTTCGAGTGTAGTACTCACTTTCACAATGTTATAAAAGTTTATATGAAAAAACCTTCTATGCCATAACCAACTATCATCAATTTTAGTAATCAAACATGTCATCTCAATATGATTCAACTGAAATGCATTACCTCTGGTTCTAGATCCAGTTCCAATCAAATTTCCATCTTTATCCTTTATCACATAGGTTTTCTCAGTAAACCAAACTTGATATCCCTTATCCACTAACTGTCCAACACTCAAAGGATTATGTTTCAATCCATCAACAAAGTAAACATCATCAATATTAGTCTTTCCATCAAGAGTAATAGATCTTATACCTTTAATCAGACAAGGTGCATTGTTACCAACTCTAACAATTCCTCCATCATAATTGTTAAACTTTATGAACTTCTTCATGTCACCAGTCATATGATGTGAACAACCACTATCTATAATCCAATCAGCTTTCTTTTCAACTTGGGAAACTAATGCTTTTTCTTCCTTAACATTAGATTCAGAATTATCTTCTTTAATTGCTACAAATCCTATTTCATCATTATTCTCAGTATCACTTTCACTCAAAGTTCTTTCTATACTAGCTTCAAGATCTCCATCATTAGCATAATAACATTCCTTAGATCTTCTAGGCTTGAAATTATTTCTGTACTTCTTAACTCTCTTAGGACATTTAGATGCAAAATGACCGTATTCTTGACAAGTCCAACATTAAAAAAATTTCTTACCGTCTAGTTCTCTTTTCACAAGCAAGGCAATAACTTCTTCAATCTTCTTATCTTCTTCATTTCTAGATCTGCTGCTACTAACATAATCTCCACCCACACTGGTACTTCTTGACAAAGTAGGATGAATACTAAGAGAACTGAATGTTGTCTCCATTCTAGGTAAGTCTCCTGATACCCTCAAGTTCATTTCTGTTGCTTCCAATCTTCCAAGAAGAGTCTCTCTTGTAAAGTTTGTAGTATAAGGTATAACTTGTTCAATCATCTATGTTGTCTACTTAAATACATGAGTCAATGTCTTCAGAATTTTCCATATCACTTCATTCTCTATCTTTGTTCCTCCACAAGCTTTTATTCTACCAACAATTTTTGACATTCTACCAATATAGCTTCTAACAGATTCATCTTCCATCATTCTTATATCTTCAAATGCACATATCCAATTATGTAATCTAGCTCTCTTTGCATGTTCATCACCTTCAAAAGTAGAGTGTAAAGCTTTCCAAATTTCAAGGGCTTTTGTTAAAAATTTTACCTAACTGTATTCATTCTTCGGAAGTGCTTGTTGTCACTAGGGATTGCACTCGTGATGGCTAAGTATGGAACCTAGAAATCTTGTGAAACATGGGAATACTCTCAGGATGTGGGACTACTTCACTGAGAATAAACTTTTGGATTAAGGGCCGGCTTCCCCATTTGTATCACCTGAACTAAACTAAACTTGAAGAGAAAGGGAGAGAGATTGCATAAAATGAAATAACTAAAATTTAAACTTAGGTGATTCACCAAACTGGATAGATCCACAAACTGAAAATAGACTCACAATGTAATCCAACATATAACTTGAACATCACAACTCTTCCCAAATCTGATTCTTCCCTTAGAAAATAATCAGGTGTTGGTTGTAAATGAGAAGGGAAAATAGATTTCACAACTCAAACACATATAAATGCACAGAGATTGAAACTTTAAGAAAAAATAGTGCTTGTGAACATGAAAATGAATAATATATCAAGTAAAGGATCAATTTCAATCACAATACATGACATCAAATCCACCAAATCAACTCACAAAGTTGTAGAAAAAGAAGGACAATTGCTATTAATTGGAATAAAAGGAGTCAAAATATCAATTTGCTTCTCCTAGAGCTACAACATTCACCTCCTAAAAATGAGGGAAGGAAGAACTAGCCTCGATCACCAAAGGTGAGAGGCATATAAAGAACATCTGTAGAATCTGCATTGAAGTCCACTACTTCACCAAGATAGGAAAAACCTGCCACTAGGACCATGATCATGCCACTCTAAAATTCGGATGCCCAATTCTCAAGAATCTAGGGGGACAGAAAAAGTGGGGTCCCTAAAATAGATAGTCAAAAGGAAGACCCATAACCCACTAAGTCATGCTGTAGCTGATATTCTGACAACGGTTTATAAGAACACCACCTGTCAAATATCATACAATAATAGGAGCAATGACTTATCATAATTAAAAATTTATCCCCACTCACACAAACATGTGGATCAAAATACATTCACAAATAACTCTCAACCCTAAATGAAAGGGGAAAGCATATTTGAAATGTTTACAATATTTTAACATCCACTTGACACATGAATATTCTATAAAAAATAATAACCGCCCCCCCATGCCAAAATACATGATTTAAATAACATTTATCACCTAAGTCAAAATGACTTTTGTGGGAACCTAGGGCATCTAACATAATTAATATAATTACCTCAAGAGAGATAATTATATTAATATCTTTATAAAATATGACTCATGCCTGTGAAATACATATATTAAAAAGGCCTAAAATTGCTCAACCCTAAAAAGGGTAGACAAAAAGATTAGCATGCTATTGAAAACCCTTGATCGAAAATGAGTGGACTCTACTGACAACATCTACAACTCAGCATCTGGGACATTCCAAACCTACTATAGTCTCGAATGGAAACTTCCATTACTGAATTAGAAACAGTAGCATGATCTCGGCAATTTGATCTGGAGGTAGGCTTATCTGATTCATTACTCATTACATTTTGATAGTACTGGTACTGGTTTTCATTGCATCTGTTAGGGATCGGTCTGATTTGATTTCTCTATTGTATCTATTGCTTCATTACTTGTTCACTATTGATATCACTGTGCATTCGATTTCCTTGCCTCTTCATTTGATTTCCTTTGTTAAAGCTAAGGGCAATGATCTTCTGTGTTGCCATTTCTTAGCAAATTGTTGTATCTGAGGGCCCTATTACAAAACTAGGGCATCCATGTTATTTGTTGTTTCATTTCCTTTTTCATTGGTATTGAGACCACCATTAATGCTGAGTAGGGGACTGGTATTGTACCTCTTCTGTATCTTGAGGGCATGGATTTTGTGTTTGCTGTAGTGCCAATGTCCTATTTTTTATAGACCTATGGCACAATGGTCTCTGTCATGGCATGGAATATGTTACCCCTTGTATTTGGAAAAGCCCATGAACTGCAAATGCTAGGGCACCATATGATGCTTGAACTATTTTCCACAATGCCCCCGTGAGTAGGGCCAAGGCGCGGCACTGGTATATGGTATCATGCATTTGTATCTGTGACACCAAGGGCACACTGTTGGCATTCTTCGAGGCTCATTACTTATTGTTTTTACTATTTATTGCCTTGGCATCCTTGAATATATATGATCACTACTATTGTTAATGATATTTGTTGTTTCTTAATCACATAGCCTGAGCACATACTAGGGCATGTTATTTGATTGTTTGAATCTCTGCATAAATTTGATGTCTCGAAGACCCAAGCTTATCATGCCTTTTATTGTATTGTGCTATGCTACATGCCGCTTGCTATTATTACATGCTCAGGCCAAGAACATGGGAACAAGGCATTCACTTCTTGTCTCCTCACCATGTCATTGGGACTAAATATGTTCATTGAAGTTCACTGTCATGGCCTGAGAGCATGAACATCATGTTGATTGTTCCATATTTGGTATTGCTTTCATTCTTCATTTTCTATCTGGCATCTTTGATCTATGCTTGTTAATGCCTCCATGTCAATGAGATGTCTACACCAATGCTCATCATGCTTTAGAATATCTCCATGTTGACAATTCTCACTTACTGAGTGCCCCCTACATGATTAGTGCCTCTCCTTGAGATGGTTAGGGTTCCCAAAAACTCTATGGGAATAGAGCTTCTGACAACCCTCACTGGTTCAGTGTAGGGTACTAGGAGATTCAATAATGATCATGGGTGTTCTTGACCTATGATGTGGTTTTTCTCCAGGAGATTTGAGATTTTCCCGAGAGAGCTCACATCACAGGGCATCATCATTCATCTGGATCCCGATATTCTACTATTTGTTATGAATCAACTTCTTCTATCTCTGCACATGGAACAAACATATTAGTGAAAAATAATGATATTTCATTTATTTCTAGAGGCTCCTTGATGCACATGTCCTGAGCATAGCCCATGCCAGAGGTGTATAGCTGAGTGCATGTATGCATGCTTATAGATGTTGTGGTACCATTCATTGCTTAGATCTGTTGGATCTAACCCCTCTATTTTTCTCTCTCTACAGGTTCAAGATCACAGGAGCACACTGGGCACACTGAAGATCAAGTCTCATTACCAAGCAATGTTTGGTACCCCTACATCTATGCTTCATTATATATGTATATTTGTACTCATTTGGCTATGCTCATGACATGTGTGAGCTTAGATAGATGTTTCCTTTTCATTTCTCTTTCCTTTTGTACAACATATTAATGATACTGGCACATGTAATCTTAGATGTAGTAATACTTCTTTTCTTTTCATGTACTTTGCAATGAAATAAAGACAAATCTTAATCCAGATCACATAATAATGCAAACTAGGGGATATAGCTCATCTATTAATTAGGTTTCCAAAATGTGCAAAAATATGACAACATTCTAGTGACCTCTATGGAGTGCTTGCCTACTAAGCATCATAAACTAGTTGCCTTATAGATCCATTGGGCACAAAGTCATAAAGCCTCAAACTGAACTTAGCTCCCTCAAACAACCTCCATTCTAACAACAAATCTAAAGCTGACTACCTAGCAAACTACCCAGGCTTATTGCTAACAAAAACCAACTGAAAAATTGAAGGCTAAAAACAAGCTTGTGTTGAAGCACTTAGGGAATTCTAAAAAAAAAATTCTATCCTACCCTACTCTAACCAGTATCAGCAAGCCTCAGATACATCCATTAATAGATTGATTGAAATAGCTCCCTTTTCTCACCAATAATAGATGAGATGCATGCATACATGCAACTGAAAAGATATACAATATAACTTGAAGAATCTAAAACTTGTGAAGCATATCATGAGCATAATGGACCAAATCACATACCTCTTGGACTTGATCAATATCAATGCAGATTTTAGGTGAATAAATGTGTTGGTTTTTCTCTATAATATCTAAAATTTCAGACTCAAGCTCCATTCTAAGAATATGCCTAATTGGGTAGCCTTTTGAGAGTTTAAACTTGGGGTTCTCCTTACTAGTTTCTTTACCTTCCTCTGATTTCTCATGGCTATCCTTCATTATGGTCAACCATGTCAATTCCTCCTCTATGGTCAAAGGATCATCATCTTCTATCGAATTAGCTAGGAGCTCATCAAAACTATTGATCCACTGGGAATCATGAACACTTGGTTCTAGCTAGCATTCCTCCACATAATCTTTAGAAATAATGTCATCCAAAATAGAAGTCTTGAATAGGCACCAATTCTAACCCCCTAATAGCAAGCTTCTCACAGAAGTCTAAAATAATGTCATCAAAACACTCTTCTAAGCTTTGATCTTGAACACCTTATTGTACTGAAGTGACTAGAATTTCTTCTTCCTTCTCTTGGTCAACAAAAGAGGGTAACTCATCAAAGAAAAGTACAACCATCTCTTCCTAGTCAAAGTAGTCTCCCTAATCTTGAGCTTTCACTACTTTTTCTATCAGATTTGAAACAATAACCTCCCTCTTAGCTCCTTGATCTGGAGATGACTCCCATGAAATCATCTTGACAATTTCATGGTCACCTGTATCTGATTTACCTTTATGCTCTTGAATAAGGATAGGCTTTAATTCTTCATAAGGCTGCAATTGTTCTATCACAGGTGTTTGTGCTAGAAGGATATCACTAAAACTTGGGAATGAAAGCTTTTTAGGCTTTTCATTTACATGTTCTCTAAACATGGGAGTTCTCCAACTTGGAAGTTTACATTCAATAGTCTTAGGAGACTCACCTTGCCCAAAATGGATGAAGCTTGGAACTTTACGCTCAGGAGCCCTCTGTTCAACCATTTGTAACTTCAGCTCTGCTTCTTTAACAACAATTTGATGATCAAGCACTTCTCCTCATTGTTTCTTTTTCTACTCATGTTGTTGATCCACATTTCCTTGTTCATGTATTGGCTGCACAAACTTGCTAGGTTCATAAAACTTTTTCATTTTAACACAGTCCTAGCTTTGAGGCTGATTGTAAATATCTACATGTTGATTAGGCATAAAATAGTCTCCTTAGAACTGGTTATAACTCTGGGTTTTCTACCTTAGAGCCCATGCCCATGATTCTTCTTGTTGGAGAGCCTGCTCATAAGCTCGTACAAGGGCATATTGACTAGGGGCATACAGAATATATTGATAACCTCCTAAGGTATGATAGCTTTGACTGAAAATAGACTTAGGATGACTTTCATATGGTTGATAATTATCCCATTGATTAATATTCTCATGATAGGATGGTGAGTATTCTTGCTGCCCACAATAATATGACATTTCTATTCATGTAACAAGCTGAAATTATGAATATAAAAGATGATCTGAAAAAATACTAGCACTTGATCTTTTGAAACTAGCCAATCCTTGGTGCAGAGTCACCAGGTATATGTTTGAATCTTGCCTCCAAAGGTTGTAACACTATTGTACACACCAAAATAGCAATGATATGAAGCTTAACCAAACTATGAAATAGTTGGGTCCCACAAGGCGTGCCAAAAAGTGTTGTCACTAGGGATTGCACCCATGATGGCTAAGTATGGAACCTAGCAATCCTGTGAAACATGGGAATACTCTCAAGATGTGGGACTACTTCACTGAGAATAAACCTCTGAATTAAGGGCCGGCTTCCCTATTTGTATAACCTAAACTGAACCAAACTTGAAGGGAAAGGGAGAGAGATTGCATAAAATAAAATAACTAAAATTTAAACTTAGGTGATTCACCAAACTAGATAGATCCACAAATTGAAAATAGACTCACAATGTAATCCAACATATAACTTGAACATCACAACTCTTCCCAAATCTGATTCTTCCCTTAGAAAATAATCAAGTGTTGGTTGTAAATGAGAAGGGAAAATAGATTCCACAACTCAAACATATATAAATGCACATAGATTGAAAATTTAAGAAAAACTAGTGCTTGTGAACATGAAAATGAATAACATATCAAGTAAAGGATCAATTTCAATCATAATACATGACATCAAATCCATCAAATCAACTCACAAACTTGTAGAAAAAGAAGGACAATTGCTATTAACTGGAATAAAAGGAGTCAAAATATCAATTTTCTTCTCCAGGAGCTACAACATTCACCTCCTGAAAATGAGGGAAGGAAGAACTAGCCTCAATCACCAAAGGTGAGAGGCATATAAAGAACATCTATAGAATTTGCATTGAAGTCCACTACTTCACCAAGATAGGAAAAACCTACCACTAGGACCATGATCATGCCACTCTGAAATTCAGATGCCCAATTCCCAAGAATCTAGGGGGACAAAAAAAGTAGGGTCCCTAAAATAGATAGTCAAAAGGAAGACCCATAACCCACTAAGTCATGCTGTAACTGATATTTTGACAGCAGTTTATAAGAACACCACCTGTCAAATATCATACAATAATAGGAGCAATGACTTATCATAATTAAAACTTTATCCCCACTCACAAAAACATGTGGATCAAAATACATTCACAAATAACTCTAAACCCTAAATGAAAGGGGAAAGCATATTAGAAATGTTTAAAATATTTTAACATCCACTTGACACATGAATATTCTAAAAAAAATAATAGCCCCTATTAGGGATTTTTCTTATGGGTCAAACTTCGCAAGGATATTGGCTTGATTCTCAGTAAATAGGTTTCCAAGTTTGCAAGAAAAGCCTAAGTGATGAGGATTGGATAAGATCCTCCTTCTACTTCTACTTTAAGCTCCACAGAACTCAGGTGGGTATTGCCTACAAATAGGTTACTATCTTTCAAGTAAACTATGGATTGGTGGATTAGGTCTTCATTGTCATGCTATTGAGTTTATTAGAAGTACTTTTATGGAAGATAATTTTGAAAATAGCTGAGAACAACCTGTTGCAGACTATGACTAATGAAACTCCTAGTATGATAACATGAACAATGGCATAAGGGTGATGAGTCCTTCTTCTTTTTATGAGTAAAACTCAAGGAACGCTAACCTTTGATTCACTCTTCAAGGAATCAACAACTATGGACTACAAAACATTAGGGATAGTCCTGTCTCCTTTGGTGCATGAACATGAAATGAAAATGTGTAATGGTAATGATAAAATTTTTGCTTGATGGCAGAAAGGTGACTGTATAGCAGAGATTACACTAGTGCCTAATCCTTTGGGTGGAAGAGTCTAACATAAATCAATAGAGGAATTTCAAGGAAATATAGTGGCATGCCTTACAAACCACATACAATTCAAATAGAGTGCCTTACAAACTATCTTGTCAATCTATGTTTGCTACCATCAAAATCTCAATAGATGTGTTCAGTCCCTAAAATTTCATATGAGGATTTAATCCTTTCCTTAAAAGAAACTCATAAACAATTAGATAGCTTCCTTATAACCAATATGTCTAAAATGCCTTACAAGTGAAACATACAAGAATGGAACGCAAAGCCAAGAGACAATAATAGAAACAAGATAGAAATTGTATTGTATTTCATGAAAGTGTATCAATACATACAAGGAAAACTCTTCACTCAAAGACTCAGAATGAAAATCTGCTATAAAACCTGTATTCTTTGCATTCAACCATCAAGAAAATGGAACCAGAGAATAGAATCCCTTGGATTATTGTAAAAACTGGAACCAGGGACCAAAAGCCTGAAAGACCAAGAATTTCTAAGCCTCAAAAGTTTTGGAACTGTTACCAAATGAAAATGCTTACCATTTATACCACTAGCTATCTTGGAATCTTAAAAGAATTCAAGATGCAACAAGCTTTGGATAGTTAGAGTTAGGGTTTCACCCACTAAACCAACCAATATCAATTAGCAATTAATTCCATGGTAGAAAGCCAAGCAACCTAGACAAAAAGATCCAAGAAGTGATCTTCATAAATGAAAATCTCCTGATTTGTCCCAAAGATCACGCAAACACCATGCTTATCAGTCTATTTGTACACCTGCAACACACCTCAAGCTTTACTTATGTTCATTTCTTGATAGTCCAGGCATTTACAATCAATCATCAAACCCTCTAGATCATCTTGCAATAGCTAGCACCAGCAAACCAATCGAAATCGACTGCTAAAACCATAAATTTTGGTACTTCCTGTCGCTGGAAACCCCATTCAAAAATTAAAATTTAAACTACAACGGTCATGTCAAAAATTTTAAAACACAACCGTAGATCTTTTCCTTTTCCTGGCAGATCAGACGGTGGGCGAGATCTCCATATATCTTTAAAAATGACCGCAGGACCCAGAACAGTTAGCCGCCACCTAGACAACAACCCGATGTATAAGAAAATAGCACATCAGTGACAACTGGTGCAAAGGACCCACCGACCAAGCTTTCCATCTTTAGTGAAGATTGATGGTTGTTTCTATACCACTGACTTATCCATCATGCAACTTACCCTTGTGGTGTAATGACAACCAAGAGATCACGTGACACTTTAACCTCTTTACAAACCGGCGGCCCCACTGACACAACATAGTCAGCAACACGCGTACCATTGAAAAGCCCCAACATCATCTCTGTCAGACACTGAGAACATGTCACAAATTTTTCCTTGTCTTCACACCGGACGGTTGTCACAAAAGCGCTGGCATAAAGCATGTGCATCTCTGATCAACGGTATCACAACAACCATTAGATCCTACAGTGTATTAACTCCCCTGAGACCGGCGGACCCACCTGCCTAGAAATAAGATCAATGGCTGTCATAAGTTTGCATAGAGCTAAAATATTCTATGCAAACATTAGACAACCATTAGATCAAATCTTTGATACTGCCCTGCAGATTCTCTGACACAGGACCCTCTAACAAATGCCGACTCAGCACCTCATGGACCACTGAAAAGATGCCAACTGCACAGACCTAGCAGTGGACCCTCTTGAAAGAAAAGATTATGTCACATAAGAGAATAAATGGTTGTTGCATAATCTCAAGCCTCTGACACATTTGATAAGAACTTACGCCCACCATCTATTTTTTGCAGATGTTAGGGCCCACTGACAAGCCAAAAACTCAGGTCCCACTGACAACCACCAAGTCACAACACATGCCAACCAATAAGAGATCACCAATTGTGCATATGTGTCATCTTTGACCTACAAGTCTATAGTCTACCATCACATCAGACAGTTGTCACTACACTGCCATGCTAACCAATGAGCACTTTACCTTAGTGGTATAACGATAGCCACTAGATCTTGTAGTAATTTAACTCACCACAGACCTTGAAGACGGGCCCGCTAGGATAGGTGGCACCTTGTCGCATGTTCACATGTCAAAAAATCTGACAATAGAAAGTCTTGTGAAACAATGACAACCACACAAAATATAGGCCGACACTTAGGAAAAATCAAAGCCGATGGACTTAGGAAAATATTTCGCTGGGCGCATGAAAACTTAGGAAAATAAAGGCCGCTAGGGGATAAAAATTTAACGCACATGCCTTTATGAAATTTTAAGTGGCCCAAAAAGTAACATGAAATTAGAACAGGGCTGGGGTATACTTAGGGTTTTTTTATGGCAACGGCTAGATTTTTTGAATTTTAGCCTAGGGTTTAGCTAGAAACTAGGAAAATGATTACAGAGATCAGAAGAAAACTGGTAAAGCCATGAAATTTTGTAGGTGCCAATAGTAGCTCTATCTGAGGATGTTGAAACAAAATTTTTAACAAGAACCATAGATCTTTGGGATGCAGACCAAAAATTGCACTAACCTAAAGCAGGGAAAGAAACACACAACCGAAACCAAAGCAACTATACATATCGGGAGACTATTTACAAATGGCTGAAAGCCTCAAACTGGACTCAGCTCTTACCTCTATCAAAAACAAGAATTTTTACCTTGTGCTTAAAAAATAAGATAACAGTATCATTCTCACTTGCCTATCTTAACCCACTGTCATCTTGCATTACCCTGGCATATAAAAACTCATCTACATGATCATTAAATGATCTTTCATGAAAACTAGGTAGATTGTAAGCATGAAAATTGTGTGGCATATACATGTTACATTCATTAGATAAGAAAGCACTTGGATACATGCAACATTTATCTTCTTCAATCCTTAAACCACAATCCAGAAAGTTTCCATCCAACCATGAAGGATAGCACTCAAAATCTATCATTTCGTTAAAGAAGGTATCACTATATCCAGTCACATCCATAGATGGAAAGTCATAGGAAATAACATACTGACCTTTAAGAAAACATTGAGGAGGTTCATCATATAGGACATAATCTATCTCAATCTTAGGATATGGGGTAATAACTTCAGCATCAGAACATGGGCAACGCATACCATAGATTTTCTTTCCAATAGGAGGAGTATCCTGCATCCTAGAAACATCAAAAAGATCCAAAAGTTGTTGGTGGGTGAGAGGGAAAATACAAGTATATTCATTATCTGCATATGAGACTTTAGCCATTGATGGATCACCCTTTAATGGTTTAACAAAAGATTCAGAATCCAAAGAAGATTCAAAATCCACACTACTATCCTAGTCAGTACTCAACATTATGTCTGGTGTCTCCACATCCATTGAATCTTCCTTGTCAAACTGGATATGTGTGGAGTGCTGAATTTCAGATCTATCTTTCCCTAAAACTTTGAGATACTCATAAGATAACAAATTTGAAATCTATTCACTATGAAGTGAACAACTATCCTCATTCATGCTTACCTCTGATACTCTCACAATCAGACTCTTCACTTTCATTTTCCACACCCCTAGCAATGTCATTACCCTCAAAACTTATATTCATAAGGCATGAAGTTTGGGAATCATTTTTTGATACATACCTCTGAAAGTCTGAAGTTTCCTCAATGCATGGTAAGGATTGACAGTCAAATTTATCCCAACTATCCTCTTGCTTGATGCTGCAAACTTCTTTCTCATTTGAATCATGGAGTGAGGTTCCTTGGAGCATATTATCTTGTGTCAAGAAATCACCACAAACAATCACATCAACATCATAGTTGTCATCTTGTTGTCCACACAAAACATTTCCATTGTCTTGTTGTTCACAAAGTTCATTGTTAATGTTATCACCAGCTAAACATTCAACACAAGTGGACTCATCAACATAACTAGACTCATCATCGTTATCACTTTCAACATCAGTATATTCTGAATTTTCAGATTCAACATCACTGTATTCAACCACAGACACATCTTTGGAAGAAAAATTTTCTACATGTTCCATCCATTAAATAGTTTGTTGAATACATTCTACCCTCTAAGGGATTGGTAAATTAAGTGTATGAGGAAAACAAAGCTTAACAAATAAATTTACCCATACATAGTCCTAAGGACAAAAAGGGATGTCAAATTCCCTGATCTTATCAGTAAACCTTATGAAGAAACCATGTTGAGACTCACCCTCCTCCCTGCTCATGGTCTTTTGAAGATGTAACACCACCTCTTCCTGCAACCTTTGCATTAACTTTTTTGTTTTTGCCTCAAGAACTTCAAGCTCTGGTATAAGATCTTGTGATTCAGATATGTCTTGCTCATCATTGTGCTCCATTTCATCATTTTCCTCAAAATCACCATAGATTTTAATAAAACAATCCTCCAATGTTGTCATAGATCCTAATGAGCCATAAGGTAATTCTTTAAACCAGTCCCTTACAATCTCAACAAGAGATACTGCAAACAAGGTCATTAGTACATCCTCATGTGTGATATTGTGATAGTCTATCAGGCTAGCAAAATTTTGCAAATGATCCTCAGCTGATTGCTCACCAAAACCAGTGAGCTTTGGTAAACAGTCTCTAACCACCTCTGGAATATGATTTGGGTATCCAAAGATACCTTCAAAATTTATTGGTCCAAACAACTTACTTCTAGATAATTGTGACATCTCTGGAGGTAGAGAAACTATATATTGCCTCTTAACTTTTTTAGTGCATATTTCACCTTGGATTTTGCAGGAATGCAACTAAAAATTTTGAAACATGAAAACCTCATTTCACACCTTATTTCCTTTTTCCTTAGTGCTTTGGTCACTTGATTAGGAAAGCTTTTAAAACTCTAAAATACCTAGATGTATTTGAGTAGCTGCAAAATATTTTGTGATCTCAAAGTCACCTCCAAATCACCTTTAAGAACTTTGTAGAGCCGCCACCCAACTAATTGGGAAAAAATATAAATGCTAACAGTTACTAGCTGGTCTATATAGGATAGGAGCCCTGGCTCAACTAAACCCTATAACAGCAAAATACTTCTTACAACTTCCCCAGCAGAGTCACCAGTCTGTCAGGGATATTTCTTGTGGGTCAAACTTGGCAATGATATTGGCTTGATTCTCAGTAAATAGGTTTCCAAGTTTGCAAGAAAAGCCTAAGTGATGAGGATTGGATAAGATCCTCCTTTTACTTCTACTTTGAGCTCCACAGAACTCAGGCGGGTATTGCCTACAAATAGGTTACTATCTTTCAAGTAAACTATGGATTGGTGGATTAGGTCTTCATTGTCATGCTATTGAGTTTATTAGAAGTACTTTTATGGAAGATAATTTTGAAAACAGCTGAGAACAACCTGTTGCAGACTATGACTAATGAAACTCCTAGTATGATAACATGAACAATGGCATAAGGGTGATGAGTCCTTCTTCTTTTTATGAGTAAAACTCAAGGAACGCTAACCTTTGATTCACTCTTCAAGGAATCAACAACTATGGACTACAAAACATAGGGATAGTCCTATCTCCTTTGGTGCATGAACATGAAATGAAAATGTGTAATGGTAATGATAAATTTTTTGCTTGATGGCAAAAAGGTGATTGTATAGCAGAGATTAGACTAGTGCCTAATCCTTTGGGTGGAAGAGTCTAACATAAATCAATAGAGGAATTTCAAGGAAATACAATGGCATGCCTTACAAACCACATACAATTCAAATAGAGTTCCTTACAAACTATCTTGTCAATCTAGGTTTTCTACCATCAAAATCTCAACAGATGTGTTCATTCCCTGAAATTGCATATGAGGATTTAATCCTTTCCTTGAAAGAAACTCATAAACAATTAGATAGCTGCCTTACAACTAGTATGTCTAAAATGCCTTACAAGTGAAACATACAAGAATGGAACACAAAGCCAAGAGAAAATAATAGAAACATGATAGAAATTGTATTGTATTTCATGAAAGTGTATCAATACATACAAGGAAAACTCTTCAGTCAAAGACTTAGAATGAGAATTTGCTATAAAACCTGTATTCTTTGCATTCAACCATCAAGAAAATGGAACCAAAGAATAGAATGCTTTGGATTACTATAAAAACTAGAACCAGGGATTTTTGAGCCTCAAAAGTTTTGGAACCATTACAAAATCAAAACACTTACCATTTATACCACTAGCTATCTTGGAATCCTAAAAGAATTCAGTATGCAACAAGCTTCGAATAGCTAGGGTTAGGGTTTCACACACTAAACCAACCAATATCAATCAACTATTAATTCCAGGGGAGAAAACCAAGCAACCTGGACAAATAGATCTGAGAATTGATCTTCATCAATGAAAATCTCCTGATTTGTCCCAAAGATCATGCAAACACCATGCTTATTAGTCTATTTGTATACTTGCAACACGCCTCGAGCTTTACTTATGTTCATTTATTAATAGTACAGGTGTCTGTAATCAATCATCAAAACCTTTGGATCATCCTACAAAAGCCAGCACCACCAAACCAATCAAAATCAGCCACTAAAACCATAAATTTTGGTAGTTCCTGTTACTGGAAACCTCGTTCAAAAATTCAAATTTAAACTCCAATGGTCACGTCAAAAATTTTAAAATGGAACTGTAGATCTTTTCCTTTTCCCAGAAAATCAGACTGTGGGCGAGATCTCCATATATCTTTAAAAATGATCGTGGGACCCAAAATAGTCAGCCGCCACCTAGACAACAACCCGGTGAATAAGAAAATGGCATGTTAGCAATAACTGGTGCAAAGGACCCACCGAGCAGGCTTTCCATCTTTAGTGAAGATCGGCGGCTATCGCTACACCGTTGACTTATCCATTGTGCAACTTACCCTTGTGGTGTAATGATAGCCAAGAGATCACGCGAAACTTTAACCTCTTTACGAATCGGCGGCCCCACTGACACAACATAGTCAGCAACACGCGGACCACTAAAAAGCCACCACATCATCTTTGTCAGACACCGGGAACACGTCACAAAATTTTCCTTATCTTTGCATCGGACGGTCATCGTGAAAGCGCTGGCATAAAGCATGTGTGATGCAGGAGCATCCTGGGTGTAAGAGCAATCTTGCATCACCCAAAAATATTTTTATTTTTGTATTCAATAAGGGCTATCTTGTGCAGAGTTGCTATTTATGGAAACTTGCTATTTTTAGTAAGTTGGTCTTATGATCTCAGAATGTTTGACTTTACATATGGAGGTTCATCTCAGTCATATCAGCCTACCAGCAAAGTTTCATGGCTAGATCAGGTGTAGTTTTGAAGATATTGAAGATTTTTTGTATTGGCAGCAGGGTACAGAAACTTTGAACTCAGTTTTGAAGGCTTTAGAGGCCCCCGATGAGGTTGAAAATTTGGGTGACGGGTGTAATGCATTAGTCAAACCTGTAGAGTGCTTCGTGGCATTTCTAGAATGGGGTTATAATAGCCAATCGGGTCAACGGGCGATGACTTATGGTCTTCAAAAGTTGGGTCACCTGAAATGGCAGAAAATAATTTTTCTTCAAAATTTCTGTTTGAGTTTCAAAACTCATTTTGAGCCGACTTTGATGTAATAAATTGTAAAATAAAATAATTCTAAGTTTGTTCGGCCCTAAGGGCTTAATTTATAGAACCTTCTCGGGTGGTGGAAATTGCCTATATAAAGAAGGCCCGTAGTGTTGTCTAGGGCAGTTCTGGGTAGTAGATCTAGGTATTGATTCGAGGCTTTGTCCTATATAATATTGTAAGGGAATGCCCATGTGGCTTTGCATATTGTAATTCTGAAAGTTTTTAATTCCACATTTGTGTAGATAATAAGAAGCCAATTTTATGTTCTTGCATATTATTGTTGTTGTTTCTCTATTTCTGTTATGTGTTTGTGGTATTAAAGGGAGCACCCTTCATCAAGTGGTATCAGAGTAGGAGATCTTGAGTGTGTAAACAGATCACCAACTGTGAGGCAGTTTGCACAAGGACTGTAGTTAGGGTTTTAGCACGCATTGCGAAAATGCCTCCACGAAAAGAACGTGGCAGAAGAGCTGGTGCTGTGACACCTGAGGATAGAGAGCTGCAGAGACAAGTGCGAGCATTGCAAGAAGAGATTCATAGAGGAATGAATCTTAATGTCAAAGATGAAAGCGAGGATGAAGCTGAAGAAGAATATTAAGAAGGAGAAGGTGAAATTGTGAACCAGGAGGAAGAAAGACTTTTTCAGGCGATTTCTAAGATTGGGAAAAGACCTAAGATTGAGGTTCTCACATTTTCTGGAAATCTTTACCCAGAGGAATTGATCGACTGGATCAATGAATGTGTAGAATATTTTGAGTATGAAGATGTTGAGGATCCTGATAGGGTCAAATTTGTGAAAGCCAGATTGAAAGGTCATGCGAAGATCTGGTAGCAAGAAATTCAATTAGAGTGAAATAGAAGAGGGAAAGATAAAATCACAAGATGGGATCGGATGGTGGACAAATTGAAGCGACAGTTCATTCCTGTTGATTATGAGCTTGACCTACTAAAGAAAATGCAAAGTTTGAAGCAAGTAGGAAGATCTGTTCAGGAGTATACAGAGGAGTTCTATTGACTCCTCATCAGAACAGGCCATACAAAAGCTGATAAGGAGAAAGTTGCCCGATACCTTAATGGGTTAAGGCCAAGAATTCAAGAGGAGTTGAATCTAGTTCGAATGAATAGTATTGAGGAGGCATACTAGTTTGCCCTAAAAGTAGAAGAAAAGTTGAACAAGAAGTTTGAGAGCAGACAAAATAGAAGAGGTCGTGGTGGAAGATCTGGTGGACGGTCATATGGTGGCTAAAATGAAGATCCGAAAAAGAAGGATGAGGCCAGTAGTAGTCAGAACCAGAGAGGAAATAATTCCAATCATTTCCAAGATCAGAGTAATAGAGATCAGAGAGGAAGAGGAAGAGGACAAGGATCTGGAAGAGGAGGCTTCTGTGGAACATGTTTTCACTATGGAGAAGAAGGTCATAGGGCATTTGAATGTCTTCAGTGCCAAGGTAGAACAGACAGGAGAAATGAAGGCCCGGCCAGAGTTACACATGTAGATGAAGATGCTAGATCATCAAATTCTGAAGATGCTAAAAGAGGAGAAACGCTAATTAACAGAAGAGTCTTGCTGAGTGGTGAGAATGAACCTAAACAAAGGAGGAGCCTGTTTCACACTAGATGCAAGTGTGAGGGTAAATGCTATGATGTGATTATCGATAGTGGAAGTACTGACAATTTGGTGTCAGAAGAGATGGTGACAAAGTTAAAGCTCAAGAGACAGAAACACCCACATCCATATCAGATTGCCTGGGTACAGGATGACCACAAGGTCATGGTCAGTGAACAGTGCCTGGTAAAGTTCAAGATCGGCGGGTACCAAGATGAGGTACTATGTGATATCATCTCTATGGATGCATGTCATATGTTGCTGGGTAGACTGTGGCAGTTTGATAGATGTGCTGTACACGATGGTCATGCGAATACCTATTCCCTGACAAAGGATGGAGTGCAACATAAGCTAAAGTCATTGAAGGAGATTGAAGAAAAGGTATGTGGTAATGCAAGAATAACATTTGTTGATGGAAGAAAATTCCTAGATGGTATGAGGCATGAGCATGTGTGTTTTGCTTTAATTCTAAAAGTTGGTAAAGAAGAAGTAGAGGATGTACCTGTAGAGGTTGTAGATTTGTTGAATGAGTTTCAAGATATTGTATTTGATAATGTACCTAATAGATTACCATCGGTAAGGAAGATCAGTCCTCAGATGGATTTGATTCTAGGAGCTAGTTTGCCAAACAAGGTAGCACACAGAATGACACCAGTAGAAAGTGAAGAGTTGAATAGACAAGTACATGAGTTATTGCAGAAGGGGTTGATTCGAGAGAGTCTGAGTCCCTATGCTATACCAGCGGTATTAGCACCAAAGAAGAATGGAGAGTGGATGATGTGTACAGATTCCAAAGCAATAAACAAGATCACAATCAAGTATAGATTTCTATTGCCATGAATGGATGATATTATGGATTGTTTGAGTAGGGCTGTGTATTTCTCAAAGATAGATCTGAAGAGTGGATATCACCAGATTCGGATAAAAAAAGGAGATGAATGGAAGACTGCCTTCAAGACAAAGGAAGGACTGTATGAGTGGTTAGTCATGCCTTTTGGGCTAACCAATGCACCGAGCACTTTCATGGGGCTCATGAATGAAGTTCTCAAAGAATTTCTCGGTAAGTTTGTCATTGTTTACCTAGATGATATTTTGATTTTTAGCAAGACAATGGAGGAACATATGATGCATATTCGTATGGTGTTTGAGAAGTTGAGAGATGAGAAATTGTTGATTAATTTGAAGAAGTGTAGTTTTGTGAAGAAAGAGTTAGTGTATTTGGGATTTATAGTTTTAGCAGAAGGTCTAAAAATGGACTCAAAGAAGGTACATGCTATCCTTGAATGGCCTACTCCAAGGAGTGCTACTGAGGTAAGATCTTTTCATGGTTTGGCCAGATTTTACAAAAAGTTTATCAGAAATTTTAGCAGTATTTGTGGACCGTTGATTGAAACAATGAGAGGGGATAGAAAAGAGTTTAAGTGGACTAATGGGGTAGAAAAAAGTTTTCAATTGTTGAAACAAAAAGTTACAGAACAACCTATTTTAGCACTTCCAAATTTTAATAAGGTGTTTCAAGTAGATTGTGATGCTAGTGGTACTACAATAGGAGCTGTTATGAGCCAAGAAGGTAAACCTATTGCTTATTTTAGTGAGAAGTTAAATGATGCCAAGAGAAAATATTCTGTCTATGATCAGGAATTTTATGCTATAGTTCAGGCATTAAAGAAGTGGAGACATTATCTACTTCCTAAGGAGTTTGTTTTATATACTGATCATCAAGCATTGCAATATTTGAATAGTCAAGGAAAGTTGAATCAGAGGCATTTGAAATGGGTTGAGTTTTTGCAAAGCTATACATTTGTTTTGAAACACAGGAGTGGAAAGTCTAATAGGGTTGCAGATGCTCTTAGCAGAAGGCAACTATTGCTAACAAAGATGTAGATTGAAGTGGTTGGATTCAAGGAACTCAAGAATTTGTATCCAGAGGATCCTGATTTTGGTGAAGCTTGGAAAGCTTGTATAGAACCTATTACTCTAGACAGGATGAAATGGCTGGATTTTATCATCCAAGATGATATGCTATTTAGGAGTCAGCTGTGCATTCCACGAAGTTCTATGAGAGAGAATCTCATGAAGGAGAAGCATAGTGGAGGATTGGCTAGACAATTTAATCGTGATAAAACCCTTGCTTTGGTTGGTGAGAATTATTATTGGCCACAATTGCAACAAGATGTGAAGAAGTTTGTACAGAGTTGCAGAGTATGTCAGATGGCGAAAGGAGTGAAGCAAAATACAAGGTTGTATCAGCCATTACCTGTACCAGAGAAGCCTTGGGAGGACATCAGTATGGACTTTGTTCTTGGTTTACCGAGGACACAGTGGGAACATGATTCAATTTTTGTAGTAGTTGACAGACTTTCAAAGATGACACATTTCATTCCCTGCAAGAAGAATAATGATGCTATTCATGTAGCAGAATTGTTTTTTAGAGAAGTGGTGAGACTACATGGTTTGCCAAAGACCATAGTTTCAGATCGAGATACTAAGTTTGATGGATATTTCTGGTGGACATTATGGAAGAAGTTGAAGATAGATTTGAAGTTCAGTTGATCACATCATCCACAGACTGATGGATAGATAGAGGTGGTGAATAGAAGTTTGGGAAATCTATTGAGATATTTGGTTGGAGATAAGCCAACAGGATGGAATTTGATTTTACCACAGGCAGAATTTGCATACAATAATTCTGTCAACAGGAGCACTAGTAAATCACTATTCCAGATTATATATGGAAGTAGTCCAAGAAATGCATCTGAGTTGAGAATGATAGATAAAGGAGAAATAAGTAGTGCTGAAGCTGAGGATTTTGTAGAACATTTGAAGAACATCCATGAGGAGGTGAGGAAGCATATTACCAAGATGAATGTGTAGTATAAGACTAAGGCAGATGAGAAAAGGAGGCATAAGGAATTTCAGGTTGGGGATGAAGACATGGTTCATTTGCAGAAGGAGCGGTTTCTAGTTGGTACATATAACAAGCTGAAAATGAAGAAGTTTGGACCATGTAAGATACTGAAGAAGCATGATTCAAGAAATGCATATGAGGTAGGATTGCCTACTGAGCTGAATATTTCACCAGTGTTTAACATTTCAGATTTGATAGAGTATCATGAAGGAGGTGTTGAAGATGAGGTTGCAGCAGCACAGTGGAGTATTCCAGCAACCAGTTCAGATATCAAGGAGATTGAAGACATACTGGATAGTCATGTTGGCAGAAGCATAAGGAACAAGACATATGAAGAGTATTTGGTCAAATGGAAAGGACGACCTGTTGAAGATTCATCATGGCTAACAAAGGAGGATGTTAACCATCTTGGTTTTCCTCTACCCACCTGAGTTGTGATAGGGTCACTTGTCAAATTACCCCGAGTGTCTGATGCAGAAGCATCCTGGGTGTAAGAGCAATCTTGCATCACCCAAAAATATTTTTGTTTTTGTATTCAATAATGGCTATCTTGTGCAGAGTTGCTATTTATGGAAACTTGTTATTTTTAGTAAGTTGGTCTTACGATCTCAGAATGTCTGATTTTACATATGGAGGTTCATCTCAGTCATATCAGCTTGCCAGCAAAGTTTCATGGCTAGATCAGGTGTAGTTTTGAAGATATTGAAGATTTTTGGTATTGGCAGCAGGGTACAGAAACTTTGAACTCAGTTTTGAAGGCTTTAGAGGCCCCGAATGAGGTTGAAAATTTGGGTGACAGGCATTGCACTAGTCAAGCTTGTAGAGAGGTTCATGACATTTCCAGAATGGGGTTATAATAGCCAATCAGGTCAATGGGCGATGACTTATGGTCTTCGAAAGTTGGGTCACCTGAAATGGTGGAAAATAATTTTTCTTCAAAATTTCTATTTGGGTTTCAAAACTCATTTTGAGCCGACTTTGATGTAATAAATTGTAAAATAAAATAATTCTAAGTTTGGTCAGCCCTAAGGGCTAAATTTCTAGAACCTTCTCGGGCAGTGAAATTGCCTATATAAAGAAGGCCCATAGTGTTGTCTAGGGTAGTTCTGGGTAGTAGATCTAGGTATTGATTCGATGCTTTGTCCTACAAAATATTGTAAGGGAATGCCCATGTGGCTTTGCATATTGTAATTTTAAAAGTTTGTAATTCCACATTTGTGGAGATAATAAGAAGCCAATTTTCTGTTCTTGCATATTATTGTTGTTGTTTCTCTATTTCTATTATGTGCTTGTGGTATTAAGGGCAGCACCCTT
The DNA here is from genome assembly GCA_027943335.1 of Chamaecyparis obtusa. Taxonomy (NCBI): domain Eukaryota; kingdom Viridiplantae; phylum Streptophyta; class Pinopsida; order Cupressales; family Cupressaceae; genus Chamaecyparis; species Chamaecyparis obtusa. The sequence continues at coordinate 479,046 of BSBK01001702.1, forward strand.
CATCAATGTGCATCTCTGATCAATGGTATCATGACAACTGTTAAATCCTATAGCATATTAACTCCCCTGAGACTGACGGACCCACCTACCTAGAAATAAGATCAACGGCTATCATAAGTTTGCATAGAGCTAAAAGATTCTATGCAAACATCAGATAGTCGTTAGATCAAATCTTTGATACCGCCTTGCAGATTCTATGACACAGGACCCTCTGACAAATGTCAACTCAGCACCTCATGGACCAATGAAAAGATGCCAACTGCACACACCTGGCAGTGGACCCACTTGAAATAAAAGATTACATCACACAAGAGAATGAATGGTTGTCGCATAATCTCAAGCCTTTGACACATTCGATAAGAACTTACGACCGCTGTCAATTTTTTGCAGATGTCAGGGCCCACTGACAAGCCAGAAACTTAGGTCCCATTGACAACCGCCAAGTCACAACACATGCCAACCAATAAGAGACTGCCAACTATGCATACATGTCATCTTGGACCCACAAGTCTGTAGTCTACCATCGCATCAGATGGTTGTCACTACAATACCATGCTAAACAACAAGCACTTTACCTCAACTGTATAATGACATCCACTAGATCTTGCAGTACTTTAACTTGCCGTAGACCTTGAAGATAGGCCCGCCAGGACAGGTGGTGCCTTGTCACATGTTCTTATGTCAGAAACTCTGACAATAGAAAGTCTTGCAAAACAATGACAACCACACAAAATAAAGGCCGACACTTAGGAAAAATTAATCCTGGGACTTAGGAAAAATCAACGCTGACAGACTTAGGAAAATATTTCGCTAGGCGCATGAAAACTTAGGAAAATAAAGGCCGCTAGGGGATAAAAATTTAACGCACATGCCTTTATGAAATTTCAAGTGGCCCGAAAAGTAACATGAAATTAGAACAGGGTTGGGGTATACTTAGGGTTTTTTCATGGCAACGGCTAGATTTTTTGAATTTTAGCCTAGGGTTTAGCTAGAAATTAGGAAAAAGATTGCAGAGACCAAAAGAAAACTGGTAAAGCCATGAAATTTTGTAGGTGCCAACAGCCCCCCCATGCCAAAATACATGATTTAAATAAAATTTATTACCTAAGTCAAAATGACTTCTATGGGAACCTAGGGCATCTAACATAATTAATATAATTACCTCAAGAGAGATAATTATATTAATATCTTTACAAAATATGACTCATGCCCATGAAATACATATATTAAAAAGGGCTAAAATTGCTCAACCCTAAAAAGGGGAGACAAAAAGATTAGCATGCTATTGAAAACCCTTGATTGAAAATGAGTGGACTCTATCAACAACATCTGCAACTCGGCATCTGGCACATTCCAAACCTATTGCAGTCTTGAATGGAAACTTCAATTACTAAATTAGAAATAGCAGCATGATCTTGACAATTTGATCTTGAGGTAGGCTTATCTGATTCATTACTCATTACATTTTGATAGTACTGGTACTGGTTTTAATTGCATCTATTAGGGCTCAGTTTGATTTGATTTCTTTGTTGTATCTATTGCTTCATTACTTGTTCACTGTTGATATCACTGTTCATTCAATTTCCTTGCCTCTTCATTTGATTTCCTTTGTTAAAGCTGAGGGCAATGATATTTTGTGTTGCCATTTCTTAGCAAATTGTTGTATCTGAGGGCACTGTTACAAAACTAGGGCATCCATGTTATTTTCTATTTCATTTCTATTTGCATTGGTATTGAGACCACTAGTAATGCCGACTAGGGGACTAGTATTGTACCTCTTCTGTATCTCGAGGGCATGGATTTTGTGTTTGTTGTAGTGCCTTTGTCCTGTTTGTTATAGACCCATGGCACAATGGTCTTTGTCATGGCATGGAATATGTTACCCCTTGTATTTGGGAAAGCCCGTGAACTGCAAATGCTAGGGCACCATATGATGCTTGAACTATTAGCCATGATGCCCCCATGAGAAGGGCCAAGGTGCGACACTAGTATATGGTATCATGCATTTGTATCTGTGACACCGAGGGCACACTATTGGCATTCTTTGAGGCTCATTACTTATTGTTTTTACTATTTATTGCCTTGGCATGCCTAAATATATATGATCACTACTATTGTTAATGGTATTTGTTGTTTCTTAATCACATAGCCCGAGTGCATACTAGGGCATGGTATTTGATTGTTTGAATCTTTGCATAAATTTGATGTCTCAAAGACCTGAGCTTATCATGCCTTTTATTGTATTATGCTATGCTACATGCCGCTTGCTGTTATTACATGCTCAGCTCGAGAACATGGGAATAGGGCATTCACTTCTTGTCTCCTCACTATGTCATTGGGACTAAATATGTTCATTGAAGTTCATTGTCATGGCTCGAGAGCATGAACATCATGTTGATTGTTCCATATTTGGTATTGCTTTCATTCTTCATTTTCTATCCGGCATCTTCGATCTATGCTTGTTAATGCCTCCATGTCAATGAGATGTGTACACCAATGCTCATCATACTTTAGAATATCTCCATGCTAACACTGCTCACTTACTGAGTGCCCCCTACATGATTAGTGCCTCTCCTTGAGACGGTTAGGGTTCCCAAAAACTCTATGGGAATAGAGCTTCTGACAACCCTGACCGGTTCAGTGTAGGGTACTAGGAGACTCAATACTAATCATGGGTGTTCTTGACCTATGATGTGGTTTCTCTCCATGAGATTTGAGATTTTCCTGAGAGAGCCCACATCACAGGGCATCATCATTCATCTGGATCCCGATATTCTACTATTTGTTATGAATCAACTTCTTCTATCTCTACACATGGAACAAACATATTAGTGAAAAACAATGATATTTCATTTATTTCTAGAGGCTCCTCGATGCACATTTCCTGAGCATAGCCCATGCTAGAGGTGTATAGCTGAGTGCACGTATGCATGCTTATAGATGTTGTGGCACCATTCATTGCTTAGATCCTGTTAGCTCTTTTTCATGTAGAATCACCAATATAGCTATTAAGCTTGACTCTCATGTTCCCAATTCTGAATTCTTACAAGGAAAAGGCTAATTAATAAGGACCAAGTCCTTCTTCACTTCGGGCTCCATAGACCCAGGTGGGTGTACCTTACTTCTCTGCTTATGCAAATTGATATGAACTAATACAAACACCTAATAAGTAGATTTCACTAATGGATTAAATAGAATAAATAGGTCCTACAACAGGATTCATAACTAAGATGAACCTCTAATATGGGAAGCCTACCCACATGCTCAATGTATCTTTCAAACTCATTAATAGAAAGGGAAAGTTGATTGATTAAATTGATGCTAGTTTGGCAAATGACTTCTAACAGTAAAGATCAGTGCCTTCAATCCAGGCATGGAGTCAAAACTAGTAAATATAAACCCAAACTACAAACCATGTTTCAATGATTAATATCCCTGCATTAATGTCTGAGATTAATACATTTCCATCACTCAATATGAAGAATCATACACATTCATAGCACCGATTAATTTCCAATCTGCATTTAAGGATTTTACAATCCTTCCTTGAAGGATACCCAAATACAAATAGATACATTCTCCCTTGGAGAAGACAAACTCAATATCCCTTGAATACTGAACTCATACTGAAATTGAAACTCAATACCATGAAGACAATTCTCTGAAAACCATACATGCCTTACATGTATTTCGATTTGCAATGAAGTTTACAAATACTTGCATTTAATCTATGACAGAAAAATGAAGAACACAAACCATTACACTTAGACAATCATGAACCAAAATTGAACTTCTATTTGGAGCCTCTTCTTGGAGAACCCCCTGCTGGAATCACCATAGACCTGGAACCATTCAATGGATGTTTACCCAGAATCTGGAACCTAGACCAGAGTTCTTCCAAAATTGGAACCATTGACCCCCCTCAAAAATCAGAATAAGAAGGCAAAGAGGAAATTCAGGAGGCATTACAAAGCGACACTTGTCTTTCTCTCATCTGCTCATAGGATGAATCATCTACCTTCAAACTGGAAATGGAACCTGCTATCAACTTTGGAAAGCACCTGTCATCTCTTCAAACAAACTATGAATCACCGGATTGAACAAAATAGATATTTTCAAAATATCTTCCCGGCCCCCTATTTTTTTCAACTGCAAATATCTCGAAACTGGCTAGACCTGCACTAAAATTGATCCCAAAAATGGAATCCTCACGTCGAGACCTTTTCGGCAGTATATAATACTTGATATTTTAGATAAAAATTGCCCCTCCAGCATCAGTTTGAAAAATCAGGCCCTGGCCTATAAAAATGTGCACTAAATGACATTTTGAAGAAATTAAAATCTTCTATAGTCTAAACTATAGAAAATTATCATTTAAATTTGATTTTCAAATTTGAGAATTGACCGTATGCACAAATAAAATATTATTATAAATATATTTTATTTCTCCTTATATCTCCCCAGGGCTTCAACTGTGTGCCATGTGTCACCATCTGACTGGATGCATAGACGAACCTTAGGTAACCCACTGATTGGGAGAACTAGTGACCATGTGCATTCTCGTGATCTCCAAATGATGTCTTTAACTGCGGTTAACACTGGTGATTCAGTGAAATAACCATTCTCGGAATCTCAGAATAAGACTTTAACCCTGATTACCATTTGGAGAATGGGCGACTGAGCCCATTCTCCAATTCTCTAAATGTCATGGACTAACCGCTAGAAATTAGGAGAACTGGCGAATAGCTTATCTCTGATTCGCTAGATTATTTGGGTTAACCACTAGCTAACTGGCGAACTAGCGAACACAATCAACAAACCACCACGGTTGAGTCATGAAATCTCTATTTGACCGCCGGTTTAATCCCGCGAACTGGCAAACACTTGACACGTGTCACCTCTAAAATCTGAGTGGACCCCATGTGCCACATGTCAGCACCTAATTCTCCCACATCGCTGACCTAGGTGTTATTTCACTGGCCAGCTGCCACATGTCAGCCTGGCACATGATCGCATGGGCCAGAAATGGCCCATGAGATCATGCGACCACCGTTTTGTCCCATATGGCATTCTGCTTTGAACCTTGGTGGAAAACCCGTAACTTCGCAACGGCGATATCCAAACCATTGTCGCATGATCGCATGGGCCAAAAATGGCCCATGCGATCATGCAACCACTCTGCAAAATTTAGTTTATCAGTGGGCCCGCCAGCATGATTTTCGAGGACCTCATTGAGCGCACATGCATGGAGAGAGCCTCCAAGGTCATCACTTTACCTCTAGTGTTTGTGCACTTGGTAATAAACATTAGCTCTTCCCCATTCCGGATGAATGTGGGATAACGCTTTGCTAGTTTTTTAAATCTTTAACTGCGCTTTGTTTCAAAATAGTGGGCCCCGCCATGCACAGACACCACCAGTGAAGAGGTCCCGCCACATGCCTCTATGGCTTCTTACTTACCATACATTGGAGTGCTTATTTCCATGAAAAGCTGGCATATCCTCACGCCTTCATGACTTGCGCAAACCTCCTACATGTCTTGGGTATCTTACGTTTACTCAACCAAGTCTTCCCTTTTACCAAAATACTTCACTTCACGGCTAACTAGAGCATTCTAAAGATCGGTGCCCCTAAATGGGAAAGCGGTGATGATGAAAACAAATCAATACCCTTGTGTACAGCTACACACACCGGCATAATGCTCTTTCTAAATGTAGATTCTTTGGGGATTCCAGTTTCGTTCGAGGAAACAGCTCTTGGAAAAGATGGAGAGAAACAAATGATGAAATTGCAACTGTGAATTGTATGTGATAATTTCCACATATGTGCGAGAGAAATAGAATCCAGTTGCCCAATTTCATTGTAGGCACACGCCGGCTTGACCCAGTTATCCTGACCATTGGAACAGAACCTCCTAATGAGCCTCATCAAAGCTTGCTTCGTTGGACAGTTATGGTGAATGCCTCAGAAAGCTGTGCAGTCTTGGATTGTTTCTTTCACAGGCCCCTTTCAATGCCTTGTCGCATGATTGTAAGGCTTCTCTGTCCTCTCTTGTGATCATGTGACAACCTCAAACATCATGCGGCTTGTCTTTTGTTTAGGCCAAGTTTTTCCCTTATGCGCACCTGCGATAATTTTTTTGAGTGGGCCCCTTCTCTTTTCACTTTTCGCATGATCGCATAACTCATATTTGGTTTATGCGATCATGCGACCTGTACTTGCTGCACTAGTCACCTCTCCATCCTCTCATCTGCCTTACCTACCACCTCAGGGAATATGCTCTTGTCACATGATCGCATGAGCATTATTTTATTCATGTGATCATGCAATAGCCTCTGTTTTCATCCACCAACTACTATATTTAATGCAGTTTATATTATATTTATTTTTCTCTGACTTTTTGTATCAATCCGACATTCTCCAGGCAATTCCAGAAGTTTCATGTGCTAGAAAATAATGTAAGAAAAGGGAATGTTTTCTAAGTGATGTCTGCAAAAAAAATATATGTTTTTTGCGAGCATTCTAGCAGCTCGGTGTAATAAAAAACTTGGCATTAATATATAAAAGTTTTATTATTAAATCTCTGGTGTCTTTCGGTTCTGTTTGGCTTTATAATTGAAGTTTTTTTGATTGGTCTGTTCCTTCCTCCATCATTATTTAACATATCAACAATTGGCACCATATATTTTCTTGAACAGATTCCCTTTTGAACTTCAAATGCGCAACTACTTTTATCCACCCAAAATGATAATCCTTTGGTGAAACTAGACAATAATCCATCAAAGTTTCAATCACAAAAATCAACACATGGTGCCTCAGTAAATCAGTCCAATAACACTAACTGGCTTCTAGATTTGGCTTTGAAAATGGACTAGAACCACTGACAAAAATCTACCATCTGACTGACAAAATGGTATCCCTTGACTGTACTTGAGGCAAAAGTTATTAACCTTTGAAGTTGCCCTTTTCATTCTGTTCCTGCAAACACACTATTAGAACCTGATAAACTGCATCCGAAATCACCTTGGCAAAAATACCAAACAGAGTCCGAGGAGGCTGCAACTGGCACAAAATTTCATTGAGATGTGAACATGATTCAATCGCTACTTCGGACTGGGCACCAGCGGGGAAAAAGATATGGCCTCATAAAAATAGGTACTTGCAGAGACATACTTAGAAAATGTAGAAAACAATGGAAAATTCAGTTTGAAAACGCCTTCAAAAGGATATCAACTGGATTGGTAGAAAGCTCAAATCTGAACTAGAAGTAATATGTCAACTTTGCAATGTAGACCAACAAGAATTTCATTGATAGGTAATACCGGGAAAAGTTATAAATGAGCAAAGTTGACCTCTGACAAATTGGTGCACTTCACACTCTTTGCAAACAGCAAATGGAATCGCATTGGGAAACTCATCCAATGGATTTGTCATAAGCTACAAACTGACAGGGATGAAGTAAAACTTGTTTACAATATAGGGACATGACCATCACTTCACTTCCAATCACTAGGTAAAAGGTACAACTCCACAAACAGGGCCTCCAAGAATAACTGAACAAGTGCCCAAGTGCAAAACTAAGAAAACACCTCCGGAAGGGGATGAATAAATAGGGACAAAACTTATCACAGGGACCTGAAACTAGAAACATAAGCAGTATGGAACATGTGGAACAAGACCCTATGATCATATTTTCATGATGCTCTCTAGGGTGCACATTACAAGCTGACAAAGTACCCCTTCCCAGTGACCTTCACACAGCAATTTCTGCATTCACGACCTCCTAGAAATGAAATGATGCAAACCCATTGGAAAATGCCATCTAAGGACTCAAAACAACTCAATAGGATGAATGCAAAGCAATGAACATATAGAACTCTAGATTTGACCCCAAATACACCCATACTAGCATCCAATACAAGGCCAAAAATGAGCACTAATCAAGAATTTTACATGGTACCTCGAAACTGCATTTTGAGTACCAACAGATCCATTGGATCTAACCTCTCTATTTTTCTCTCTCTGAAGGTTCAAGATCATAGGAGCACACCGAGCACACTGAAGATCAAATCTCATTGCCAGACAATGTCTGGTACCCCTGCATCTATGCTTCATTATATATGTATATTTGCACTCATTTATGCAATTCTAGCAATGGCTATGCTCATGGCATGTGTGAGCTCAGATAGATGTTTCCTTTTCAATTCTCATTCCTTCTGTACAGCATATTAATGATACTGGCACATGTAATCTTAGATGCAGTAATACTTCCTTTCTTTTCATGTACTTTGCAATGAAATGAACACAAATCTTAATCTAGATCACATAATAATGCAAACTAGAGGATATAGCTCATCTAGTAATTAGGTTTCCAAAATGTGCAAAAATATGACAATAGTGCTATCAAAAGTGCTTCTCTTGCATGTATGTTACACATGAATAGATCTAGCTCATCTTTAGATCTTGTCTCAAGATTATCTTCTCCAATGATAGTCTTCTCATTCTTTTTAATCAACCAATAACCTAGTCCTAAACATAGTAAATGTGTCTTCATCTTCTCTTTCCATCTATCAAAATTTACTCCATCAAACTTAGGGCTTTCTTTCCTGAAATTTTCCATGGATCTCCTTAAGCTATTAAACTTTTCTTTGAAGGACTTGCTGCTCTGATACCATTTGTTAGAAAGTAAAGTCCACCAAGATAACTGAGAGGGGGGGGGAGTGAATCAATTATCAGATAATTATAACCTTTATCAACTTCAACAACATTTAACCATGTAAGAAATGCAATTACCAACCATAGAAAGATATTCATACACAATGACACAATAACACAAGATATGTTGACTAGGAAACCTCTTGATCAAAGAGTAAACCCCGGTGGGAATGATGCCCACAAAAGATGCACTAATATAAATATTCTTTGTGAAAGGATGGATTCTATTAGGAGTCTTATGAAATACATTTAGTACATATGAATCCTTGTTAGGAGATTTTGAATCCCTGTTAAAAGATTCTAACCCTATTAGGAGTTATGGAAGACAGAAGGATGCATTGCCCAAACAGCTTCAGGGTAAGATCACTGAACTCACTATCCAAATAATCTTTTCATTATTCAATAGAATAATATGTTACCTCTTCTCTGACTATGCCAAACCACACTCACTGCTACATCAGATCTCAATCTCAGATCTCTATACTTTGCATGTCTTCCTTCACAATTTTGCTCTCATACTTAGCTCTTTTCTCCACTTCATGCATACCGCATCACACATCCATGCTCACACTTCTTTCACATTACTACTACTTCTACTATATCCAATAAAGAAAAACATTCCTTCCTTTATACCGCACTCAAATAATTACAAATGAGTAGGCACACAAATACAAAATAAAAGTTTCCACACGCTACATCAAAATTACACAAAACTATCAGCTTCCAGATGTAATAACTCTTCACTTGTGTGACCTCAAATTTTTCACTATGAACCATGTCACTATCAATGTGTCCCAACCTTCCCTTTAACTATACAAAACCAGATTCCATCCCGATTAGGAGATATCATCCGATTTCCACAAACCGCTACTCAGGAACACTGCCTGAATACTGCTTCCACTAAAATGCTCATAACTTCTATGAATAATTGAATTTCTATCTGTTCTCTTAACCATAGACAATTAGCATATCAAATAATATAACCTCAACATCGCATAGCTCCAACCACAATATCCCACGTGCACTAATCAAAACATTGTCTGCTTCTCTGCTAGTCTCCAGAAGATCACTGTGTTGACATCAATGACAATCATAGTCATGAATGCAACAACAACTACTACAGAATGACTACCAACATCTAGCATTCATTCCTAACATGATGCACATCATGGCCTTCATCACACCAAGGTTCTGTGGTAGGATTTGAAGGCTGTAGTGAAATGTCATGCACATTTTTATCATGAAATAGTTAATTTATGTTCGAAATTAACTATTCAATTTGATTTACTTTTCATTTGACCAATTTACTTGTGTCTCATCTGGTGCAGCAGATTCTTCATTATGGCTTTCAGATTCTTGGCATAGGTGGTCATCCACGAATTTATAGCCTTCCTTCAAGGCTATGCTTTTATCTTCATCTGTGGGCTCTTCATTGAATTTTGTGCCCTCCATTTTTTGTTTAATATCGTCACTTTTACATGTATGATGTGATTAAACAAAATTGTTTGCAACCTTATATATAAAAATTTGATATGAAATTCCAATGCTACTACTTACAAGTCGAGAGTGAAGTTTCATATAGCCACCAGAGCCAAGTTTGTGTTGGCCAACCTTTGTTAATCTCACTTGTGTGGCTTTTGATGTGTCTTGTAGTCTATGAAAATTTTGAAACATGTTAGATTATATATTTACAAAGATCACTAATTAGTGCATGATTACATTCTACTTAATAGTATCAAGACATACCTTCTTTTTCCATCTTCTAGTTGAATTCCACTACCCTTTAGCCTTTTCTCTTTTGCATCTTCCATTATTTCATTCCACTCCATCGGTGGAGTCAGAGGAGGACGCTCATACTTTGGGTTATCCTTTAGAGCCCTTCTATATTGGTCCCTCATAGTCTTTATATGTATGGATGCTCTTTTAAGAATCATGACTCTCTCAAAAGTTTTATTTCCAAAGAGGTCCTCTAAAGATTTAATGAGCTGATTTTTTAAGTCAGCATCCTGTTCATTCCACCTTTTTTTTAAAAAAAAAATTGTTAGATATCCTAACTTTAATATAGTACAATAAATGGAAGATAAGAAAAATATTATACCAATATTAAGAAGCTATGTACCTTTTACATATGGTGGGCCCAAATAGCTTCAATGTCATTTCAAAAATATGATCATAAAAAATATCATTTCCTACAAAAATATCATGGGATTATCAATTGAAAACAAGTTATGTATAAGTGAACTACAATTACACCATAAATAATAACAATTTTAAAGCACCTAGAAGCTTTGGTACTTTTAACGGAACCATATTGTTCTTGTTCAACAACAATGTCTCCACAAACAAACCAGTACTAGTAACACGAGCTGATCCAAGAAATGGTTGATCTTCACTAGTACTGGTTTGATATGTTCTTGTACTAGGTGTAGGTGTATCTATTAGTGCACAATATAGGTCCATGCAACATGTATAAAATTCACACAAGAAAAATAATCAATGCATGATTATCACATAACAAAATATAGAAAAATAAGGTTTTACCAGTTGTAGCTAGTACAGAGGAAGATGTTAGCAAGCACCTTGTTGTAGACAATGTAGCCATCGATAGTGGAATGTTAATCGAAGGAGGCATCTGTGCTTCATTATGAGCTGAAGAATACATTGTTAGCAAAGACATTTGCAATGGATAAAGATTAAATGGGGTACTAGAAGCATCTCAAACATAAGTTGAGTCAATAATGCATACAAAGGTTAAATAAATGGTTAAAGGTTTAAGGATTATTTACATGAAGGCGGTGCGGCGCTACAACCCTTACCATATTGACCATGATTCACACGTGTCAAAAAATCCTATAAGAAGAACACATCATATTTTAGATCATGATCCATAAGATAGTATAAAATATAAACATCTATTGAACTTTAATTATTTCTTAAGATTAATTATAGCTTACATTAATACAATTGACTCTACATATCAATTCTTCTTTGAGTTCCTTTAACTCCTCAATTTTTTTTCTTCCATTATAAGGTTAAGAATTTGTTTACCATATTTAGTTTTTATTTGAGTAGCCATGAATACATGGTTAGATTTAGATTTGATGTCATCTTTAAATGCCGCATCAACTTCAAATCGCAATTGATCTGCTGCCATTTTTTGCTTTTCTCTATCAATAAGTATCAAGTTGTGACATCAATATCAATAAAATTCTATCAAAATAACTCCAAAGCCATAAAGAAAAGAACATAATAATATGACATTTATTTCTATATAATTTTTACAATTACACTAATTAAGGTTTACCTTTGATGAAGAAGGTGTACTATGAGGAACATCCCCACCTGTATCTTGAGGTGGATCCATGTCACCATGTGATAAAGATTAGTAATTCTTAGCAATTAGAAGCGATTGGAGTGAATATTAATTGGAGGCAATTGGTTTAAGTGTTATACTTGCCAGTCCCATGATAGGGAATTTTTTTGAATCTACATGATTAAAATTGTAACCTATCATACTCTCTTCCCCCGCACTTATTGATTTTATCGCACATACAAATACATGATTTCCCTCGTGTGCCTTGAATATACAATTTAGCCACTTATTAGTTGACACAAGTCAAGAACTATTTAGAAAACCTACAATATTCCCTATTTCTTTTGGCCTTCCATCAATATACATAGCGAGCCTTTTAGTTTGATCATTTGCTTTGCATTGTATATAATTTACTGATAATGCATACCTACACATACTTTTTTTATATTGCACAATCCACATCTAATTCTTGTAATTGTAACAAGGTCCTACATAATTCATCAATTCAAAAACTTGATTATAACCGACCTTTATGCCATCTATGGAAAATAAGCCCAAACCATGTAATGAAGATGGAGCTATGTGATATATCCTTTCGTTAACAAAAAAATCAATGTTAACTAGAGGTAGTTCCTTGGGTACCCATTCTTTCTGAAGATGTGTGTACCTTAAGGGAACCTTCATGTCACCTTTGGTCTCAGTATCATAAGAACATGACCCCCCTCAGCAAGGAAAAATTGTATTCATTTATCAAATTTGCTTCTAATCTTTTGACCTCTAGTTGATCTCCCTATTTTAGACCTATTAGATGTCTCACTTTTGTCTTCTATTCCTGCATTTTCCTTAGTTGAGGAAGACATATGAGACAAATACCTATTTGGTGATACTTACAATCCATTAAATGAGAGACATAGTAGGATCTATATATTTTTCTGACTAAAGAGAAGGAAACCAAATAATAAATTATACTTGTTGATCCATGTCAAAGGCATTAAATTTCCTGCATATGTAAATCATTTATCTTAAGTTAGCCAAAAATTACATGATATGTAAGCTAAAAATTACATAGAAGACAAAATTTACATGATGCAAAATATACTCAATGACTATCGAGTTCAACACATAATAACTTAATTCAAATTTCTATGAATAAATCAATACCTCATACGTGACATTAATCATACCTTGACATACATTTCATTGATCATGTTATTGATCATCCTCCTCATCCATGTCATCATCATGACTATCATCATCATCATCATCATCATCATCATCATCATCATGACCATCATCGCCTTGATCAACACCATCTTCATCACCATGATCATGATCGTCACCATCATCACCATCAATATCGTCAACATCACTAGAATCATCATCATTTTCTTCTTCTTCTTCTTCTTCTTCATTGTGTAATAGTCATTTGTGATCATCATTTACTTCATCTTTTGATTCTTCAGTATCTTCTTCTTCCATCACATTATACTATACCTCTTGGATCATGTCTAACAACAAATGACCAACCCGGTTTATGTGGAATGAAAAAGTAAAAAACTTGCTCACATTGGCTTGGAAGAACATAGGGCTCATCTCCAACTGACTCAAATGACCTTGTATTAATCATTATAAATCCACTATTATGTTCAATAACAATCCTATCAGGATCATTTTGATTCAGCCGTAGCTTGTACCATTTGATGACAAATAGAAATAATTTGAATGAATTAAAGTCACACAAGTGTATCATCCAAAATTCCATAGTATCAATTTTCAGATCATTGAGGATGTATGTCATTTCTAGATGAAATATTAGTGACCTTGAAGACTGTACTTAACCTAGAATCACAAGTTTTCTTTGTGTCATCTAACTTTTTTATGCAAAATTTACGGCCATGGTAGTACATAGCTCTGTGGTGTTTGATCTGCAATTATTCAAACATGTCAAGATTATTTGCATCGATCTGTGAGTTGATATTAAACTTATGGGTCATGGTTAGTAAACTTATACGTACATTTCTACCTCTTAAACCATATGCTAGATCAAGTACCATTGGCGTAACATTGGGATCTCCATTACGATGAGCTTCTTTAACCAATGATGCAACACCATCCCATGTTAATGAGTGACTATTTTCTTGAGATTTTTGAATCCATACCACCATCCAATCAAGATTGTTTGCAATATACAAATGTAGTGTGTCCCACTCATGATTAACTATAAAGAAAATAAATAGACCGCTTAGAAACAACTTATATTGAAGATCTATAAGAACTAATAAACTACAATAATGTTAGCCATTTTTCTTGTATCCCTCAACTCTAGAAGAGAAATATGAAAACCAGACATAGGGATCTTTGTCCAGTAACACAAATCTACTTGTTCATGCAAACTGAGGGGCAAGAAAAGACTAATTGATGAGGATTTGATCCTCCTTCTGCTTCGAGTTCCACACACTCAGGCGGGTGCACCTAAAACATGATAAGATCTGCATACATAAACACTTACTCACTACAACCTTTTATGTAGACATAAAAATTAGTGGATAGTTCTCAGACTTATAAAACGTGGGAGTTCAACTCAACCAGCCTTATACAGGATCCCACCTGTATGATCTGCTAAGAACTAGAAAAATGGTCAATGTGATAACAAGGATAAACTCCTTCTCTTCGAGCTTTGAGCTCAGGCAGGCTAACCCTTGGATTCATTTCTTCAAAGAATCACTAACAACACTTGTATTTATGAAACACAAGACATAAACATGAATGCTCTCAAACATGAAATTAAAGATGGATTAAATTTTAAAGGTTGATGATGAAAACTGCAAAGCAAACCAGGACCAATGCCTTGTTCATTGGGTAACAGAGTCATACAAACATACATTCGCAGAAAACCTTAATCCCAAACTCAAAGAAACCAAGTGAAGTGCCTTACAAATCACTTCTCTCACTCCAGTTCTTGGACATCGAATTCATATACAAACCTATAATTCTCAGAACTTAAAATCAAGACTTACTCTCTCCTTGAAAGAAACTTGAATTCAAACTCACAGGTACCTTATAACTGGTATACTGACATGCCTTACAAATCAATACACAAGAATTAAGATCATGCATACAAAGACATCAAACAAGAACTGAATCGGGATTCCCATTGTTCTCATTAAAATTTATCTGTAACTGTACATTTACAATACAAAGACACCAGAAAATAAGACCCAAAGCCTGGAAGCTGCTCTGCAGCATAAATTTCAACATCCATGTTACAATGAGAAAAATCCAAGATATAGCAATTGAGAGTCCATTCCCAAAACCAACTGACAGCTGTCCCTCTTGCATAAAAATATCTTCAACATTCCTCATCTCCCTGCAACTGATTCCCAAGCTGATCCACATTCTCCAAAAACTTCCAATCTGATCTGCAACTGATCTTGATTCACGGATTTCAAACCTGAACTGCTCTTATCAACTACTTTGAAACTAAAAATAGTCATCACTATTAGAATCCTTATTCCGAGACCTTTCCAGAAACATATAACACTTATATGTTTTGTTAAAAAATAAATTTCTAAGCCCCTTTTCCGTGAACAACTATCTTTTAAATTTTTGAATTTTAATCATATAGTCCAAACTATGTTAATTTTTTAAATCTTTTAAAATCTGGCAATTTAATATCATTTTATGTATTTGCCTCAGAAAGCACCAGATAGCGCCACTTGTCATCACCTCATTGTATGCTCAGACTAACCTCAGGTTAAGCCACTGATTGGGAGAACTAGCGACCATATGCATTCTCTGAATCTCCAGATGATCAGACTAACTGCAGTTAACTCTGGAGAACTGGCGAAAGCTCTATTCTCCAATTCTCTAAATCTTTCTTTGACCATGGTTATCATTTGGAGAATGGGCGACTGAGTGTATTCTCTAGTTCTCTGAATCATTTTCACTAACTGTCAAGTATTTGGAGAACTAGAGACTAAGCATTCTCCAATTCTCTGAATGTTTATGACTTAACCATTTTCATTTGGAGAACTAGAGACTAAGCATTCTCTAGTTCTCTGAATCATTTTCACTAACCGCCAGCAATTTGGAGAACTAGAGACTAACTGCCAACCATTTGGAGAACTCGCGACCAAGTGTATTCTCTAGTTCTCTGAATGTTATCTCTTAACCACTAACCATTTGGAGAACTAGAGACTAAACATTCTCTAGTTCTCTGAATGTTATCTCTTAACCACTAACCATTTGGAGAACTAGAGACTAAACATTCTCCAATTCTCTAAATGTTTATGATATAACCACTAGCATTTTTCGCCAGCATTTTTATGCAAAATTTAGTGCTTTATGGTCACTGGCATGCATCCCAATGCACTAGTTGTGCACACTCTTGAGAGCCTTCTTCTCTTTATTCATTTCATTATGTGAGTAGTATATCTTTTAAACACTTGAAATGGTCATTTCTTGAGCAATGTGGGATTAAACTTTTGGAAGCCTTGCTGATTTTTTATTGCTGCGAGTACTCAGAGGACCATAACTTTTCATTTTCAAACTGGGTTTTTCTAAAAAAATTTCTGTACAATGAAAACATTGTCATCTCAAACATATGTAAAATTTAGCCTGACTCAGTTTGTATTTTTTGAGTTATGGTAAAAAACGTGACTGGCTATGCATTCACACTTTTTTTTAACTGGCTCTTGCCTTCAACCCTTTTTTTATCTTCTTTTTCTCCACATGCTTTGCATTTGTCTATGATATTTGACATCACAACATCACTTTTCTTTGATTTTCTCAAAATTTGAGACACGACCTTGATGCATTGCCCTCTAAAAAATAACAATGATAAATGAGCACCAGTAACACTAGCCATTTCTACGTACACAAATATCTTGTACCCAATCTTAGTGATAACTCACACCGGTGACACACTCCTTTGCTCTCACACATCATGGCATTATCTTGTTTGGGCCATATATTTCACTTTTATCTTTTGCAAAGATTGCCAAATAACGTTAGCTGACATTTGAGAGCGGCCTTAAAACTAGCCAATAGCCATCATAGGGTCATGTCATTGAGCACACATGTTCACCTCCAACAAACAAATATGCATGTCAAAGAAGAAATCTCGAAGAGACCCAAGCCACAAGATAAAACTGACCAAAGTTAGCCACTTAAAACATTGCCTTTCTACTCTGTCTGAAATCACTTAAGTTGGCTCTAGAACTGGCTTTGAAAACTGACCAAATCACCTGAACAAATCTCACCGTGTGACTGACATAAACCTTGAGATACATAGAATCACTCTGCAAAATGACATCCCTTGACTGTACTCGAGGTGAAAGTTATTAACCTCTGAAGTTTCCCTTTTCATTCTACTCCTACAAACACATTGTCAGAACCTGATAAACTACATCTGGAATTAGCCTTGAAAAGTGCACGAATGGATTGGCAGGACGCTCAAATCAGAATGAGATATAGTACAACTTGTCAGAAATATAGGATAACAAAAATTTTGATAATAGGATCATCCTGTGAAAATTTATTAGCAGGCAAAGAAGGCCTCTGACAAAATTGCAGAAAACATAACTGGTCAATTTGCACTTTTTGCAAATAGAAAAGATCTGGCAAATTGACCAAATGAATACATCAAGAGCCACAATCTTACAACATGGAAGTATTTTATGTCTACTATACACTGAGACAAACATACTGATGACCCAATCAACTAGGCATGAGTTATTCACAGTCGAAATAGGGCTCTGGAAAATTGGTGAATAACCAAACAGTGCAAAACACAAAAGCTGCAAATGGAACCAGCTTCAATTTCTCATCAGATGGATTCATCACGAGCTACAAACTGATAGGGGTAGAGTAAAACTTGTCTATAATGCAGGGAAATGATTAAAAGTTTTCTACCAATCTACTGGGTAAAATTTATAACATGTCAAATAGGGTTCCTGACAAAACTGGGAAAAGGGCCAAGTGCAGAAACTAGAAAACACCTCCGAAAGGGGATGAATAAATGGGGTCAAAACTTATCATAGAGGCCTAAAACCTGACACATAAAAATTATGTAAAGTTTACAACAAGACGCTAGGCTCATATTTTCATGACGCTCTCTAGGGTGCATTTTACTCAACCTCAAAGTGACCCTTCCCAGTGAATTTTACACTTAAGCATTTTCTGACTTAGAGACCTAGAAACGAACTAATGCAAACCCATTTGAACATGCCATCTAAGGACTCAAAACAACTTGATAGGATGAATGCAAAGCAATAAACACATAGACCTCAAGATATGACCCCAAATAAGCCCATACTAGCATGCAATACAAAGCCAAAATGAGCACCTAATCAAAATTTTACATGGTACCTCAAAACTGCATTTTGAGTACCAACAAATAAGATAGCATAATTACCTCTCACTTTACTCAATCTACCTTTCCCCATCATTGGGACATGCATGTATTGTCTGACACTTCATTCCAATTTGATTCATAATGGTAAATAATTCTTAGTACGAACAAGGCAAAATGTTTGATGGTGGTAACAAAAACTCACCTATCAACCTACAACAACAAATATGAATTGTTAATATAATGAATCTTAATGGTATGCTAACATTAAAGATGACAAAAATGGCATACCTTAGCATACGTGACATTGCTACATTAGATAACGATTCATAACCTTCAAGTTCACCAACAACACTATAGCGAAGAGAAGAGTTGTTTGGGAGCCTTGGTATAGGGGCTCATATGCCTTTTCAAGTATAGCTATATCAAGACCATCTTCATCATCATTATCAGATGCTCTAGTACCATCATCATGATCATCTTGATCAGCTACGCCAATACCATCTTCTTCAATCATGTCCTCTAGCACATTATCATCTATGCCAATACCATTGTCTTCAATTGTGTTCTCTGCCATAGGATCATCTTCTTCCATGGGAGTGTTATCGTCGGCTTGGATATTCACACCTCCATGTTCCTCCAATTCGAAATCCACATTCACCAATCGATGAAAATCATCCCCCCCTGCAATGTGACCATGTTTCCTAAAATGACTCTGGACTGTTGTGATTAGAATTCTTTGATTCTTTAAGCCCTTACACTTTTTGCAACGATAATTACATTTATCAATGTCTTTTCTTTGGAATTGGGACCACAATCTAGCAATTGTCTTGTTATTTTGTTCTGGGTTCATATTGCCAGGTGTGGACTTTCTTCATAGGCTATAAATATACAAAATGTAAACATAAAAACATTAGTAGTATCTTGTATATAATCAAAAAATATATATATTATAAGATTATACAAGATTTACAAATACATGCACAAATCATGCTCACTAGATGGTGAAATATTCAAAAGGATAAGTATTTTGGGAGTTACACAAATCTCCTCACTAGACTACTAAATTTGTGGATATTATTCTTGATGCTGAAGTAAATCAAGAATGTGAAGTTGAAGCAATTACATCAAGCTGCAAATTATCAAGGGTAGAATTTTGAAATTCTTGATTAATTGAGCATCATAAGGAGGCTGAATTATCTCCTTTAATGACGGACTATGTTATTTGAAGGCTACCAAATAGTATTGATCCAGCGCTTAGAAGGTTTGGAAGGTTGGACAGGGGGATTGATATTGGGGTTCTGGATGAAGTAGGCAGGTTGGAAGTGCTTCGCATCCATGCAAAGAATATGAAGCTCTCTGATGATGTATGTATATTGGGGCCTTATTTTTTGTACTTCTATATCTAAAGTTAAATAGTTTGCTAGATTTTGAAAGCATTTGTTAATCAAGTGTAATAACATGATCAAGAGATGGTTTAATCATTAAGAGTCACAACTACCAATAAATAGAGCATCACGATTACATATAGAGAAGCCATCAAAAGTGCACTATAAATGAACAAAATAAACTAGAGGATAAAAGAGATGTTACATGTTTGCATCAAACATGCTTAAGGAAAAATTTCCTAATACAACTGAAGAGAGTAATTAATATGGAAATTGAATCAAATGTAAGCAACATATGGCATTAATTTTCAAAGACAGTAACAATTTAAAAGAATTGGAAAAATACAGTGTACAAGCAATGATAGTGTGCCATGGGAAGTCACAATAAGTATGAACCCATAGAGGATTTTCATTATTTCCTAAAAGAAGATCATTTTTAGAGTGAGATTTAGCTACATAGAGGTGAAGCCATGACATACAAAAGGTAAGAGAACCTCAAAGTTTCTGACATATAATGCTATCATGTCAAAAGGACAACAAAGTGTAGTTTTTAGAGCAATGGAACAACCATCTCTCTTAAAAGGAACAACCATCATGTTATAGAGTTATTGAATATGGCCATTATCATGAGATCATAGGGAAAAACATATCTATCTACTATTAATGAATAATTTCTTCTATAGAGGCAATTTTGTATTCTATGCTCATGTGAAAAGGAAATGTCACTCAGTTTGAAGTCCTAATAGAATAACTACAATAAGAAGACATTGACATATCATGCCTTAAATCGGCAACAATCACAATAAGAAGATGGAACAACCACAAGATACAAGCATGTGCAAGTCATTGTAATCATTGGAGATATGTTAAAGGTTAAGTATAATAGTAGAGAAAAACCATGATACAATTAATGAAAGTGCCATAAAACATTGTGATATTTATAATCAATCATATAGAAAAGAGATAGTGTAGCAAATGTTTACATATTCCACTTAGTTTGTTCAAGATTATAGTTTGTTCAACCTCTTCCCGTAAAAACTGCATGTATACTTTAGTTAAAATAGTTTAGTTTTACAACATGAACAATAACTGATTTCTAATTTGCCAATAAATTTTTTTATTAATAACAAGTTAACAACAATGCATTGCCTTTAGTTCTACTTCAAAAGTTAATATGTGAAAGTTTGT